>OX419589.1:8230923-8830923 GCA_948473455.1 Teleiodes luculella
AAATGGCGGCCATTTTTTCCAATTCTCATGTCAGATTCGTCATCGGAGTCCACTGGGGACCCCAGATATCGATTTTGGAAGCAATCGGACCAGAAACAAAAAAGTTCAAAATGGCGGCCATTTTTTGCAATTCTCATGTCAGATTCGTCATCGGAGTCCACTGGGGACCCCAGATATCGATTTTGGAAGCAATCGGACCAGAAACAAAAAAATTCAAAATGGCGGCCATTTTTTTCTATTTTGATGTCAGATTCGTCATCGGAGTCCACTGGGGACCCCAGATATCGATTTTGGAAGCAATCGGACCAGAAACAAAAAAGTTCAAAATGGCGGCCATTTTTTGCAATTCTCATGTCAGATTCGTCATCGGAGTCCACTGGGGACCCCAGATATCGATTTTGGAAGCAATCGGACCATAAACAAAAAAGTTCAAAATGGCGGCCATTTTTTGCAATTCTCATGTCAGATTCGTCATCGGAGTCTACTGGGGACCCCAGATATCGATTTTGGAAGCAATCGGACCAGAAACAAAAAAGTTCAAAATGGCGGCCATTTTTTCCAATTCTCATGTCAGATTCGTCATCGGAGTCGACTGGGGACCCCAGATATCGATTTTGGAAGCAATCGGACCAGAAACAAAAAAGTTCAAAATGGCGGCCATTTTTTCCAATTCTCATGTCAGATTCGTCATCGGAGTCCACTGGGGACCCCAGATATCGATTTTGGAAGCAATCGGACCAGAAACAAAAAAGTTCAAAATGGCGGCCATTTTTTGCAATTCTCATGTCAGATTCGTCATCGGAGTCCACTGGGGACCCCAGATATCGATTTTGGAAGCAATCGGACCAGAAACAAAAAAATTCAAAATGGCGGCCATTTTTTTCTATTTTGATGTCAGATTCGTCATCGGAGTCCACTGGGGACCCCAGATATCGATTTTGGAAGCAATCGGACCAGAAACAAAAAAGTTCAAAATGGCGGCCATTTTTTGCAATTCTCATGTCAGATTCGTCATCGGAGTCCACTGGGGACCCCAGATATCGATTTTGGAAGCAATCGGACCATAAACAAAAAAGTTCAAAATGGCGGCCATTTTTTGCAATTCTCATGTCAGATTCGTCATCGGAGTCTACTGGGGACCCCAGATATCGATTTTGGAAGCAATCGGACCAGAAACAAAAAAGTTCAAAATGGCGGCCATTTTTTCCAATTCTCATGTCAGATTCGTCATCGGAGTCCACTGGGGACCCCAGATATCGATTTTGGAAGCAATCGGACCAGAAACAAAAAAGTTCAAAATGGCGGCCATTTTTTCCAATTCTCATGTCAGATTCGTCATCGGAGTCCACTGGGGACCCCAGATATCGATTTTGGAAGCAATCGGACCAGAAACAAAAAAGTTCAAAATGGCGGCCATTTTTTGCAATTCTCATGTCAGATTCGTCATCGGAGTCCACTGGGGACCCCAGATATCGATTTTGGAAGCAATCGGACCAGAAACAAAAAAGTTCAAAATGGCGGCCATTTTTTGCAATTCTCATGTCAGATTCGTCATCGGAGTCCACTGGGGACCCCAGATATCGATTTTGGAAGCAATCGGACCAGAAACAAAAAAGTTCAAAATGGCGGCCATTTTTTCCAATTTTGATGTCAGATTCATCATCGGAGTCCACTGGGGACCCCAGATATCGATTTTGGAAGCAATCGGACCAGAAACAAAAAAAATCAAAATGGCGGCCTTTTTTTCAATTTTGATGTCAGATTCGTCATCGGAGTCCACTGGGGACCCCAGATATCGATTTTGAAAGCAATCGGACCAGAAACAAAAAAGTTCAAAATGGCGGCCATTTTTTCCAATTTTGATGTCAGATTCGTCATCGGAGTCCACTGGGGACCCCAGATATCGATTTTGGAAGCAATCGGACAAGAAACAAAAAAGTTCAAAATGGCGGCCATTTTTTGCAATTCTGATGTCAGATTCGTCATCGGAGTCTACTGGGGACCCCAGATATCGATTTTGGAAGCAATCGGACCAGAAACAGAAAAGTTCAAAATGGCGGCCATTTTTTCCAATTCTGATGTCAGATTCGTCATCGGAGTCCACTGGGGACCCCAGATATCAATTTTGGAAGCAATCGGACCAGAAACAGAAAAGTTCAAAATGGCGGCCATTTTTTGCAATTCAGATCTCAGATTTGTCATTGGAGTCCACTGGGGACCCCAGATATCGATTTTGGAAGCAATCGGACCAGAAACAAAAAAGCATAAGAAAGGGAAGGGTCAAAGAGAGAAAGAGACAAAAGGTAATCAGAAGAGCGAGCAAAATTTTTCGTTCTTAACCGGTTAATTGAACAGAAACCGAAATCATTTCACTCTTTGAGCAAAACCAGAAAAAATATGGGTTCCGGTAGAGCGAAACCGAAATGATAACGCTCTCTTGCGCAATGTATGGAGATGCAAAAGAACTGGTTTTAAATTTTAACCAGGTTAACAAGCCCTGTGCATGACATGACATCATCATGACAATATTTTCGACTATTGTGGATAAGTGAGATTCTCTATCTTCATCATATCTTCATTCAAAATTTTATTCATCTTCCATCCATCCTTGTCGATTCCCATAAGAATGAAAGAGACCAACAACTTACAGCTTAAAAGCCTAGAGATTTTAGTGGCCACACGCCGGAATTGAGCCCATTATGTAGAAGCGGGCTCATATTGACCCATTGACTGTTGGTTGACTGACTGACAGCATGAAAAAAAAAAAAAAAAGATTCATTCATTTCATTCATTCATTTCTCAAAAAAAAACAGATTTATTTCATTGATCTATTTCTGTCAGTATTAATTAAATTATATTTAGATACATTTTCGAAAGAATTTCCATAGAAAGTCATTCGAAGAATAACAGTAATGTCTCTCAAGTGAGTTTCTCCTTCTTCAGTTGGATTATTCTTATTTTTTAGGTTGATTCATTTACTCATACTAACCACTGCATTACAGTGTAAAAATTTTGCCTGGAGCTACGGTTTGCGAAGATTGTACTCTAGAAGGAGATATTACTATCGGTGGGGGGACTGTTATCCACCCTCGAGTAACTATAATTGCTGAAGGTGGACCTATAATCATTGCTGAGTACTGCATCATTGAAGAATACTCCACTATTATTCATAAGTAAGTCTGCTTATTTCAAAATTGATTTCAGCTTTTACAAACCAGCTTGGCAAGGAAGAAGCTGTTGATTTTTTTTTATTATGCTTACCATTTTTCAGAAAAAGCGACAATCAAGAGAGTCCCCCTAAACCTCTATTTATTGGTGCTCACAATGTCTTCGAAGTTGGTTGTAAGGTAGAGTCTACATTTGGTCACATTGGAGAAAGTAATGTTTTTGAATGCCGATCATTTGTTGGAGTGGACATCAAAGTTGGAAGTGGCTGTGTAATTGGTATGAAAATTTTTAAAAATATATATTTTTAAATTATGAATCTTCAGTCCTTGACCTTTTAATGTTGAGAAAAATATAAAACATTATTTTTACTTTTGAATAACTGGAAATAAGCTTATTCAGATTAGGTGAACAGTGAGCAATAAAAAAATTGCTTTGATTACTTAAAAATTACAATATGTTTGTTACAGGGGCAGCATGCCGATTGACAGCACCGCAGACATTGGCAGATAACACAGTGATTTGGGGTTCAGACCACCACATCAGAGAAGCCCTTGAAAAGCAGCCATCACAAATGCTTCAGCTGGATTTCCTCAGCAAAGTTATGCCAAATTACCATCGCTTGAGAAAACCAAATGTTCACAAGCGGCAACCTTCACGACAGTCACAAGAATCTTCTCCAAAACCATAATTTAATGCAAATCTTAACAGCTGTTTCTTAGTTTTAAGCTTCTAATATTTACAATAATATTGTATTTTTATTGATGTAACTTACGAGTACTAAATTGTTTCTTTTTTTAATTTGAATTAGATAACACTTAAAGACTTAAAGTATTGCAATGTGATGTGTCATACATTGTCACTCAATATGCCTATGCTCTATTCTATAACATTGGTGACTCCCACTCAACTCCCACTCCCACATCACTTAGGTACTAATATAAACGCGAATATTTGTGTAAGGATGGATGTATCTACCTAGTAGATTTTTAAATTGATTCAGTGGTTAGAAAAACCGATACCTAAGTATTTATTTTATTTACCAAAAAATTAGGGATCCTTACTAAAACTTCAATAATGTAACCCAAGGTGTAAAAAAATTACTTAAAATATTCCTAATAATTCAATAGGCTCCGATACTACTAAATCGATTTTGGTAAAACTTGGCACAAAGATAGAATATACCTTGGGAAAGAACATAGGCTACGATTTACCACGGGAAAATTTCTCATTCCCATGGGAAAAAATGTTAAAGCGGGTGGAGTTGACACAAAGAAAGAATAGACCTTGCGGAAGAACTTTTATCGGGGGAAAATACCTTATACCCACGGGAAAAACTATTAACGCTGCGGGAAGCTAGTATATAATAACGAGGAAAGATATGACTGTTTGTTTACGTTTAATAGGCTTCAAAACTACTAAACCGATTTTAATTAAACTTGGTATAGAGGTCTACGTTTATACCAATATACCTTGGGGAGTAAAGTAACAACCTCATTCCCTCGAGAAAAACTGAACGCGTCCGAACGGAGTTGCATGCAAGGCGCGCCATATAGCCACAGATTTTTTAAGTATTAAATTTTCTATCAGTAAGCACGTATAAGTTATTTAATTTTCCCGTAGTAAAAAATATATGGACACAAACAAGCTCATTTTTGAAATAAGCAGCGGGATGTTTTCGCATGCGCATGCGCATGCCCAATGCCCATGCCATGCAAAGCGGGCGGAGTTGGCACACACAAAGATAGAATAGACCTTGCGGAAGAATATAGGCTAGCTTTTACCGCGGGAAATACCTCATTCCCACGGGAAAAACTATTAACGTGGGCGAAGCCGCGGTGGGAAGCTAGTAAAGCCCGACCATAGAAATAAGAAACCTCGCTATATTGCGGAACTTCAATGGAACTAATTTTATAAGGGAAATTGTTGCTATAGTCGTAAAAATATACACTTGGCGCCGCCCCCAGAGCAAGTTTCTTATTTCTTTGGTCAGTCAGGCTTTATAATATTAAACAAATATAAATAAGGTTGTCGCCTGAATAACGAATTTGCCTATCCCAGCCAGATTGATAGATAGTAAATAAAAAATAAAAAGCACATGTTCGTTTCATTATTTTGTATGGTATTTTTGGCACCTATTTCACTGGCGACAAAGACGAAAGGGACGCAGTTATGCGTTAGAATGAGAAACAAATACACCGCGCTCACTCTTGCGCATAACTGCGTCTCTTTCGTTTTTTGTCTTTGTCGCCAATGAAATAGAGCTTTGGTTTGTTGTCTGTTGTTTGTGTCATGTCATTTCTTTGTTCGCTTGCTATCGCGCGCTGCCGTTTAAAATATAAATACCTACAAACCAAACCAATAAGGTACTTACCGACTGGATTCAAGTCAGCATAATTATAATTCTTTAATTTAATGAATGACTTGGTGGAATGGATATCAAAGTACAACTACAATAATTCCTGCCTGTGAACAATTTTATAACCTTCCTGATGGAGCCCCAGTTTAAGTTTCCACATAAACCCTACTCTATTCAAGAGAAATTCATGAATGAGCTTTATAATACAATTGAAAACAATAAACTGGGAATATTTGAAAGTCCTACTGGAACGGTATGTAAATAATTTCATCAATCAATAGTAATAAAATAAATATTAAAAATGCACATTTTCTTTCTCACTTGTATCTAAAAATGTGTATTTTTTAGGGCAAATCTTTGAGTATTTGCTGCGGAGTTCTCCAGTGGTTAAGAGATCACAACAAAAAAACTTATGAAGATTTGGAAAATCAAATTAGTCTGTTAAAATTAGAAATTTCAACATGCACAGGTAAATAAATCAAAACTGCTTTTTATGTACGTTTTATTTCTATCTTTTCACTGGCTTCTTTTTATTAAATAATATGTTACTGATAGAACTGTGGTTTGGTTTTCTAGGTTCTGATGATTGGTTACAAGAAGAATATGATAAAATAAAAAAAACCCAAACATTATCAGCTTTACAAAACAAGTTATCCAAAATAATTAAACATCAAGAAATGATCAATGAAATTAAAAGCAGAGTTTGTAAACAAAAGTCTAACTTATCCAGCAAATCTATACAGTATTATTTTCAAAATAATGATCAGATAAAGAACAAGGCAGTACAAGAAAAGGAAGAAATAAAAGAAAATGTTTCTGTAGAGAGTGAGGAAGACAAAGATTTAATTTTGGAGGAGTTTGAAGAAGAACAAGATAACAATGATTCAGACGAAGAAGAAATAATTGAGAAAGATGAAGATGATAATACAAAGGTATTAAAAATAAGACATTAAAGTAAATAACAATACTATATATTTATTTAAGCTTTAGATATCCAACACATATGGTTATGGTTTGGCTCTTTTTTCCTTTTTTGTGAGGTGAGGTCCCTATGGGTAAAAGCCTCCTCCATCTGTTTCTATCTCTGTCTGTCATCTGCAGCTCTCAACTAATTATTTCCGGCAATTTTAATTAAGTCACCTGCCCATCTCTTCTTTTGTCTTCCTAAGCGCCTTTTGCCTTTTGTTCCTGGCTACTGGCCATTTCTGGTTTTATGGATTCTTCTTAGCTTCAACTTTTGGCAAAAATAATGATGATAATGTAGTAATTCAAGAAATTATGTAATATAAAATTCATATAAATATTGTATCATTATTAAAGTAAGTATTTGAATTTTATATTGTTGCATTGCATGTCATATCTGTTGTAGATTTACATAAGCAGTAGAACCCACAGCCAGCTATCCCAGTTTGTAGGGGAAATCAAGAAGACTGTTTATAAGGATGATGCTAGGGTGGTCACTCTGGCTTCTAGACAACATTACTGTATCAATCCTGAAGTGACCAGATTGAAGAATAGTAATTTAATTAATGAAAGGTAAAATGTTTTTATTGCAACTCTACAACATAAATGCTTTAAATAGCTTTTAATAAAATTGAAAAACAATGTATTAGAACTCTTAAATATATTTTAGATGTCTGGACCTCCAAAAATCTAAATCAAAGACTACTTCGATTGGTGAAGAAGGTAAACCCCTCAAAAAAACGAAAACCAAGTCATGTGCTGCTTGCCCATACTACAATCAGAATAACATTGCAAAATTAAAGGATAGAATTCTTGTGGATATTCTTGATATGGAAGATTTGGTAAAATGTGGTAAGGAGCTTAAGGCATGCCCTTATTATGCAGCCAGGATGGCTTTGGATGATGCTGAGGTAGGTAGGAAGTATTTTGAAAAAATATATTTATGGCCCATTATGAAGTCCCTCTGTACCACTTATATTATGAGATTAATCTTACAAACTACTTAACTTATCAAGTAGTTTGTAAGATAAAACAAAGGAAAAATTTGCACCTTCAACAGTTTCCACTGATAAAGATAACAATATGTTCTTATGTTCTTGTTTTTCCTTTGTTTTAAACAAAAATGTCCTAATATCCAGACTAATATAAATAGGATTAAAATTGGTATACTAGATGCAGGCAATTCAGGTCTGGTTGTTATGGAGATATGCAGAAGAGGACCTTCTTTAGTAGTGGACATCTGTAACAATGATAATAAAAAAAATATTTTTGATTTTATCAAAATGGCACCAATAAATTACGAAAAACTATTTAAAAAAATCCATTTTCAGGTTGTACTAATCAGCCATGCAGGCATAGTGAGTTCGGGAGCCAGATCAGGGGTTTCCCTTAAATTACAGAATAACATACTCATATTAGACGAAGCCCACGGTCTTACCGCGGCTCTAGAGAATGCGCACTCTGCTCCGGTGTCTGCTAAACAACTGTCGTCCGTAAAAACATACTTGCAATTCTACATAGACAAGTACAGAGCGAGGCTGAGTTGCAAAAGTCTCCTGAACTTGAATCAAGTAAGCTTTGTAGTTGGAAAGCTCTTAGGTAAGTGTCTTTTGAAAACTTCCAGAGCTGGCTTTTGATTTTTATTTTACACTGAATAAAAGACCAAATAAAACATTAGTATTTAGTAAAGTCCTTCAGCATTTATAGTTTTGATTATATTTTTTTTAATGTTTTCTGATATTTGAATTACATTGCCTTCAACTGCCGTCGTCGTAAACAGCTCATTTATGTACCCACCGAGGGGCTCGAGCCTCCTGAAATCAGGGTGAATTATTTCCTCTATTGTTTCCAAAAACTTTCTATATGCATTTTTGTGTATAATTTATTTTTGTTTGTTTATAATCTACTTATTTTACAGGGATTATAAAACAAAAATCGCCTTCAGAAAAAGTTGAAGATAGTACAATATTCACCCTTGAAGATTTCGTCATAAAGGCAGAGATAGACCACATGAACTTAAGGCCATTGGTAGAATTCTGTAGGGCGATGAGATTGGCGCCAAAACTGCATGGTTTCTCCATGAGGTACAACCAGCAGGCTCTAGAAGAAGAAATGAGGAAGAAAACAGCAAAGAAGAGTTCTTTCGCGACTTTTATGAACAGTATATCGAAAAAGAAACAAGAGGTTGCTGAGGAGGTACCACCGTTGGAAGTGCAACATGAAAACCAGGTGACTGTGCCAAAATTGATTCGTAACCGTTTCGCAAAATTTCTGGTATAGGTACAGTAGCAGCAAATGCTGCTGGACATATTGACCTTGAGAGCGCCGTAATTTCGAGGCAGTAAAAGCGAGTTTCGTAGTGCGTGTGACCAGCCGTATGTGCTGGCTATTTTACATAGGTACAGATACAATAACCTCAGCTCCACCCATAGCTTACAATCAAAAACTTTTCAATATCTACGCAATCTTTAATAAAGATAAGATTAAATGTATTCATTCAAAATCTTTATGAAAAA
Source organism: Teleiodes luculella (assembly GCA_948473455.1). Classification (NCBI taxonomy): domain Eukaryota; kingdom Metazoa; phylum Arthropoda; class Insecta; order Lepidoptera; family Gelechiidae; genus Teleiodes; species Teleiodes luculella. Next base: position 8,239,927 of record OX419589.1, read on the forward strand.
CTGCTGCAGGACCGAAAATCTTGCATGCATGTAAAAAGGCTTCATGCGTACAAGCACTCCATTGTTAAATAAATTAGGGAAGAGGAGAATCTCGTTTCGTGCGTGGGGGAGCGTAGCTATTTTGTACGTACTATAATTCTTTTACGACGAGTCAACCCCCCCATTCCCCCCCCCCCCCCTCCTTCCCTATCTTTAGCCGCCCCTAGACCTAGACTCGTTAGTAATTTTGGGATAGAGAACTCTGCTCCCCACCCCCGCAGTCAAGCTTGATACTTCGATTTTAAGACAAAAGCGTAGGGCATTTTTAGAAAAGTCTTATTAATTTTGTTTCAGGTGCCATCGGAAACTTCAGCGGGTAGCGGGCTGTACGCACTATTGGATTTGTTGGAGCGCCTGTGCGAGCGCAGCGCCGACGGACGAGTGTTGGCGGTCGGCGGAACTAATGCGCACTTGAAGTACTTACTCCTTAACCCGGCGCTGCATTTCAGTGAGGTTGTCAACCAGTGCAGATCTGTAAGTATTCATGAAACCAATTATATTTTTTAAGGAGAAGAGATTCGACATAGTCTTATCGGTTCATTTAGCGCCCAATAATCTGTATTCAACTGATCATGGCAACACTCTCGAGCGAGAAAAGAAAATTTTACTGACTTGACTAGTGACATATCTAAAAGTTTAAAATAAATTATATGAACTCTTTAGAGACCACAGTCCAACGATGGACTTTTGAAAAGAAAGAATATAATGGTATGCGCCTTCTTTACAGAAATAGGAACTAAATGCTTCAGATTCCACCTTATACTAATCTATTTTTTTCGAAAAACAAATGGGATCCCATAAGGTAAAGAAATATGGTACGTTTTGCAGGTGATAGTAGCTGGAGGAACGATGGAGCCTATTAGCGAATTCAAAGAACTTCTGTCCTCCTCCGAGGATAGAGTGAATGTGGTAAGGTGCGACCACGTCGTCCCTTCACACAACGTCCTCGCCATCTGTCTCTCCAAAGGCCCTTCGAACTTGAGTTTGAATTTCTCATATGAGAACCGCATGGCTAATGAACTGGTGAGTTTAGAGTCCAAAAACATTTTCTCATCGTCTCTTTTTTATATCCCACATTAATATTGTGACGATTGTAATAAACTATTTAACCAATCTGATTTAAGAATAAACTAAATAGGCCTAGGTCAAACTAAACTAATATCTATTGCAATGCAACATTATTATATTACAGTCCTCTTAAAGCCTCTAGGCTAAGGATTATTTATTCAAAATTAAAGACCATTCAGTCATCTTTGTCGAAAAAGGTATGACAAGATAACGTCTTCTCCTAAGTCACGTGACGCTGGAACATGTGTACGTCATCAGTCAAAATATACACCGTAAAATTTTATTGATTGTTAATCCGCAACTTAGTGGTAGTACCTACTCATAAAACTGATCAACTTTCTCTAAGCATCATAGGTTGAAATTTCAAAATTAAAATTTAACTATACACGTGACTGACCACTTTGTATGACAAGTTGAATATTAATTTTGAGATTGCCACCTATATTGCTTAGAGAAAGTTGTTAAGTTTCATGAGTACTATCACTATGTTGCGGATAAAAAACAACCAGTTAAATTTCACTGTGTATAAATTACTGCACGTGCAAGCAGGATACAGGATAGCCATATTGTCAATGGGCTCAATTCTGCCGTGGCCGCTAAAATCTCTAAATTTAAGTTGTTGGTCTCTTTCATTCATATGGGAATCGAAAAGGATGGGGAGATGAATGAATTTAATTTTGAATTAATGATATTTAAAATAAGCAGCGCAGCTGTCAAATACAGCTTAATTTAGTCGGGATGTTTTTAAATTCCTGCTAAATTACGCGTAAAATCGAAGTTTGACGTGTCTAAATGTAGGTTGGCAATCACCTGTCCCTTCTTTTTTTTCCCCTTGTCCTTGTCCCTTCGTTCTTAAGAACGTGAAAGAGACATAACAACTTAAATTTAGATAATTTAGCGGCCACGCAGAATTGAGCCCATTGTAAAGTTTTGATGACGTAGAGATGTGAAGATATTACACCATGAGTTTAGACCTTAACAGTTTGTAATAAGGCCTGTGTATTAATTTTGGCAGCTGAATGAAGTCGGTCGTATACTCAGGAACATTAGCAGCATAGTGCCAGGAGGCGTGGTGTGTTTCCTGCCCTCCTACTCGTACGAACAGACTGTGTATGACCATCTCAAAAAGACCAATGTCATAGAGGCTATTAGTAAAAAGAAAACGGTTTTCCGGGAACCCAAATCGGCTTCGGAAGTTGACCAGGTAAATATTCTTTAATCGCAAAAGATAGTAATTTTCCGCTCTTTTGAAGAGAAAAATAGCATAAAAATCTGTATTTTCTTTATTTTAAAAGCTGTAATGTAAATGAGTAGAAAAAGGAAACGTTGTTTCTTGGCAAATTAACTAGTTACCATCATCGGTATAGCTTTTAGCGGTTTTTTGGGTCACACTATTGTTTTTTTTACCAGTTTTTTATTGGTCCCACGGTTGGGCTTTTTCTCCTTCCATTAATATCAGTTCAATGCCATTTTTATGGCATTTATTTCGTGACACCATAGTTTTTAGGCCCCTCCCTCTACGTTGGCTTTCAAGGGGAGTGCCCAGTCAGTAGTTTTACCTATCACGCAAATATGTAAAAAAGCGTCCTAAAACTATTCGTCAATAAACTGTCTTACAAGCTTCGTTTGATATCGAAATAGTCGAACATTTGAGAACGTTCTGTGGTAACTTGTAGGATGTTCATGTTCTAGGTACTTCACAAGTTTGCTGTGGCGGTAAAAAATAAGACTGGAGATCACACTGGCGCCTTGCTTTTGAGTGTTGTCGGCGGAAAACTTAGTGAGGGACTAAATTTTAGGTTAGTATTGGTAACTAAGATGATTTAAAAACATAATATCCAAGCTAGAATTGGGCTATTGAAAGTAGACAATGAAAAAACGCGGCACATTTGAAAAACATCATCGTGGCAACCTCAATTCTATGGATTTACCTAATTTGATACTTTTTTTTTCTACGTAACTTTGTTGCCAGTATAATGTTTTCCAGTTTCATCGATTGTCTACTTTCAATAGCCAAACTCTAGTTCATTTCATTTTTAATAAACCTTAATTAATTTCAGAAAACGATTCTGCCATTTTTTTTGCCTTATTTTCTTTTATTACATACATTTCTTCTAAGCAGTAGCTTTGTCAGATGATATAAGTATATTAAAGGCCGAGTAAAATTATTGTTCATAATCATAATTTTACCTGAAAGACATCTACAGCTAAACAGAGGGTTCTCCTAAAAGTCTCCACAACATTATCGGTTCTTGAACCAAAAACGGAATCATAGGATCACGTGTAACGGAATCATAGGATCACGTAACGTGTATCCGTCCGTCTGTCAGCGCCATTTATTTCGAATCTACTGCACCAATTATTCAGTACCCCTACCATGAGTTGCTAACGAAACTTAACGCGCTCGATATCGACAACGTAAACGTGCATTTAGTATGGAGAAATTTTACTTCAGATAACTGTCAAAAGATGGCGTAGTTTTAATTCCATACAAAATCGCGTTTACGCTGTCGCTATCGAGCGCGTTTACTTTGGTTATCAACTCATGGTAGGGGTACAGAATGGTCGTATCAAGCTTCACTGGATTTGCAGAGAACGCTATTATTCGTCAACTAATAGTTTTTCTAACCCTTTATCTGCAGCGACGATCTAGGCCGCTGCGTGATGGTAGTAGGAATGCCATATCCCAATCTAAAGTCGGCAGAGCTGAAGGAGAAGATGGGCTATCTGAGCAGGGCGAACGGGGCAGCCGCGGGCAGCGCCTACTACGAGAACCTTTGTATGAAAGCGGTTAACCAGTGTATAGGTAAAACATTTTGTTTTTGTAACTTATGTACCGCAAACAATTTTTTTTCTTCGGATGTCGCGAGACTGGACAGATCAATCTTACGATACCGCATAATTTATGGGAAAAAATAATAAATTAAGCAATTTTCCCGCGGTAAAAGGTGTCCTATGTTACTCGGGGTGAATGTAGCTTTCTAGTGTTGAAAGAATTTTTGTAATCGGCTCAGTAGTTTTTGAGTTTATTCATGACAAACATACACACACACACAAAAATAATGAAAATGAAATGAAAAATGCGGTCACTAGAGACCTCATTGAGACGCGCCGAAAGATCTCCAATCACTTTCCTGGCCTCGGGGCCCCAGGGACCCATCGTTTGAAACCCTTTTAGATTTATTACTATATTATGGCTATTAGGGGTGTTATATTAGGTACCTACTTGATGCTTTTTGTGGTAATTTTAGGTAGGGCAGTGCGGCACGCTAATGACTACGCGTGTGTGCTTTTGGTGGACGACCGGTATTCAAGACCGCAAACTATTGCTGCGTTGCCAGCCTTTGTACAGGTAACTAAATAATACTAAAGGCTGACCAGAAAAATAAAAAACCTGCTCTGGGGGCGTCATTTTTATGTTTATGGCAACAATTTCCATTATAAAATTAGTTTCATTGGAATTCCGCAATATGGCGAGGTTTTTTATTTTTCTGGTGGGGCTTTATATTAATATCGACAAATAAGTAATTTTGCAAGAGTTACCATAAAGTTTTCTGTTTTAAAATTATCAATTTATTTAAGTAATATTGCTCAAACGAAATAAAATAAAAACTCGATGATGTCTTGTCTTGTCTTGATATATACATAGTAATAGATACCAAATTGTATTATTTTTTCAGAAATCACTACTGTCCAACTGCAACTTTGGTTCCACCATTGGAAATATTGCTAGATTTTTCACAAAGCATAAAGAGAAATAATAACATCACTTTAGTAAATAATTATAATTTATTCTCTAAATAATGATACGAATTGTGATAATAAATAAACATTTTATACATTATATGGTACAACTTTTTATTCTTATATTTATATTTATTGCGTCTTCCCGGAAACATTACAAAATAATAACAAATATATATTTTAACGCTAACAGACGACATCTGTTGAAAAAGCAATAAACTAATAACAAATAGATTTTTATAATAATCTGTGTTGGTCCACATCGTTTAGTCAGCTAAAGCCTGAGGTACAGTAGTGCCGCATGGTCCTTGGAAGTAGTAATGGAAGTCAGGGGTAGCGGGCGTGGGCTCTAAGTTGAACTCAGCCACGACGGCGCCTCTGGCCGCGGCTTGCGGTGCGAACATAGCTGCCGGGTACACCACTGAAGAAGTGCCAACTACTAGGCAAACGTCGCAACTTGACATTGCTGCTTCTGTAAATAATACAAAATTATTTCATGTAGGCGTAAATAAGAGTAGTGTGCCACTTTCTTAATATTATTATCTCATGCTATCTTTTTCACATCTATGAATAGTCAGCCTGTCAAAATTAGTAGCATTTCAGGACTGTTATGTTAGGCTATACAAGTGAACAAAAGTTCGTCGTGTTTCACTATTGTCACGGATTTTTTATGAGGTTCTTATGGTTAACTTTTGGTTTCCCACACTGGGATGGATAAAATCATATAAGTACCACTTATCAACAATTTTTTTTAGAATACAAATAATTATAAAGTTACCAGCACTCTGCAAAACATCAGGATTTAGGCTTTCCCCAAACCACACTATGTGTGGCCTCAGCAGTCCATTACAACTTGATTTCTTGCAATGTGGCAGGGCTTTGATTGGAATATCTGATCCTACTACAGTGGCATCTGGTGCTCCTCGGCCAGCTAAAGCCTAGAAATTATGATTGTGTATTTAGAAAACATATATCAGATTGCATTTTATTTATTTAACAAAATTATTTAAATTTTGTCTACTATGATCTTGTTATGTGTTAAAGCTTGTTTGTTATAGTAAAGGCCAAGCAAGAATGTCAAATTAAATAAATAAATATGTGGGGGACACCTCACACATGGTGTGTCAGTATTTGTAGTTTTATTGACATTTTATGGGTGTCAGACAGCTGATATACATACACAATATATATAAATATACAACACCCAGACACAAGGTAAACACAAGTGCTCATTACTCGAATGTTTGCCCTGGGCGGGATTCGAACCCGCGCCCCTGTGCTTTGTAGGCAGGCGTACTACCAACTAGGCTACGGGGCCGATGATTACCTCACATATTGGGCTATCAGTGTTGACTAAAACTTCTTTGCATTTTGTACATCTTGTTTTGTACAGATTGCCATGCAATTCAATCAAATTTTTGGTCCCTGCCCTTCCATGCAACCCGTCAACGTTTTGAGTTACAACTGTGATTTTCTTGGTTTTACCATGCTTTTCTTCAAACTCTGCAATTGCTGTATGTCCCTAAAACAAAAACATTTCATAGATCTTAAAAGTGTAAAACAAAAAAAAAAACAATGCCTAATTTTTGTGTTGCATTATTTTCTATGTTATTTTCCAATGTTTTTTTTTAAACATTATGCACACGGTACGTTATTGATCATAATTGTTCATTTATTGCTTATGTTGCATTGATTTCGATTATGACCTTTTTAAGTGTGCACACTACATTTTATTCAAGTTTTATAATAAAAAAAATATTTTAATTGACAAAAAAATAGTTTTCTTCAACTTCCAGTCAACCAACTGTGATAAACCCTCTAAATCCAAAGTACATATAAATAATATCCTTGGATAATCCTGGCCAAATAATGCACGACCTTTCCTGTGTATAAGAATTATATCAAGAATGTCTGTCACTTATCAAAACTACTTTGCAAATATCAAGACGAGAACAAAAACATACACATTATTTTATCAAAAAGTTAATTAATAAATAATAGATGTAAATATTAAAATGCCACCTCCATAATAAATAACTCACAGCATTTGGTTGTGCTTTAGCAGCCACCTCTCTCCTGTAATGGTAGAACTCCCAAACTAAGCTTGGACTAGTTCTAAATGCTTCGGGAGTTGCAAGTGAAGACGCTTGGTACTTCCTCCAGTACCCACCGGCTCCTCTAAAAGTTGGTATGCCTGACGAAAGTATGAAGATGATATCACTTGAGTAATAAAGAAAGAAAACAAAACTAAACTATAAAATAAGTAAGGTTATGTTATCGTATAAGTCGATGAATTGATTTACTTTCGATACGTATAATTTTGCAGTAATAAAAGGTTTTTACCAGATTCCGCACTAATGCCGGCTCCAGATAGGATAACAATCTCTTTAGCCGACTTCAAAGATTCTCGAAACTTTGCCATATCGCTTGATTGTCTAATAGCCATATTTGAAGTAAACCTGCAGATAACTACTGTACATTCGAGAGATTTCAACAAATTAATGCACATAATAATTAGGAAACAGTGCCAATGGGCTTCGAAACAAATTATATTGCCTATTTCATGCAGCAAGCAGGTAGGTAAATAAACAGAGTGATAAACAGCTGATTTACGAAATAAGATACGTTTTGAAACTCGCGCCGCGCCACAAACTGCCAGGCAGGTCATTTTGTTTAAAAATTTAATTTTAAAGTTTAATTCAATTAGTCCTAAAAGTTTCACTTTAGATTAGTATTTAAACTTGTGATTTTTTTTAATGTTAAAATATTATTTTAATTATTTGTTTAGGTCCATTATTTTATTTCTAAACGCAATTTACATGACATTAGTATTTTTTAATTTCTGTTATTTTAGCTTGGGTACGCGTATTTTAGGCTTTGGATTTAATCATACTAATTAATTATTAAATATTAATAAAAAAATTATAGAGGAAAGAGTTATATTTTTGTGTGTGAATGTTTGTAATGAATAAACTCAAGAACTATACCTACAGTGCCGATTTCAAAAATTCTTCACCATTAAAAAGCTACATTCACCCTGAGTAACATAAGCTACCTTTTACCGCGGGAAAAACTGTTAACGCGGGCGGAGCCGCGGCGGAAAGCTAGTTACCTAACTAATAAACCTATCTCTCGCTAAAGCGAATTACATATTGTAACAGTCTTCTAACTTCTTAGGTTCCTTAATTAACGGATTTATTTAAGAACGATGCAAAATCCAAATTGTTCAGTTTGATACTGCTCTTGACTTGACTGAGCTTGTATTGACTTGATAAGTATTTTTGGTTGGCTGAAAAGCCAAGGTAGCTACCAAAAAGGGTGGGTAAAGCGCACTTTGGTAAAGAAATAAATCACGCTCACGCGACGACATAATATTTTTATTTTAGGCCTCGAGCTCGAGCGCATGCCTTGAGCACAGAATATAATTTTAAGTTTAAAATTTGAATTACCTACCCATAACATTTTCACTACATAATATGTACCTATGTATGTACCTACTTATACTAATTACAATAATACATAACTCGTTTGAAGAGTAACTACTAATGCTTAAATTATTTTAACAGCCATCGTAGGCAAGATTCGAAGGTCGACTAACATTATATAGGTTCACGAGTTCGAATCCCGGACTGATAGGATGCATAAAAACTTACTACCGGGTTAAAAACATATATGAAAACAATTCATTAAATGCTGTTTAATTAAAGTAGACCTTCGTCTAATAGCGTTTAATGGTGTCTTCCCAGTATGCAAGCTCTATTGTGTCAATTTGTGTCCCAGTATTGGTATTGGTGAACGAGCGGGTGATACAGCGGACGGAGTACCTACCAAATATGTTCGGAGTTCGGGGTAGCTAACACTTTTTGTGCGGCACCCACCATTCCAGTATTTTACGTATTGGATGTACTGTACTTACCAACACCTGTATGCTTTGTGAAAGAACCCATTGACGTCATTGGAAGGAGCATGCGCAGTGGTCAGCGTCGCCATCCATCCAACGAGGAGAGGATACCAACCTACCTACTGACTGGATGGATACCGCGCCATCATAACGCGGCACGCTCTTACGGCGGGCAGTCGTTACATTCGCGCAGAACTTCGCGTCGAAGCGGGAACGCACCGGTAAGTAATAAACGTAATTCAATTTTATAACGAAAAATTTAAATAACCATGAAAGCTCTTGGAAGTTTCCTTCCTAATCTTATAAAATCTCGTCCGTTCTATCTTGTGTGTTGTCTTTTAGGATGTTTTAATTTAACGAGGTGATGATGTTCTACAATAAGTAATTAAGTTGGTTTATTTTGATGCTCGGTTCTTCGTGATGTGAATGTAGAAATATTAATTTGCCTGGCTCTTCAATTCTTCATTAAAATCCAATATAAGTACTTCACAAATATACAGGGTGTAGGTATTTGGGTGGCTTAGCAAATTGCTACTGAAAGGACATGCAACAGTCAACAGTTTTGAACAACTTTCCCAAAGAAACATTTCTCGGAAATAAAAGAATCACAAATAGTCATTTTAATGGGAGAGTTTTTTTCTTTTCCGAGAAAAATTGTTTTTTATAAAGTTGATTAGGTTTGTTGAATGTACATATCCTTGCAGTTTTTGCTTAAACTTACATCCTGTATATATTTTGTATGTATGTTAAGTAGTTATAATATTATACCTACTACTTATACTTACAAATCGTAACGATGAGATAGGTACGAGTAAGTAATAGGTAGGTACCTTAAAAGTAACTACTCACTAAATAATAATACTATTTGGAGACAACGCGCACACGGCCATCTGTTCTGACTCCATACTAGGCAGAGCCTGTACTATGGGTGTCAGACAGCTGATATTCATACATAATATAAATATACAACATCCAGACACAAGGCAAACACAAGTGCTCAACACTCAATTTTTTGCCCTGGGCGGGATTCGAACCCGCGACCCTGTGCTTTGTAGGCAGGCATACTACCAACTAGGCTACGGGGCCGTCAAATCTGCCTAAAAGTACTTAAAATATGTCTATCTAGAGTTTCGAAGTATTAAACAATACGGAAAATGCCTATTATATGTTTTGTAATGCATTTGTTTGGATGGAAAATATTATCAGGCCTCGTTAGTGGTTAATAGAGCTTACCTCCAAGCCTTAGGTAGCGGGATTGAAGCCCGCATAAGACAAACATTTGTGTGAAAAAGCAGCAGTTATGTTTGCTTTCTCTTTGGATGTTGTCTATTTATATAATGTACGAGTATTTATATTTGACAATCAAATCCGATTCCTATTTCTAGTTCAGAAGGATTGTGAGATGATTCACATACTCTTTTACCCAAATGATAAATTAATCTCCCCATCTAACTCCCTGAAGAGATGTTTTCGAGATTACACCTCGTTTGTAGGTACAGGTAGTAGTCTCTCATTTATTTTTCTCAAGTACAGTCAAAAACATAAGTGGTGAAGATTGGTACGTTGATTTTACGCCACAAGCTTAGGACAATAAAAAAGGGAAAACATGTAATATTTCTTTGAAGACGTCACAAAGCAAAGTCAACAAAATCAAACATTAAATAGTTTAGGAATAATCCAGTAACTATTTCTTCGATTTTAATACTAGTCAGTAGATACTACTTAGAAACTAATAATAAAATTATGGTAAACAAGAGCTTCATGTAAACATGTTTACGCTTTTCACCTAACCCGGAAAATATAGGTACATACATTAAATTTGACCCTGTAAATAGGTGCTTGCTTATAGAGCGGCGGCGCTACCATTCAATTCGTGACTCGCTGACACTTCTCTGAAGGAAAATATCGAGAAGAAAACTGCACATACCGCGGAAAATGTTAAATGTAACGTGTGAATGTCAACCAACTCGTGTTAAGCCAGGCAGGCTCGAGCCCCTTACAGATCCCTCACACTGGCATCTTTCGAGCGTCTTTCTGGCCGTCGCGCATGCAATTATAGGCAGGAAATAAAGGCGAGTGAAATAAAAGAATTTGCGAGCACTACTGCTCGCAAAAAAATTGTGTTCCGAAAAAACGCAGCGCTGACGTCGAAGCTGAAAAGACGCTCGAAAGACGCTAGTATGGGGGGTCTGTTATGAGCCACAGCAAATTATTTAAATGTGACATCAACACACATAATTTCTAATTCAAATATTTGCTACAATTTATAGCTACACACTGGCTACGATCATAAGCTACGCCGTAGTAAATTACTACGAGCGAGCGTAGCGTGTTTTGTTGTTTCTTGTTGCTTATTAGGATACATATCTACTGAACAGTTTATTTAAAGAGCTAATTTAAATTAAACATGTTCTGAATAAACATTTGGTTAAGGTATTCTAAAAATACAATATTTGTATATATATTTTATTGATTTTAGAATTTTATTAACTCTTTTTTAACTAATTTAATCTCAATTTAATAATGTAAGTAGTAAAACAAGCAGTTGATTAATAACAGGACGGTATTTAATATTTAAAACTTTTTAGCTTTTGTTCACATAGCTTATAAGAATAACTACAGATAGGTGAAAAAACTGTACAAAAGTTATAATTAGTTTTTAATTTCATGAATTCACTATTACAAAATTAAGGAGGAACTAAGAAATTCTACACAGCTTCACAATAAATGTGTAATTCATTGTTAGCTTAAAATCTCGCGCGTTTTATTTATTTATTAGCTTTCCGCCGCGGCTCCGCCCGCGTTAACAGTTTTTCCCGTTGAAATGAGGCATTTTCCCGCGGTAAAAGATAGCCTTTGTTACTCAGGGTTAATGTAGCTTTCCAATGGTAAAGGAATTTTTCAAATCGGTTCAGTAGTTTTTTAGTTTATTCATTACAAACATACACACACGCACACACACACACAAAATACAAATCTTTCCTCTTTATAATATTGATATAGTAGGTATAGTATGCACTATGATGTAGATAAAATTATATTTCAATTTGTCCGTTGCTGTCGGTGGTTTAAGACATGTACAGGTAAATGAAAACTAAAAGGTCTCGTGTCTGTCGGTGGGTTCAGCAGGTACAGAAACCAGCATAATATGCGGCTACACACTGCGAATACCACCCTTGTTGCTGTGTAGTAAAGACGCTATTATCTGTATAATGTCCAACTACATATAGCTGCTTTAGTGATACACACTGAACCAGTCGTCGACGAGTTCATTTACATTTTAATTACCTCTCTTCAGAAAAGACGAAATGAGAGGAAAATATGAAGATTAAGTAACGGATTATACATACATCCCTTGCAAATGTGAGTATAGAGCTTAAACAGCATTAAAAGGACTATAATGCTGTGATTTGCAGGTTTTAAATATAATACTAAACTTCTTTATTTAAAAATTAAAATACGAGCAGGACAATCCCCTGTTATTTATTTGAAATATCTTGTTTGTCTTACTTGTTGCTAATTAATTAGAAAAACTTTTCCCCAGTAAAAAGACTTATATGAGCATTCATAAATAAATGATGAGATGAGCATTCATTCATTCATAAATTCTTGATAGACACTTTTAAAACAGAATTTGTGTACAAACTTAGTAGGTACTTGTTAAATAAATTAAAGGCAGAAAACTTTCTGCCTAGTCTACTACGGGATTACGATGTTTTATGAAAGCCGCGCCATAAATTTTAATTTTAGCGGCATCAAAGGCTCCTTGTTGTTCGGTGCTAAGATTATGGAGCATATTTTTAAGTCTCTACTCTGTCTGATTACATCCAACGTGTTTATTAATCACTAGCTTCCCGCCGCGGCTCCGCCCGCATTAACAGTTTTTCCCGTGGGATTGTGGCATTTTCCCGCGGTAAAAGGTAGCCTATGTAACTCAAGGTGAATGTAGCTTTCTAATGGTGAAAGAATTTTTGAAATCAGTTAAGTGGTTTTTGAGTTTATTCATTACAAACATACACACACACAAAAATACAAATCATTCCTCTTTATAATTATCGACGTGATTTCTTTCTGCATTTTTACAAGTGTAGTGGCCCCTCGGTCCTGCTTCGTTCCTTGTCACTTCAGTTTTGTTATATTTCAGGCTATATCGGTAATTCGGTTACCCTTTAGCTTACTAATCTCTGCATTCCTGATTGAATCACGCAGTTAAACTCCCAGCATAGCTCTATTTCACTTCGGGTGACATTTAGGAATCCAACGAATTCAAATTTGTTTGTTTGTTTGCTAATCCCAATAAATAGGGCGGTAAATTAAAGTACCTACATAATAAGTAAGTCACGCCCTTCAAGGGCAGTGCAACATTGATATAAGTCCGTTGTATGTAATATTTTGAATGATATCAATAAAAGCGGAATTTCAGTCAGTCTTACTTACATTTTTATCAAAATATTCGGTCATGTGGTCCTCTATATTGAATCTTCTCGCGATGAGTATCAGAAACTTATACTAGCACTTATAGGGTAAGGATTTTCCAGACTGCTGAACACAAATTACTTCAGACGTGACGGGAGATAGATCGAGCGCAAAGGAAATATGTAGGTATAGAAAGATGTTAAGAAAAAATATGATTGAGGTATGGTATCTGTATATTTTGAGAAATTAAGTAAGAGATCCTTGGTAGGAGGTAAATATATTCAATTTTGTAGGACTTATTGTAAAGCTATTGTAATGCTATTGTATTTAAGTATCACTCTATTTTATTATTATACTAGCTGTCCGCCCCGTGGCTCCACCCGCGTTAAGAATTTTTTCCCGTGGGAATGAGATGTTTTTTTTTTAATTTCTCTCCGTAAGAACCATCCTTAGACTTCAAAGAACATTTTAAAAAAAGAATTGATAAAATTGGTCCAGGCGTTGTTGAGTTATGCGCTTACCAACACATTTTGCGATTCATTTTTATATTATAGAAGATGTAGAGTTTCAACGTTTGATATTAAGGAGCATTTTTATCTGAACCAAAAAATACTAGGTACATATTTTAATAAAAAATCATGATTTCTGATTCTAATTTCTGTTTTTTTAGAACCTAGCTGGAAACTCTAGCAATCCCGCCCGCCTAACAACCGTCCAAATTGTTTTGGAAGCTTTCACGTGTAATGCAATTTTTCAACAAACTGACTTCGATCCCTTTAGACTCGTTTCGTTGGTCGCAAGGCAATCAATGTTATATTTCATCGGGTCTAGAAAAAGCCGTATATAAGCGTATTATCAGAAAATAAGTTGGTTTGATTTTATTCAATTTTCTTCTATTGTTATGGGTGCGGTGAAGCGAGAGCTCTGATTCATTCTTAACGTATAAGTTAGCTGACCGCCGTTTGTCAAAAATTATTAGCTTGAATCATAAATTTAAAAAATTGAGATTCACTAGACTTGCGGGTGCGGAGGAGCGGGAGGCTCATATCCCTTTAGTAAGTAAATTTCGATTCTAGGGGCGCCCATAAACAGGTCTAGGCCTGATACAGGAGAACTGTAACAAAAATGAAGTCTGAAGGGTTCTGCAGCTCATGGCATCACTGACCCTAACCGTCTTTTTATATTTTTACTTACTGTAGAAAAGGTATTATTCCTATTTTTATTATGTAACTCAATAAAATTAATCTCTATGAATTGTCTTATCAATAACTTGATATTCCTAAAATAAATACATGTTACTTTCATAGTATTTCAAACATACCAATGACAACATTTATGTCAGTTAATTATTTATTTATTTATTTATTTATTACAATGCACAGAAACAGAAACATCCTTAATACTATGCAAGGAACATACAAAAGAAAAATACTTATAATTAAGAAAAATAATAATACCTAATTATAACAATAGGGACTCGCTAATGAGATCAATTATTGATGGATGAATTTGTTTGTGTGTGTGTTTGTTTTTTTATAATTAACTTTTGTATAAGTTACGATACTACGAAAGGGTTCTTTGATACTTCGTGACCATAATGAATTGCAACATAGTGGCAACGATGCACCTAACAACTGTGTACCTACTTATTACAATTCACAATGCCAATCTTGTTGAGAGCCATTCAATTCTGCGCTACCGGTCTCCATACCCGTTGTACCATTCATAGCCACTTGAATCTCTTATACATGAAGCATATAATCGGCTTTTGCAAAAATGGGTAAGTACGTTTTGTAATTTGTGCTAAAGAAGGTATTTTGTTGGTGAAGTCTCAGTAAGTGTGCCAAATTAGACTGTAGGCGTGATCGTCAAAACAGCATCTAGTTGCATTTACCAATTTTTGGCACTATTATCAAAGTGTTTACTATCGTAATTTTCGATTGTCAAGTTGATTTCCAATTTATTAAATTTCAACAAAAAAGTTTATCATTTGGATGGTCCAAGGATATATCCTTAAGAACCGAATCTAAAATCCTCCAAAGCTCAATAAAAAGCCACCAGTAATAAAATAACTGGCTTCTTGCTTGTTACCGTCAAATTATTATGTTCTTGTATATATTGAGGCGCACGCCGACAGCGTTTAGAGTTTCAGCCCGCATATCATGAATAAGAAATACGCGATGAACGAGAAAATTTGCTATTTTACTTACTTTTCCGTTTATTTCACTTTTTAAGGAAAACATTTTGATACAGGATATAATTGCTTTTTAAATTAGATAGATATACATTATCGGGTTGGACACTTTGACACCAAATAATTGAATTATTATTAAGCGATTAATAAAAAAATCTTATATTGATTTTGAGTAAATGAGATTTTTTTAACACAAAACATAGTGTAATAATAATAACATCTACACACAGGTTTAATATACGCTTTAACATAAGTATTATATAAACAAAATAAAATTCATTTATACGATCTATAAAAATAACAACTTCTTCCATTTAATTAGACAAGTACCTACTTTCCCTGTAAGGTATGGGGTTGGCATAGACCACCATCTAATACAATTTAAGACAAGCCGTAGCTTTTAAAAATGAATAATGGCGATTGGTTTGCCGTCAGTAGACAAATAGTTTTGTTTTATATTTTAACTCATAAATCGGGACGCAGGAAGGAGAGGAGGCGGGGAAAACTGGGTCACCAGAACACCAAGCACTCTGTACACAAGTACACATATTATTGTACCAACATCCATTTCTTCCGATAGGATTCAAACGATTACAGTACCAACCTACACGGCCTACTTACCTACTTAAAATTTTTTCGTCCAAGATATTATTTAATCAAAAATTGTAATTCAAGTTCCCACTTGATATTGGTTCTGCATCTTCAAATTAATTGTGGTTTCGGTGCCAGGCTATGCGAGCTGACTTAAAATACTTTGTATATTGTATAAAGCGCGAAAGCCTCAAATAAACATCCTGATTCATCCCTGGTATAGTACTAGTAATTCTAATTTCAAATATAGGTTTAAGGTGCTGAATATTTTTTTGTAAAAATTTAAAACTGTTAAAATATTTTTAGGTTATATCTTACATACCTACGGATAATCAACACGATCAACGTGACATAGTACGAGTAATATAAATTCATAAGGCCAAATGTTTATAGTGTAAACTATGAAATCAATAAAAAAATATATTTATGATTAGTGTTATTTGGTATTATGTGGTGTAGGTAGTGTTCTACTTAATTATTTCAAAGTCTGTAGAATCTTTTATGAATCATATCAATGATTTTTTTATTTATGTCACAATAACCATAAAATATATTAAAATAAGGGCTATAAACGCAAAAATCTTGACAATAACTTCAAACTGTTCATGCCGTGATACGTTTTTTGAAATACAGAAACTTTATATGACGGCAAGCAAACAGACAAGAAGAGGATTAAATATTAACATTTGGCTGTAGCACTCTCGTTACAGTATAACAGCATATTTAAACAGTCACAGTCTCCAGAAAAAGGCTTTGATACGAAAAGATTTTTTTAGAGGTGTTTAAGAAGTAATTTGCCTTGTGTTGTCCATTTTACGAGTACATAACCTACGATTGGTTACCTATTGTATTTCCGATATTTTTTGTTCCGAATATTGTTATTCCGCTAACTTTTTGACATTTATCAGTTAGAAAATTTATTTATTATCCGTAATAACATTTTCCATTGTATCATGTTTCCGCGTTTTAATTTACCTTTTTACTTGTTCACCGATGTTTCAAATTTCCGCTAAACTATTTACCAGTATACCGAAAATCCATGACAACGTTAACCATTTTTTTACATGTGCGATAGCTCAATTGAACCATTATATTGCAAGGTCAAATTTAATTTCTCCATTTTACATTCTGTAGCATGCAGCAAGCAAGCAAGCATGCATGCAAGCAAGCAAGCAAGCAAGCAAGCATGCAACCAAGCACAAGCAGGCATGCATACATGTCAAACCTAACAGAAGGGTATGGCGGGCGAGGTGGGCTCGCTTTGCTCGCCCACCACGCCCGCCATACCCTTCTAACCTAACCGACAGATGTCGGGGTGCCCCGAACTCCAAAAACATTATGTGTCGTAATTATAAAAAATAATAATTGTTACTTCGGAATAATAAAAATAACACAACAAAAAAAATTCTAGCGTTTAAAAAAATACCAAGTGAGATTACGGTATTTAGTAAAAAAGATTAATCGTTAAACGGAATAACGTTGTGCGGAAGAAGAATAATTCTGTAAAGTGTTATTGTGGTGATTTAAAAATATGTCATGTCATACAATGGAAATTAAAAAATGTATGAATCGTTTACGGAATATTGAAATTCGGTTTTCAGTTTTTCGAAAATGTGATAGGTTACCCCTACGATTATATCTCTCTGAAAGTGGTGTCTTGGGATACCTTTGGATTGTAAGAACTAGGCCAGGTTATTAAGAGTAAGTGCCACGTGTGATAGCAGATATAACCTGTTTGAACAAAACTAAAGCACATATAGCTCTAATACATATTATAGCAAGGCATATTACGAAATATTACTATACATATTTTCCCTAAAAATCTGCAAGCGACCGCATACGTACCTAGCTCTTTGTACAGCTCTAATATTTCTGTGAAGTCACCAAAATATGTCGACAGATATAGCAAGGCATATTAATATACGTTTCGATATATTATGGGTACACCGTAAGTAGACGTAATAAGAGCGAAAATATATATGTATATATAGCTATCGTGTGTGTTGGCCCCAGCTATAATACAAGTATATAGCTGGGCATATTAATATAATAATAGCTATGTGTGGCTTAAAAACGTTTTCTTCTTGCTTTTATTTGAACGTGAGCTTGGCAGTCCAGTTTCATAATGACATGACTCTTTGATTTTACGACACAGTAAAGTAATAAAATAAGCCTATACTGTAAACTGTAAAATTATTTCTTTTATTTAAAGGATACATTATACAAAAGACTTTTTAACAGCAATTATTGCTTATTTAACTTACTTAAATAATCTGCTTATAAACTATGTTGAATGGTGGTTGATTTCGTTTTTAGTTTCTATTCTTTTTAAACGGATTCTGCAAACTACGCGAAATCTTGAAAATCAATCGCTGGACAGTCTGTCGCCAGCAGCACTCGTTTTACAAAGGGTCCAATTTTTAGAAAGAGGCCTCTAATTTAATTCAGCTCTTCCTTTTTGTAGTGTAAAAATTGGTCTCTTCTTCCATTAATTAAGGTTCTCCAACGGAGGGTTTAATAAAGCAGGGTCATTAAGTCAGCCGTTTTAGGAATGTTATAAAGAGCGTTTTTTATCAGCTTGTACGTCCTCGCTGAGGGGCTCGAGTCCACCCTGAATTGACGTGAACAGGCCAAAGTCGACCACATTGGTCCAGTGCGAGTTGGTCGACTTTACACACATTCCTAGAATTTCGTCGCCGCAATGTTTTCCTTTGTTATATCATAAAGGCGTCGAATATGTTGGAGTCGAAAATGGAAAATACATTGGTAAGAGGTGGGTTTGAAATTTGAATTTGAACCTGCGTAGGCTTTTGTTTTTTATTAAATTGGCTCACGTTTATGTTGTAAAATTGACCAATAACTATTAGGGAGGTAATTATATCCGTAGATACAAAGAGCTAAGAAAATCTAAGTGTTTCGCTCTTCTTACATGCGTTTAATTGCCGGGTGCCTTCAAAGAAATTGAATGAACTAAACAATAAGCCCACTGCTGGACTAAAGGCGTCTCAATTCAATCACTCCCTAGGGACTACTATTTGGTATTCTGTGTCCCAGATGTGGTTAAAGTGAACGCTGCACATTCCTAGAATAGAATAAAATAGAATAGAGAATAAAGTCGAACAGAATAGAACATATTTTATTGCACAATATAAAATCAAGTACAGTATTTTCATAAACATTATAGCGTCTCAACAAAATGTACGTGTAAGCGCCTTATTGCTGGGTATCCTTATAGTCCGGGAGCCGAGGGCCTAAACACCTACCTCATCGAGTACCCCAACAGGCTATCTCTAGGTCGTTAACCGTCACTTAAACACTGAAAAAAAAAATAGTCTGCCAGAGCCGATCCTGCCGGGTCATCGAAATTTTTGACGTATTTTTTTCGTGGAACTTACCTCATAAAGTACCCGAATGAAAGTGGTGGCATCAGTTAACCATTGATTAATAATGTATAAAAAAATTGGTCTGCCACTGCGCAACCTGCCGGAAGTACTTGGCAGACGCCCTGAAATGTGCCCATCTGACACCCTTCACTTACCTCATCGAGTACCCCAATAGGCTATCTCTAGATCGTTAACCGTCACTTAAACACTGAAAAAAAAAAATAGTCTGCCAGAGCCGATCCTGCCGGGTCATCGAAATTTTTGACGTATTTTTTTCGTGGAACTTACCTCATAAAGTACCCGAATGAAAGTGGTGGCATCAGTTAACCATTGATTAATAATGTATAAAAAAATTGGTCTGCCACTGCGCAACCTGCCGGAAGTACTTGGCAGACGCCCTGAAATGTGCCTATCCGACACCCTTTGACAAGTTTTGACCTGGCAGACCTTGTGATCCATTATCACAGGCATTTTGGTTATTTTTCGGCGTTGGTCCCATCGAGGTACTCGATGAGGTAGGTGAAGGGTGTCGGATGGGCAATAATGGGCATATTTCAGGGCGTCTGCCAAGTACTTCCGGCAGGTTGCGCAGTGGCAGACCAATTTTTTTATACATTATTAATCAATGGTTAACTGATGCCACCACTTTCATTCGGGTACTTTATGAGGTAAGTTCCACGAAAAAAATACGTCAAAAATTTCGATGACCCGGCAGGATCGGCTCTGGCAGACTATTTTTTTTTTCAGTGTTTAAGTGACGGTTAACGATCTAGAGATAGCCTATTGGGGTACTCGATGAGGTAAGTGAAGGGTGTCAGATGGGCACATTTCAGGGCGTCTGCCAAGTACTTCCGGCAGGTTGCGCAGTGGCAGACCAATTTTTTTATACATTATTAATCAATGGTCAACTGATGCCACCACTTTCATTCGGGTACTTTATGAGGTAAGTTCCACGAAAAAAATACGTCAAAAATTTCGATGACCCGGCAGGATCGGCTCTGGCAGACTATTTTTTTTTTCAGTGTTTAAGTGACGGTTAACGACCTAGAGATAGCCTATTGGGGTACTCGATGAGGTAGGTGTTTAGGCCCTCGGCTCCCGGACTATTAGATTATGTCAACGACAATGACAACTACCAACGTAAGATATCATTAAGATGTCCTCAGCTGGAAGAGTAGGGTCCATCAAATTCTTGGAAATCGCACGGTCGAAATAAACCTCATAATATGGAATTTGCTCATGTGTTTACGTAAGGTATTTTAGGTTAAATGTGTTTAATCGATATTTAGAGCGCTCTTACTTGGTAACGGCCACCATAGAACCGCGGATAGAACTACTGATTCTATGGTTCGTAACCATTTAATTAATAGTAAGTTTATTCATTTTTCCCCAAAGGATCTCAACAATGATCGGTACTGCGCTGCCCGCAGAGATATCCTTGGGGAAGGCCTTTGTCCAGCAGTGGACGTCTTTTGGCTGAGATGACGATGACGATGATTTATTATTCATATTTACAAGCCTATAACAATCTGTTTCGTAGAATTTCAGTGAAAAAAGTTAAAGCCATGTTTGAACTTAATTAGTAATAAAGTAATATACGAGTACCTACAAAGATAGCTACTAAGCAAGTAGCCATTAAAGGTTTGGTACAATATTCGTTCCCCGAAATAAGTAAAGACATTTTTATTTGCTTTCTACGCCTATTTTATACAAGCAAAATTTTTTTATAAGCCTATTTTCTGGACTTCAAATTCCCAATATAGATATTTGCTGGAAAAGCAGATGGCCCGGAAGCGGCTCACATTGACTGAGACCGATGACATCCGATTGACTAGAGAATTTCGTCGAGGGTCACATTACAGCATACGTATACGTATCAGATTTAGAGGTCATTCACTTAGCTATAGCACATTTGGATACAGCCTCAGGAGCGACAAAATGTAATAAATATATTTGTTGGCTACCTGATCCCAAACTCGGCAGAGCCTCTAATATTTGTCAGATAACTGATAAACATACATATATAGAATAGATAAATACATATTACATTCAGTACAAGGCAAACGTGACCGATCGTTACCGATTAAAGTTGAGTATTGCCCATCAAGCAAATGTTTGCCTTGGGCGGGTTCGAACGCGCGACCAAGGGCTTCGAAGGCAAGCGCCACTGACTAGGCTACGGGGATATCAAAGTTGTCAATATAGAAAAATATTCAACAAGTAATGATCTAAAAACAATCACTAAAACTGAAATGAGATGAACAGGGATTATTAATAAAATAATAAAATTCATAGTAGGTACACTACCTACTATTTACTCTGTTAAACTTTTGACCCGCCTAAGCCTAAACTAGCCTCCAGCTTGACCTGAATTTAAGATGTACTAACTCCAACAGTACTTACAAACAAGTCTTAGGGCTCTAAGTAGCTACGTGGACCACTTTCAAGTCTTCCCAGACGAGATTTACCTTTCGACGTTAGTTTCCTTGTTATTCTAGTTTAAGTATTTTTATCAACATCGATATAAAGTCTAAAAATTATCTCATGCGATCTAATTTATGAATATCAAATGTGTATGCTTCTATATAAGAACATTTAAGGCTAAATATAATGAAATTAGAATACCTTATAATAATTCAGTAAAATATTTTATTCATTAATGTATTAAATTAATTATCTATTTTCGAATTCCTAAGGTAGGATTTATAATTGGGAATATTTACAAATTCAGTAGTAATAGTAATATCTTTTAAGTTCTGTTCTTTAACCTTGTACTTGATTTGCTCAAATTAGTACTTATAACAAATTTACAAATTCTCTTCACATATAATACAGGAGAAGAAAGATATTATATCTCATTAATTTCGAGTTCCGACGTCGATTGGGTTGGACTGACCAAAGTGACGGAATAGAATAGAATAGAATTATAACCCCCGACACAAAACTGTTACTTGATCCTTTCAACAACTAGAAATGAGCTGATAATCTTCAAATGGCTGAAGATATTTTCTTGGATCATAGCTAAGAACACTATCGATTGTAACACCTTGCAAACAAAAAAAACTAGATCAAAATCGACGCTTCCGTTTAGGAGCTACGATGCCACAGACAGACAGACAGACAGACAGACACACACGTCAAACTTATAACACCCCTCTTTTTTGTCGGGGGTTAATAAAATAGATGATGGAAGGAAAGTTACTAAAGCACTTCAATAAACACAGTCACTTAGTTCCGTATTATGCAAACAATAAATATTTTACTTCCTCCACGTTCAGTATGAAAATAGCTCGTTCTCTCGATCCATCTTCATCTTCTGTTTGTTCCGTAGGCGGCGGCAATACTGTTCAACAAATTGCCTTCTAGACGCGTTACGCTCCGGAATTTATAAGGTTTTTCTTATTTAAGGAAGTAACAACTTATATTACTACAGCCTATATGAAGATATTCCCACAGCTGGCCTTAGAGCGATTACGCACAACGTCCGATTTCCATTGTGTCTCGGATATAAAAAAAAATGTATGGACTTTCTCGGAGAACGGAATCGGACGATAGTGCGTAATCGCTCTTACCCTGTCTCTTAGAAGGGAGATGTCGCCATACCATAATCTAGGTAAGCTAGGGAAATCTGTAAAAGCTGTTTTTAAAACGCAAAATGAACAAAACGCGATCTCACTCAAAAATTTAATAAAATATTACACGAAAGTTTATAATGTTTAACTGCGTCACTTGCCAAACTTTTATAGGTACAGGGTAGAATGTAAACGCTTCAAATTAAGATTTTAACTTAAAATTTATATACCAAATTCACTAATAAAAATACTTGGATTTGTGAGATCCTATAGATTTCAAAAACAATAAATAATACCTTCAATCCAATCCTTAAATTGGTTAAAAATTTCCATAACTAAACTCAAAAAATTCCCGCGTGGCTCCATGCTATTTAGATTTTATTCTTCAATATTTATGTTAAATTTAAATATTTTGTTGTAGATAATCATGGCTGCTTGGTGTACGTTAGCGGTTGCGCTTCTCTTAGCGTCACCATCAGTGCTCTCTGCTCCTGTCGCCCAAAATCCAACAGGTAAGTTTTATAAGTACTTATATTTAATTAAAATAATAAATTAAATAAGTATATTACTATAAAATGAGCGGTCGGTTACGCTGCAAGCGCAGTTGTAGAAACTGAGAAAACTAAGAAATTAAGGGAGATATAATATGCACCCCGCGGTATATTTGTAACCACTTGGATAAACAGTGCCTGATTGATTACAACGCATAAACACGGTGCGTTGACTATACTCTCCGGCCATTTTCGCAACTGAAGGAATTCTGTGATGGTTTGTTTCACTAACGATGGTTTTGTCACACTCGGCTCTTGCTCGTGGCTCAAATATACTCGCTCAATTCAATTATTGTAACTTACATTGTCATACTGGTGAGTCACTAACACAACAATAATAATAATTGAAGGCTGAGGTCATGCATGACATTTCGTAGCCGACCCACAACGGTGCTTTATTACATTAAATGGATCTTATTTTTATCTAATCTGCTAACATCTACATTACTCTAGTGGCTTTTATTTTGACATCAGGCTTTTGAGGTTCCCTTTATTTAGGAATAATTTTGTTTAATCTTGTTTTCAGTTTTGTTCTTGCTCATATCAATTATGTAAATAAGAAGAACGTCGGTGGCCAAGTGGCTAGAGGCCATTGGCTTCTATTCGGTAGTTCGCGGGTTCATGCCTCGGCACGTACATGTGTTTTCGATTTCCTAATTAATATGTACGTTTATTCGACGCTCTTACAGTGAAGAAAAACATCGTGAGGAAACCTGCACACACCTGCGAAGTAATTCAAAGGTTTTGTGTGAAGTTGACCAACCCGCACTGGGTCTGCGTGTTCGACAAAGGCCTATTCACCGGGATTTCAGGGTAGGCTCGAGCCTCTCGGTGGGAACGTATAATATACCTAAGCCGTAAACGAAATAAGAACTGTGTAGGTAATTCAAATTTATTTATCTTATGCACCTATTTATCAATAAATACTACATTTATTTTAGATTGTTACATTATATCATTACATTATGTATAGTATGATTATGATATAACTAGTTATCCGCCCCGCACGCGCCGCGCACAGTTAAAAACTTTTGTTACTTTAGACTCTTTCTTCTAGTCCGTCGAGAAACCAACATGAACTCCACGTCAAACCAATCTATTATATAAAAATGAAAGTCCTGACTGACTCACTGACCTATCAGCGCCCAGCCCAAACCGCTGAACGTATAAAGGTGAAATTTGGTACAAACATCCCTTGGGTGACGGAGGCACGAGATAAGAAGCGATTTTTCGAAAATAGTTACCCAAGGGAAGATATGGGGGTTGAAAGTTAGTATGGGGAAAAAAATTAGTTGCAGATATTGATTTGAAAATTTGTACGATTACTCCTTGCATAAAATAAATGAACACCTATTTCGGGATTTTTCTCCAAAACAACACCCAAGGGTAGAAATTAGGGTTGTCACTTTTTTTAGTGAAAATTTTTTTTTACATTTTTCTCTTTGAATCTTTTTAAGATAACTCCTACAAATAAATAAATTGACACATGTTTCGTCATTTTTTGTTAAATCACCCCCAAGGGGTGAAAAAAGGGTTAAAATGGCTCATCAACGCCCAGCCCAAACCGTAAAACCTAGAAAGCTGAAAATTGGCAAAATCATTCCTTGGGTGACGTAAGCATGAGATGAGAAGCGATTTTTCGGAAATCGTCACCCAAGGGGTGAAAATAGTGGTTGAAAGTTTGTATGAAGAAAAAAAATTAGTTTAACGTTTTGACTTGAAACTTTACATGGTTATACTTGACAATAAATAAACGAACACGTGTTTCAGGATTTTCCGCATATAGTTACCCAAGGGAAGAAATGGGGATTGAAAGTTAGTACGGGAAAAAAAAAATTGTTGCAGATTTTGATTTGAAACTTTGCAGGGTTATACTTGACAATAAATAAACGAACACGTGTTTCAGGATTTTTCGCAAATAGTTACCCAAGGGAAGAAATGGGGGTTGAAAGTTAGTATGGGAAAAAAAATTAGTTGCAGATATTGATTTGAAACTTTGCAGGGTTATACTTTGCAATAAATAAACGAACGCGTGTTTCAGGATTTTTCGCAAATAGTTACCCAAGGGAAGAAACGGGGGTTGAAAGTTAGTATGGGTAAAAAAAATTAGTTGCAGATATTGATTTAAAACTTTGCAGGGTTATACTTGACAATAAATAAACAAAAACGTGTTTCAGGATTTTTCGCAAATAGTTACCCAAGGGAGGAAATGGGGGTTTAAAGTTAGTATGGGAAATAAAAATTTGTTGCAGATATTGATTTGAAACTTTGCAGGGTTATACTTGACAATAAATAAACAAACACTTGTTTCAGGATTTTTCGCAAATAGTTACCCAAGTGAAGAAATAGGGGTTGAAAGGTAGTATGGGTAAAAAAAATTAGTTGCAGATATTGATTTAAAACTTTGCAGGGTTATACTTGACAATAAATAAACGATCACGTGTTTCAGGATTTTTCGCAAATAGTTACCCAAGGGAAGAAATGGGGGTTGAAAGTTAGTATATGGAAAAATAATTAGTTGCAGATATTGATTTAAAACTTTGCAGGGTTATACTTGACAATAAATAAACGAACACGTGTTTCAGGATTTTTCGCAAATAGTTACCCAAGGGAAGAAATGGGGGTTGAAAGTTAGTATATGGAAAAAAATTAGTTGCAGATATTGATTTAAAACTTTGCAGGGTTATACTTGACAATAAATAAACGAACACGTGTTTCAGGATTTTTCGCAAATAGTTACCCAAGGGAAGAAACGGGGGTTGAAAGTTAGTATGGGTAAAAAAAATTAGTTGCAGATATTGATTTAAAACTGTGCAGGGTTATACTTGACAATAAATAAACGAACGCGTGTTTCAGGATTTTTCGCAAATAGTTACCCAAGGGAAGAAACGGGGGTTGAAAGTTAGTATGGGTAAAAAAAATTAGTTGCAGATATTGATTTAAAACTTTGCAGGGTTATACTTGACAATAAATAAACGAACACGTGTTTCAGGATTTTTCGCAAATAGTTACCCAAGGGAAGAAACAGGGGTTGAAAGTTAGTATGGGGAAATAAAATTAGTATAAACGCCCAGCCCGAATCGCTATACCTAAAAAGGTAAAAACTGGCAAAAAAAAATTTTGGGTGACGTAAACATGAGATAAGCGGAGATTTTTCAAATATCGTCACCCAAGGGGTGAAAAAAGGGGTTCAAAGTTTGTATGAAGAAAAGAAATTCGTTGGACGTTTTGACTTGAAACTTCGCAGGGTTATACATGCCAATAAGTTGACGAACACATGATTTAGGATGTTTCCGACCAACAACCTCTAAGGGTTGAAATAGGGGTTGAAAGTTTGTATGAAGAAAAAAAATTCGTTGGACGTTTTGATTTGAAACTTCGCAGGGTTATACTTGACTATAAATTAATGAACACGTGTTTCGGGATATTTCCGACAAATAACCGTTAAGGGTGAAAAAAGGGGTTGAAAGTTTGTATGAAGAAAAGAAAATCGTTGGACGTTTTGACTTGAAACTTCGCAGGGTTATACATGACAATAAGTTAACGGACACATGTTTCAGGATTTTTCCGACCAACAACCCCTAAGGATTGAAATAGGGGTTGAACGTTTGTATGAAGAAAAAAAATTCGTTGGACGTTTTGACTTGAAACTTCGCAGCAGGGTTATACTTGACAATAAATAAATGAACACGTGTTTCGGGATTTTTCCGACAAATAACCGTTAAGGGTGAAAATAGGGGTTGAAAGTTTGTATGAAGAAAAAAATCGTTGGACAATATTTAATATAAAAAATAACATATACATATACGGTCGAATTGAGAAACTCCTCTTTATTCTGAAGTCGTTAAGAAAATTAATACGTGTTTCGAGATTTTTCCGACAAACAATCCCAACGTTTGAAAATAGGGTGAAAATAGGGGTGGAAAATTTGCATGGAGAAAAAAAAATTGTTGGTCGTTTTGACTTGAAACTTTGCAGGCTTAGAGTAAATAGAAAATTTTCTGGGAGGTATGCAGGATTATATTTGACAGTAACTGTAAATAAAACCAAACCCACAAGGGTTGCAATAGGGGTTAAAATTTATAAGGAGAAAAATAAAATCTTCGTATGGCACTTGATCAAATCTATATTCTGCGTTCACAAACCATCCGTTTTAAATAAGTCGGAATTTAACATAGATTTTCGTAGTAACTAAACTCAGGGCTACTGACCCTTTATATACGCGGGCGACGCCGCGGGCAACAGCTAGTAAATATATAAGAACAATAAGGCCGCCTGTTGCCTAACGCTTTAGTTTGTAAGTTATTATAATTGTACATTTCCTATTTGCGTGCAATAAAGAATTTTGTATTGTATTGTAAATACATTGTAAAGTGAATGTTGTATCTTGATACATTTTTTTTGGTCAATTTACACAATATCTTTATAATTTATAGCCTATGTGTTATTCTGATGTATAAGCTTTATTACTGTTAAGTTTCATAAAAATCCATTCAGTAGTTTTTGCGTGAAAGACTAACAAACATACATCCATCCATCCATCCATCCTAACAAACTTTCTCGTTTATAATATTAGTAGCAAAGAGAAAAATAAGTTTAAGGATTAGTAGGACCTAGATTATTTTAAGTATTACCGTACAACAGTACAAGATCCTTGAGTAACATTTAAGTTACAGAGTCTATGACGTACAAATTGATTGAAGTACGAATACTCGCACGTCATCCATCATCCATCAAAAGTTCGCTTTATGTAATCAGCAATCAACCCAAATGCGAAGTAATAATCACATATCCAATGTGAGTACCGAAATATGATAGATTGATTTGAATGGAGTATGTTCGATATATGAGCTACTCACGTAATAATTAATATAGCGGTAAACGATACGTGTGTGTATGTAGATATCTTGGACTGACATAATTATGTCGCTGAAGACAAATTGTATAACAAAAAAGTATTTAGGTCAGAGAGGTGGAAAAACCCGCGATTTTTACGTACTAACTCTTTCTATGTTACTAGTCACTTATTATTATTGTGTTTATAGAACTGAAGAATTGTTTACTTTGATTTAACAAAGCTTTTTAACCAACTAGGCTACGGGGCCGTTCCGTAGCCTAGTTGGTAGTAAGTCTGCCTTTGAAGCACAGGGTCGCGGTTTCGAATCCCGCCCAGGGCAAATATTCATGTGATGAGCACTTATGTTTGCCTTTCGTCCGGGTGTTGTATATTTATATATTATGTATCTATATCAGCTGTATGACACCCATAGTACAAGACTAGTTTGGTGTCAGATGGTCGTGTGTGAGATGTCCCCACATAATTATTTATTAATGTTATGTATTTATTTATTTATTTATCGTACCTACATTACATTTTTTTTATTTTTCTCTCTTTTCAGAATCCGTTATATAATGAAATGAGATACGTAACTATTCATTTGTTTATAATCAAAGCACTTCTTCGGTCCATAATAATTAGTGTTGTAACTGCACCTCTCCTCTATTAAAAATATAAAATAATTAAAATCCCTTCGCAGGAATTCTACTCTATTTATATTTTATCTAATTGGCCTTTGTAATCGTCTAGGGTAGGATCCGTTCTACGCCTTGTGAGTAATATCCCATTTCCTTTTAGATATCACAGTGTTTCCGTTCTCAATGCCTCTATTGTAAACAGCGGGCTGAATTCTGTCTGATACCTGAACATCGTTATCCTAATAAGAACTACCAACGTCAGTTGTGAATAATATATGAAAGTTTATAAAATGGGTTGGGCAGGACTATCAACAAGAAAAGCCATTCATCAGTCGCTAGACTGCAAACCGCTCCCTCATCTCCTAATCCTTTAATTCGATAAGCGTGTGCCAATACACTTACTATATGTCTCTAAATGGACAAAATTCCCAGTAAGCGTGTGCCAATACACTTACCAGTCGCAACATCATCAACAATTGTAACTCAAACGCCTCTAGAATACTGTCGTATAGTCTCTCTAATGATACTGCTATTCATACAATATTCCTTTCACCGCACCGGGAATATCAGGTCTCGGAGGCTCAAATCCACTAAAACATACATAGATATATATTTTTTCAAGTGAAAGAAAAGGGCAGGCCGTAGCCCGCCCTTACGAAGATCTCTATCCCAAAGGACAATGCCATCTGATCTCCCGGTGCGACCGAGGTCGATTGGTGCGGATTGTGAGTCCGATTGTTGCAGGGCTTACATGGCGAACCAATACCTGTTCGTTGCGACCGTAGTCGACAAGCTACCGAGGTAGGCGCTCGCAAAATGGTTTGGAACCATACGTATCAGGGCTTACAATGGAGTACAAAGCCTGAACGTTATAAGATGACCGTAGTCTACGAGCTCCCACCACGGCAAACGCTTGTTACCTGTATAGGGAATATGATATAATTTGGGTATGTTTAAAGACCACACACGTCTAGCAATTATGGAAGCCATTCCAAGCTTTCCACCAAGGTGGGCCACTAAGCGTTCGAGTAGGAGTTCATATAGAAATACAACCTCCTAGCTTCTTGAACGTCAGTCCATAAAGAGACGATAGCTGAATAAGCCGGCCTCTCTACCATACTGTAACGGCAACTGTATACGGGAACATCGTATAATAGATTCCGAAGAACCTAATGTTACTGCATGTTAAAATTAGCTACGCTATTCCAACATCGCGTTATCTCTCCACAGCCATTCATTCTCCAAGCCTCTCCACAGACAATATGCCTTGGAGGAAGACTGGTGTACGTCTCCAATCCAGTATATAGGAATAACATGGAAGTTGTACATCGTCTAAGCTTCATCACAAACTAATGAATCAGCCAACTTCACTTTCTCCATGCAGACCTAAATACTTTGATTAATTGGGAACCTACGATAGTCCAGAAACACCTCGTCTTCAAGCGTCAGACAAGATGAAGTCTCTATTCGGCGTCGGCGTGATTTACTAAAGTTTTAGGGAAGTCTAAGCTTCCACCGCGGGCGACGATGTGTAAGAAGTTTTTCCTAGAAATATTATATTTTGATGCGAGTCTATCTTTCGACCGACTTATACTCATCATGGTTGTAAGATAGGAATGACTTGCAAACACCCAAACTCTAGCAATCGTGCACTTTCTATAATTATATACTAATGTCTGCCAACACCTGGGTCAAGCTCCAAACACCCATAGAAACTTATCTACTACCTTCTAAGCGTTTAGGACGTCGACAATCGTACTGAGACCGTAATCCCGACGAAAGACGCAAATTTCGCAAACAACGCCTAGCACTCTGAAAATAGCAAATTTTCACATATTTTTGAGAGTTGAACTATTTCTAGCCCAATCCCAGAGCGTTTTCATACTTATCTTTTACTAAGTATTTTTCATGCTTTTCGACATCGGCCCTCGCTATGTGCTACTGACCGACGCTCTCACCACCATATATACGGACGACACGAAACGAAGGTGCGCGGCCAAAAATATAAAAACTTGCTCAAACTCATATTTTAGATAGTGTCGCTTATCCTGATTCCAAATCAGTAATCAGAATTGTGCTATCTATTTTAGTTTAGAAGTTATTAAGGAATCGGCTGATTTCATTACAAGAACGTATAAAGTACTTAGGAAATTTCAATTCAATACAGGAACGTATAAAGTAAAAAGGTAAATTTCCAAAAGGTTTTCTATTTGTTACATTCGACTGAACATATTTGATTATAATAAGCCCTTTACAACTTAGTTCTATGTATTTGAGATTAATTATTCGATTTTAGAGATTTTTAGGAAAATTTTATTATTGTGCTTTCTACGCTAAGGAAAGACCTCCAAAACATTTCATTGTCTTTTTAGGCTAGGGGCGGGTCGGTACAGTGTACTCGTACTAATCGTATGGAAATTTTCATTCTGCATTGTTTTTAATTTCTCTTTTGTATTTGACGATGACATTCCGAAGCAACATTTACAATTCAAAATAAATTTAGCGACTTTCAAACATGCAAATTAATCTTTTTACAACATTTTATTGTTTGAATTCGAATGTAAATTGGAGAGGGATTGTTACATTGTAGTTTATTTATTTCAGCTTGGATTAAGAAATCGTTCTCGATGAAGATGATAATATGTATCAGCTGATGTAAATTTGAGCGTTTTGATCAAATATCGATGTTGAGGCCTATATACTCGTAAATAAATCTAATTGAATAGTGGTACAGCTGATTTTGCTCCTGGGCTCCTGGTTTAGAAATATCGAATAACATTCCAATTGCGCACTTGAATGTATATTTATGTACAGAGTGACGATTGTAAAGTTCCGTTCAGTTCCTTTCCTTTCCGTTTCATTAAGTTTCGTTCCATTTCATACTGTACTCTAAACGCATTGAAGTACGATCACTGTTATTTTTACAAGCTTTTTTTACTATTTATAATCACACTTTTTTAAAATAATCCTGAGTCATGATATTGACGATATTAAAAAATATTAAATTAAGAAAAAGAAATGAAGTGCTTCGTACTCCATTTATTTTCAATAAATTTTCTAGAAGCACAGAAAATTGCTCTAAGTAGAACTAAGTGCCTCATTTATTTCCTATCGGATCGAACCAGGCGTGGTAGTCGATCTCGCTGCTAACAGTCAATTTCATTTTCGCTTTGTATGACTTTTTGCATAACGAACGAGATTGGAAATGGAGCTGCATTTATTTCCAACTGACAGACACGAGACAAGACAAATAACTATAAGCTAAGGATCTTGATGCCCCTAGGCCGAAACACGCTTTTTACATCTGAAAACTTATTAACGCGTATGAGCCATGAGGGTTGTACTCTCCCACAAGCCCGGTAAAATTGATGTGTCGATTTTGTGATACAATCAACTGGTCAATTATAAATAGTTACGTATTGACTGCTTTAGAAGACACCGAATTTTGCAAGGATACTCATGTCATATCTATCACCTAAGCGGCATTGGCATATTCAACGATTGTCTAATAGTAAAAAATCTGTTAAGCGACTAGCTATTTGTAATCCGCGTCTTAGGTCGGCGTACAAGAATGCTCACTATTACAAATTTATTTGCGCTTATTGCATTATTTTTATAAAACATCGTGTCATAGAGCGGCAGCAAAAGCCAAGGTATTTTTGCCGCTTCGAAAGTCTAATTTGCTTTCGCACTGTTTAGAATGGGTGCGCTCTTGGCTGCAAAATAAACTTGATAATGGTGCGCATCCTTACTTGAGACGCGGATTACACTTTTACCGTTGTAGACTGTATATCTTGTCATTCCGGTTTGCAATAAAGTATTTTCTATTCTATTCTAGTTTTTATAATAATTCAAATCCTTTGTGTCTATGTCAAGGTTAAGCGAATTTTCCACAGAGTCATAGGAAATTCTTCCTTCTTTAGGGAGGTTAGTTCACAATCGCGCGTAATTCAGACTAAGCGTGTCTCGTGACCTCAGTGTAGACAAGAATGTTGAAACAGTCCTGTACAAACACATTTTACAGTGAACTCGTGACGACCCATTCAAAACTGAATTTCAAACAGAATGTAAAATTACTGTGTTACGTCAAGAGCTTCATAGTTTTAATCATTGGATTTTCCTTTATCAGCTTAGTGGGAAGAAACATCTTTTGACAGCTAATGAAATTCCGGCTAAAACACAACACGAAATATTGCAATACATACATAACTAAAAACGTATATCGCAAAACGCTTGTTAAAGTCTATTAAATACAAGTCTAAATAAAAAAAGAACTGTAAAAAGTAGAAAATAATTCAACAGGGTTTTGCGACATAATCATTAGTTCAAATAAAAATAAAATAAAATCAAAGTAATTTATTTGCTTGAATATGGTGTACAATATATAAAGTAAAGTTTCTTTTTGTACTATTCCATAAAGCTCTAGCGTAAGCGGAGTTGTTCCTAAGTTACGATAAAAAAAACTGTTGCGTAAATCCATATCAAATGAGTGATGTAATATTGTTTACGCATTTCTAAACCCGTCCAACAAGCATGCTCCTGACATTGAATTTTGTATGAAAATCCGCAGACAACCGGTTGGTTGCTTTGCTACATAGACTTACTTACCTTTAAATATTTAATCATTGTGGGGAATACCTACGTGTTTCGTAGCAATGTGCTACGACCCCGTAGCCATGTAGATTTTGCCTACGAAGAAATCGATTTGCACTGAGACGATTTGTACAAAGTTATTGATGAGGAAAAATAAATATAGATATTATTATAATAATATTTCTGACAATTCTATGATCTCACTCTCTCAGAGTCTGTTGAAATAAACATTTCCATTCGATTTTGTCTTGAGATATTTGGGTGATATTTTTAGAACAACTTTCATTGAATTGTTAAGGGTGAGGTGGAAATACTGCTCTATTTTGTTTTTTTTTACCTTTGCAATTAGTACGATTAATTATTAAATGACTATTAATAGAAAATTTTTGTTCCAAGCCATTAGCGCTTTGGGTTCAGTGACCCGGAGTAACCTTCATGGGTCATTATGCTTACAATATGCATATGAGAGTATGTGGGTTTTAGAAGACCATTCATTTCATAGCGGCTTTGTTGTAAAATATTTTTAATAAATATGTCCCCAATGAGAGGCCCTGCCCTGTGTCAGAGTAAATAGGCCTTAGTCAACCACGCTGGCCCTGTGCGGTTTGGTCAACTTCACATACAAATTGAATTGAATTGAATTTCTCCAAGTGTACGCATGGTGTTTTTTTCAGCCGTAAATAAATTAATTTAATAAAGTAGGCACTGTTACTTTAGGCTGCGATAAATATGCATTGATGGAGAAATACGTAAGTTAGAAAATTCACCTCTAGTAAGTAGGAGCTCTGTTAAAGTATTTAAGTACAAGAGGTTATGTATTATGTGTATGGAATTGTCTTGTCTTGGGAATATGAGTCTATACGGCGGCAAGTAGCCACTAGTCCGAAACTTAATTATCTGTGGCAATGAGTTCATTTAGTTAGCCTCACGAAGGGGACAGGAAAACAAAATATAGTTGTGTTGATACATTATTTAAGTACAGAAGCCAGCACTTGCGGTTGGACATTCGCACCGCGAAATTCACCCCTACCGCTTCGGAATACAGGTGCTCTCAAGGTCAACACATCCAGCCGCATGCTGGCTACTGTACATCGCAATAGAATATGTGGTAGTAGCTAAGAGCAAGGAAGGCCACTGCTTTTATATAGTTTATAGCTTAGTCATAATTTTGTAGTTTATGTCACTTATATAATAAATTGACACGTATAGTTATAAAAACAAATCGTAAAAGACCTTTTAAGGCTACTTAAACTATTCGCATCCCACTGCTGGGCAAAGGCCTCGCCTCTGTTGCGCCATACAGTGTCTGTGGATCCAATCTTTTTTGTTCACGTCGGTCGGCACTTATAATAAAAAGTCATCGATGGTTTCTTAACCTTTGTTTTGTTATTACTTTGATCCATTTTGTATTATTTATGGCGCCCGTCATCTTATCCTATCCTGGTAAAGGTCAAACAAGTTCTTAACTTGGCCTGTTAAGCAAAATGTAGATAACCCTTTAAATATTTAACGTTACGGGTATGTCTTATCTTAGCACCATTTTGTTTCTCAACTAATGTTAAACCACGCGTTTTCAAAGCATAACATAATATAACATATTTTTACTACCTTTCTTTTAAATGAATATGTTTATAAGTATCATACATAATATAATATTTATAAATAACTGTAGAGCTTATAAGATAGTACAAGCAAAAGCAAGCATCGAAATTTCCAATTTGTGTCTTTGCCAATTTGTTTTTAATAATTAATGTTTATGTAGAAAATAGCTATTTAACTACCTACTTGAAGTCCAAAATAGCGTTTCTATGTAGATTAATATTTGGTATACGAATTTTAACTTTGTGTTGCAGTCCAACAATTCATTCCACGCAGTTTTGCTGTTTCAGCGCGGGCACGGGCGGCTTGTGGTTGTACGGAATGCTTAAGGGTCGGTTTTACATTTGAGGTTGGAATAGCATGGACGAAACTCGGAATTTCAACTACGCATAACTACCAGATGTTCTGTTCTACTCGTAAATGCGAAAACACAGCAGTGTCTGTGAGTTTTTGTCCTGCAATGTTCTGGAATAACTTGACAGGTTTTTGATACAAGTGAAAATTCTGTACGTACACAACTAAGTATTATGAATA
This sequence comes from Teleiodes luculella, assembly GCA_948473455.1. Taxonomy (NCBI): domain Eukaryota; kingdom Metazoa; phylum Arthropoda; class Insecta; order Lepidoptera; family Gelechiidae; genus Teleiodes; species Teleiodes luculella. The sequence goes on from OX419589.1 coordinate 8,275,587, forward strand.
TGGGAAAAGGAAACGGGGTTTTATGAAAGTGTAATTTTATAAGTTTTGTATAATTACGTACTCGAATTACAATATATTTTAAATAAAAATCAAAATTAATTTATTGCTATATTGTCAGAGAAAAATATTCATTAATATTTATTTTAAACCTAAACTCTGATGATGTTAAGTTAAGATATTCATTTAAAGATTCCAGCCATGCTGAATGGTCTTAATTTTAAATATTCAGTCATTTCGCTCGTAGAAATAAATGCAGAATTATTTTCACAGGTTTCTATGTAACTACTTAGTATTCAGCGTCTTACTCTTGTCAAAATTGAGCTGTACCAAAAAAGCCTCAATTGAACTTTACTACGACAGAACTTCGAAACTAATTTACGTAGATAAGAATTCTGGCAAAGCTTTGGCAATTTTTCTTATTTTTTAAATTCTCATTAGCGTAATAGCGTTTCGTTTGTGTTAAATATACGGTCACAATTAAAAAACATAATAAGCCAAAAATGATCTAAGTAAAATTAGTAATGTGTACATAGAACATATCCAGATTTTTTTTTAAATTTTTGTTTCTTTGTTTGTCTGTTTGTACGGGCTAATCTCCGAAACTGTTGGACCGATTTAAATGAAATTCTGCATGGTGGTACCGTATATCTCCGGTCAACATTAGAGATTACCTACAGCGATAGATAGTTTTTACAGCGGGAAAATATCTTATTCCTACGGAAAACTGCACGGAAAAATCAAAAAACAAACGCGGGCGTAGCCGCGGGTGAACAGCTAGTTTAAAATAAATGCATTATTTTCAAGTATCCATTCATATAGATTGCAGTTGAAGAACTTATTTTATCTGAATTTACTTTACTATAAACGAATACTAAACGCCCGAAAAACGCAAATAAATTTACGAGTATTAATTTATGAACCAAAAGCCCGGAATAAATTTCATTTAGAGGTTTTTGAGTTCAAACGACTCACCGCTAATTTGATTCCTAAGCATCTCAGGCAGATGTTGATAATAAGGAGACATACATCAAATAACGTATAAAACATGCCAAATTACTCTCTCGTCTCGTGCGGAAAGTTAAAGGGTTAAAAAGGCTTCAAATGAACGAATTTGGGCTTTGTGGCTTTTTTGCGGCGTTGGGTGTTGTTCAAAGAATCTTAAAGAGTGCAAAATATAAAATAATTTCTCCACAAAATCACAATCAAATACAAAAATATGTTTTCATTTTACTGAACCTTTTTTATTGCCCCTTAAAAATAATAATATAATACAAATAAGTTTGACACTTAGAATAATTAGAAAATTTTTTTTGGCAGTAATTGAACTTCTTTCGTCTTTTGACTAATTGTGTTTTGAGCGTAGGAGAAGGCAGAATTGAGCACCTACTCTGTGGTAGCATCAAACAAAATTCATTCTACGAATCAACATGATGTCACATTAGGACATTTTAACAAATTATGCATATTTTTCATTTTGCGTGTTTTATAATTAATACTTACATACGTAACTCATTCATGTTTTTGAATGTCGTCATGGTCGTCATCGTCACTTTATGAAAGTACTTTACAACCCTCACGAGACCATATTAATTTCTGATTGGTTTAGCTATAAAACTACCGTCATTCTGTTTACAAACGATTTCAGAAGACCGAATCGAATCGATTCACATCCTTTTTCGACACGTTTTAATAAATCCCTTTGACGCGACGACGTTTGGCTATTGTAATCGGCCCAAATATGGAACATCAGTGAGTCTCGTATGTAGGACACAGGACGAGTTAGATTTACTATTGCGGCTTATTGTGTGATACGAGTACATTGAGAACAGTATTATGAACATGAAGGAAGAAAAAATTTTACGCGTAATTTCTTTTCCTTCATAATTATGAATATTGCAGCTTGAGATACTATGCGTGCAAGTAAGAATTTATTGGTTTGTTTCTTACCTATTACGTGCTATTACTATAATAACAGCTTGTTGCAATATATACCAAATCGTAAAGTGATCATGTGTCGTCGTGTGCGTGATCGTGTATCGTCGTAATAAAGTAAAATAATTTGTGTTTTGTTGTTAGCAAATAATATGTAGTTAAATAAAACAAATCATTCGTTGCTTCAATCGATTAAACTATGAAACTTTAATTTTTGTATGTATAAGTCCTTCCTCTTACAAAGTGACTCAGTTTTTTTAGCAACTGACATAAAGCAAATAGAGTTCCAAACAAAGAGATTTGAAGAGCCAGCTTCGCGAAAGCGGCTCCCATCTCTCTGGTTCCAAACATAGTGTTCTTTATGATCAATTTGCTTTTTTTTTATATGATTAATCTGTTTTATTTTCAATACACATACAAACCTAACATAATATCAGGTGTTACGACGACGATGACGTTGTCGTTATTAGGTGTTTTTAAGTCAGTCTTTTGTATGTTAGATGTGGCTGTGTTTTTGTGATGTCTGTCTCAGTCACAGAACAAAATGTTGTGTGGTCCGCGTTGCTCAAAGGTCTCAGTGAACCTACTTAGTGTACATGTACAAGTTGAAAAACGCGTCAGGTGTAAAGTTAAATTGTAGGTAGGTACGTAACAAGATTTAAAAAAAACTATTTTGATATTGAATTTTAGAAAATATTGTTAGTTATATACAAAGTAGAAAAAACAATGATGAAACGAAACTACCCTCGTGCTGAAGCTTTGCTCGGATATTAAAAAAGTTAGCTTACGTTGCGACCTGGCTTGGTTGTCAACTTTTTCCTTTATGGAATTTTGTAATAAGCTTTTTATTAAACTTATTATACCTCATAATATTTGCTATTGAGACACAAAAAGATACACCTTAGTTGGAATTACATTAATTTAGTTTCCAAAATTGATTGATAAAATTCCAATCCTTTCTTTTTGATGACAGTTTTCAGTCGAGGTTCAATATAAATTCCTAATATTCTTAGGGGATTATGTGCTTATGGGTTTATACCCATGTATGTTTTTATATATTTTAATACTAAATCGAAATCTACAACAAATATAATGATTTTGTCATGATTTTTAGGATAAATGTGTTACGTACTTAACCTACTAGTTTTTGAATTGATTTCACTAATATTTTGTAATTAATCGCGTAGTATTTTTAGGCCGCATTTGCCATACATTTTTTATAAATAGTATAAACTCCTCGTATGAATCCAGGGTCAAATGGATTTGAAAACGAAATGTTCAAAGCCCTTTACGGTTTTGTGCTTGCTACCCATTTATCCTTTGATGTCGTTCAAATGAGCGATGATCAAATGTCATACTAATAATTACGATTAATAACCCGTATTAATCGCAATGATTAGTAACACATTTCATCTGACTACACTTTGGGTCGATACGGTAATTATGTCTTTATACTTCCCGCATGGATTGCTGGTCCCTATAAATGTCTTACTGAGGTCACATCAATATTGATTTAGTACTTTATTTGTTTTTCCCAGTCTTCAATTGTTTCTGTCTGGTTCCTTGTAGATTAGATTTATCTGACACAAAAGTTTAAGGGAAATAAATTCATACGTTACCTAGCCCGGACTTCTATGCAAATCGGTATTACGAAAAACTGCGCAGCATGTTTCAAAAGGATTACTCAGTGGAAAAAAATCACAGGATTATTTTTAAATTACCGGTAAAATTCTTAACAAGAAGCTGTACAATCTTCAAACTCATTCAAGGTTTTGACTTTTCAACTTGATGGACTTCGTTAAAGTACCTACGTATTTTCTGGAGAACGTTGAGGTTAAAACTTACCACATTTTATGAACTTACACGTTTTTATACTTTGTCGAATTCATCGATTCCTGTTAATAAAATGAAATTTAAAAAAATCTGCATTTAATTTTGTAAAAAATGGCGCCGCTAACCTTTGAATTCAACGTCGTGGTTTGGGCCCAAAACTTTTGATTGAGTTCCAGTTTTGTTAACTGACAAACTCGTTAAACATTTTCCCCTCATTCGTTGTGTTAACTTCTGGCAAGTTTACATCGCCCACAATTTAATACTTTTGTCTTTAGGTAGCGCGTAATGTGTTTTCTATTTTCAAATACTTACCGTGCGTTTATTCAACGCCCTAAAAATACTTGCACTCTAAAGTAATCTTAGGGTTGTGTGTGTTTGAGTTGCCTAACGCTCTTCTTTTTTTCTTTTTTATTGACCTATGCTTGAGTACGACGACGGATTAAGCTTCACCGGACTTAAGACTTAAGTAGTCAGCAGAGAGGCCAGTAGTCGGAGAGGATAGACCTAATTCGGGGTGGCTTAAGATTAAGCCCCTCCTCGGTAATAAGATTTGTTCAGAATAACGAACATCCGCCCAGCGCATAAACGAAAGCATGTAAGGACACATGTACTTAAGTGGCAACATATGTATTAGAATATTGAAAGGGGTAAAACTGGGTAAAACAACACCAATATGGCAAGTGGAAGGAAAACACAAATTTCATTATGTCAACAATACGTGTTTTCTTCTTTAAGTTGTACAAACACTTTCGGAAGAAAAATTGGCCTTTTTGTTTTGACAGCGAAGTTTTGAGCTATACTAGTTAGAAGGGAATAGTACTCGTATAATTAAATAATATTGATGTACATATTTGTGGACACGTTGTCTTGATTAAAACGGTAAAGTCAATTTTATCAGGCAAGTGAGAAAGGAATATAGCCGACATAAACCTTGAAGAAAATTACTTCTAAGTGGCGATCCCACTCAGACAATTAAAATGAATATCTTTTCTTTGCTTAACTCATTATGATCTCTTAGAAGTGTTAACTTATTCAGAATAAATGTTTGTGCTTGTTTTGAACCTTTTTAATAATTAATGTTTTAAAGCTGTGAACATAAATTTTGTAAAACTGACTAGAGCAATTCACCTGATCCCGTTTGTTGGATTTAAATATACAGGTGTAAGCGGTGGCTAAGTATTGTACTACATATTGTTATGGTATGGTGTATGGAGTTATCATTACTTCTTTATACGAACTGTCTGCTTTAAATGGCAAATTTGTATGAGAGAGTCAATTTTTGTTATTAGTTCAGAAAAAAGTTTATTTAGGGAAATTGCTCTAAACAGTTGACTAAGCATCCTTTCAGTATTTGCTAACTAAAAAATAGTACGTATCGTAAAGAAGCTTTAGGCCGATTTTTGAAGGTACTGACAAATCTCACTGAATGAGTATACGCCTTGCCCTCATTGGTCGATTCTAATCCGAGATTTTACGAGTAGCTTGACAGCTCTCCACGAACTTTTTCCATTAGTATTAGTTTAATTTACAGGAATTTTTGGGGGATAGTACTCTAAATATAGAACATAGCGTATTTTAGAACATACTTTTACACAAAAGATGGAATTCATTCCAAGTAAAAAAGTGATGCTTGCTTGCTCATCGTATGGGTTGACACCCACAATCCCTGGTGTCACAGTTATTGAGCCGCCGGCTTTTGACAAGGCTCGTGTAACGATTCAATCCGTAGATACTCGTAGTAGCAGGGACCAACGCATTTACGTGCCTTCCGAAGAACGGAATCGTCTTCTTTTTTGAATAATCAGATAATTAATTGTCCGCAATGTCCTAATCAAACGAAGAAGTCTCACAATGTGAGATTTGTTCGACGACTGCCCCACCGGGATTCGATCCTGGAACCTCCGTAATGTAAGATGAGGGTTTTACTACTGGACCACAGAGGCTGTTTAAAAAAAAAAGTGTGTTTTTTTTTTTTTTTTTTCTGGTTTTGGCGCTAGTTTAACTTTGCGCCAGTGTCAAGTTTAATAACAAGGTAGGGAAACTGAACGCGATTAAAAGAAAACCGAGAATACTATAACGGAATTTGGAAGGGAAAAGGAAGGATAGTCAGGTTAGATAGAAATTGCATAAAAGTTAAACTAAAAGATATCGAAAGGGATATAAAAACAGAGGAACATTAAATCTTAATATTATTACTTAAAATAAATAGAGATAATATATTACAATAAACAAGTGGATACATAAGAAGGCACGAGATACGAGTGGGTAACGGAACGTTAAGGGATTGGAGAGAATGGAGAAAGGAAGAATGGTCATATCGGGGGCAAGAGAAAAATATATGATCCAAATCACCTACTTCTAGCCCACACTCACAAATATCTGAATTTACAATGCGGAGTCTCGATAAATGAGCCGGAGTACATACGTGTCCTAACCGCATTCGAGTGATGATTGATGTCGTTAATTTATCACAAGTTATTTTTGAAAACCAGGGCTTTGATGGGATAGTCTTCTGGATCTTATAGTACGATTTACCCTTAAGTTGGGTGGTTTCTGTCCAAAGATTATTCCAAGATTCCTGGAGATAAACCTTGGGCAGTAAAGCCAAGTCATGGCAATATGTTATATAAGGAAACTTATCACCGTGCTCTATTGCTTCTTTAGCCAATTGATCGGCCCTTTCGTTGCCTTTTATACCAGTATGGCTTGGAACCCAAGCGAATTTAACAGCGAGATCCTGAGATGCGCACAAATGCAATTTTGTTCTTATTTCTATCACGGTGGGGTAGGATGGTTTTAGTTTAAATGGAAACTTACAAATCGCCTGCAAGGCACTTTTAGAATCTGTGAAAATTACTGTTCTTTTAAGTTTCATCAACAATATTAACTCTACGGCTTTTAGAAGAGCAAAACACTCTCCGGTGAAAACTGAGGATTCCGGAGGTAGTTTAATTTTTTGCACTAGATTAAGTTTAGGATAAAACACTCCCACGCCTACGCAATCTGAAGAAGATATTTTCGATGCATCTGTAAATATATGGTTATAGTTGTACCAATTATGCTCATCAATATTTGAAAGAAAAAGTATGTTCCCTTCAGCGTCATATTTGTTTAAACCAATATCATAATATACATCTGGTGCTAAAGTCAAAGGTTCAAATTGGCTTTCAAATAAAGGTAATGAAAGGGTTCGGTGCAATCGGTTCTGAATAGTTAGATATCTACGGTAGCTTACAACGAGACAAGGGATAGATTTATGTCGCCAATAATTAGAAGTTTCGACACAGGCATGCAAAGCACGAATTTTTGACAAGAGGGGATGGTTAGAAAACTGAAAACATTTAAATAGAAAACGGTCACTTAAAAATTGGCGCCTTAGTTTAAGTGGAGGATCGCAGCATTCCACCTGAAGAGCATTTATGGGACTTGAACGCATAGCACCCAAGATAATACGTAGAGCCTTTGATTGAATCATGTCAAGCATTTTAAACCCTGATAAATTACCTCCCTCCAATAAGAATGTTCCATAGTCTAAAACAGACCTTAACATAGCATTGTATAGAAGTTTTAAGGAGAAGGGGTGAGCCCCCCACCATACTCCAGCAAGGCATCGCATGATATTAAGTATTTTCTCGCATTTCGAAACTACATATTTGGCATGTTGAACGCCTGTAAGTTTGTTATCTAACATGAAACCTAAAAATTTTACATGGTCGACAACGGGTAGTGAATGATTGTTGTATAAAATATTAACAGTAGAGGTAGATCGTCTCCTCGAAAAAACTACAACGTTGCTTTTTGATGTTGATAATTCAAGTCCATTCTCGTCTAACCAGTTCTTTACAGTATCCAGTGAGGACGATAATGTAGCGCAAGCATCCTGAAGAGAGCTATTAGTTGCATATAGAAGGACATCATCAGCATATTGTAAGATACTTATATCACCAGAAAGGGATGCTTCTAAGTCGTAGGTATAAATATTGTACAAAATCGGGCTGAGAACTGAACCTTGTGGAAGCCCTTTAAAAACCTTGCGGGTGAATTTTTCACTATCATTAATAATCAATGAAATAGACCTTAGTGACAAAATATTAATTATAAAGTTCACTAACAAATCAGGGATTTTTAATTTAAGTAACTTTTGTTTCAAAATTGAGATTATGACATTATCGTAGGCTGCTGAAATATCCAAAAAAGCAGCGACGACTGACTTATTGTATGAAAAAGCAAGGCGAATGTCAGTGGTAAAGATACTAATATTATCTAATGTACATTTGGCTTTACGAAAACCGTATTGGTTAAGGCCTAATAGTCTGTTGTGCTCAACATACCATTCAAGACGGTTTTTTATAAGATGTTCAGCAGTTTTAGATAAAACGGAGGGTAAGGCTATAGGTCTGTAGGATGAAGCATCATTTTGAGGTTTATTGGGTTTTTTAATAGGAATGATTTCTTGTGACTTCCAAGAAGGAGGAATGTTTCCAGTTATCATAACGGAGTTAATTAGTTCAAGATAATAAGTTAGAGCTGTATCACTAAGATGACTAAAAAAGGAATACGGGATACCATCTTCACCAGGGGCAGAATTTCTGACACTGGAAAGTACACCTTTGAGTTCATATAAAGTGAATGGTGCTGATAAGGGAGATGAAGTGACTGTGTCAGACACGGGAGGTTGCAGTGGAAAACAGAAAGTATTCTCAGGTACTGCGGGTGGAGCTAATCTATCCAGAAAATCGTTAATAATCGTTGAGGGAATTTGAAAGGAAGAGGATGAATCGTTAAAAACAGACTTAAATCGTTTTATCTTTCGCCAGACCTCCGAAGGACATGTAGCAGGGGAAAGAGAAGCACAAAAAGAACGCCATCCTTCTTGTTTTTTGTCTTTCAATAACTTACGTGTAGTTTTAATGGCGTTATTAAGTTCTGCCAGATTTTCGTCTGTCATACTTTGGGCGTATTTTTTTTCAGATTCTTTTCTTACTTTGACCGACTCCGAACAATCCTTATCCCACCAGGGCGGGAAAGGAATTTTTCCGGATGGAGACCTCTTAACAGGGAAAATCTGATCTGCAGCTTCCAGTAAACAATTAGACAAAGCCATGTTTGAATCTATTTCACCCCCTTGGATTATTTCAGGCAAAGCAGCAATTTTGCTTTCAACAAGGTTATTAAAAGCAGTCCAGTCGGCATTATTTAAATTGTATTTTAATCGAGGTTTGCGTTTTTCAGAGGATACGTTCGGAATCGGAGAGGAAATTATTAGGGGGAAGTGATCACTTCCGAAAGTTGAAGTATAAGGAGACCAAGAAAATACAGATGCCAAATCAGGGGAGCAGATCGATAAGTCCACCGCACTTTTTTTTTCATTAGGTTTTGTGCGCCGGGTTGGGGCTCCGGTGTTTAATATACATAAATTATGTAAGTCCATAATTTCGACGAGTTTTTCTCCAGCAGAATTTGTTATTTCACTGCCCCACATCTGGTGGTGACAATTAAAATCTCCAAGAACTAGGAATGGACTATTTAAGATACCAAATAGATGACTTACTTTGTTTAGTACATCAGAGTAGGAACGTGAGAGATAAATAGATATTATAGAAATATTATTAATTTGTACACCTATCAAATCTATAAAATCGTCATTATTTAAAGAAGGAGGAAAAGTTAATTGAGAAAATGGTACAGAGTTTTTTATCAATATGGTGACACCACCATATCCATCAGATCGATCTTTGCGCAGACATGAATAACCTGGAACGTTAAAAAAACGTCCTGGTAGCAGCCATGCCTCCGAGAGAGCAATAACTATTGGATTGTACTTATTGATTAAAAAAATTAAATCAGTTTTTTTAGGTTGTATACTACGGCAGTTCCACTGAATTATTATTGAGTCCATTGTTGAAACTAAGTGCTAATCTTTCAGAAATTAAGGCGACGTGGGACGGTTTAAGTGAGTTGGATTGCAAAAGGGAATTTATGAGGGTAAGAACTGTTTCGAGAACAGAATCTTCTGATTTATCTGTTGCGACAAGAGCACACCCGTTTTTAGGTTCAGGTAATTCAAAATCCTTTAATAAGGCATTGTGAGCAAGACGGTCATAACCACCTTGAAGTTTTGGAGAAGAGCGAGGCTTTTGATAAACAGTTTTTCTATATGATGACTGAGTAGTAGAATTATTATTATGCGTTGAGGAAGAGGGCCGATAATCTTGTCTATTATTATTAAAGGTAGTTGAGGGACCAGAAGTTAAAACATCCGAATATGACCTTGAACTAGAGGGATGTAGTTTGCTAGCTTCTATGTAGGATATGCAACTTTGTGCCATGGTGATCTTAATATTTTTTTGCCTTATAAATTCCGGGCATGACTTATTAGTAGCGAAATGAGAGCTTCCACACATTGCACAAAAAGCAGAATATTCATCCTTATGGCAAGATTCCCCTATATGATCTTCACCACATTTAAAGCATCTTGGCGACTTAGAGCGACATTGCGTTTTTGTGTGTCCGTATCTGCAGCACCTGTAGCATTGGATCGTAGGATATATGTAAGTTTCGACGGGAAGTGCATTATAGCACATAAATATTCTTTTTGGTAAGATCTGACCGTCAAAAGTGAGAACTACAGAGTTAGAGGGCTTCCAGGTTGTATTTCCGTCATTAAAAACTTTATAATTCAGACGTCTAACTTTTATTATATTTCCGCAGCCAATTGGAGTGGATATATTCGCTTTTATTTCTTCCTCATTCCAATCTGAGGGGATACCGCGTACTAATCCGATTCGTGTTACGTTAAAAGTTGGTATAAACGCTTTAAAATTATTTTTAATTAAAAGCTCACTGCTTAAGAAATTATTAGCATTATCGCATTTAGAGAATGCAACCGCACAACGATTTCTGCCTATTCTTTTGACGCTTCCGGGTATGATATTCTGGATATTGTTTTTTTTTAAGAAATTGCCAAATGTTATAGGGTGGAGTATAGTAGAGTCATTGGGAGAAGATTCAATACGTTGAACATGAATTAAGTATGGGGCAGTGTCAGATGAAAGATATGTACTCCGGCCAATCTGGCTTGACTCTTGGTTTGGAGGAATCGGTTGTGATTGAGTGACCGTTGACTGTGAGTTAAAAACCGGCGTTGATATATGAGGTTGCTGGCTAGAAGCTGGCAACATAGTTTTTTGTTCAGATGGTAACGGTGTAGTCTTTTTCATTAAGACCATGTTTTCATTTATATTGTTTATATTCAAACATTGACAGTAGTTACTGTTATTTTTTTTGCCATCGACCTTTTTCCTTCTGCGCTTAGTACAATCCCGACATATTCTTATATAATTTGTCCGTTTCCGACTCGACGACTGTGCAATATCTTCTGCTCGAGATGATACAGAACCATCCGTATCCATTTTGTTGAGTTCATCTTGCGAAACTACAACTAATGATGAACCCACGGGGAGATTCAGGCTTGACGTAAGCCAACCTGTATCCCCCCGACTTGGGTCGGGGGGTTCATTCATGCAGAGGGAACAATATTTACAATTATATACAAAAAACTCACCCGAAAGTCAGCAATACTACACACAAATACAAAATATATACACTAAATATATTATTAAACTATACAACCTAGACTATCCTTGTTATTTACAATTTTAAAATTAAAATTAATTTTCCCAATACGCCAGATAAACCGCTCACAACGAAGTTTCCCGCGCTTTTTCAAAAAAGTGTGTTTGTTTTAAATTTGTTTTTTCTAGTTATCAGAGGCAGCATTTTTTCCTGTTAAGTGAGGTACCTACTTACATTAAGAAAATTCCTCCCTGAATACTAAAAAGGTAACAAAAAGTTTAGGAAAGTTAAAATAACCATAACTAATGTTTGTGGTTTTTTTCTCCTACGCAACGTAAATGTAATGTTGAGCACAGATACCGAATATTCATTTATGTAAAAAATATTTCCTGAAATATACAATATTCGTTACAATATTTTAATAACATTATAAATCAAAATTTTATGCTCGCCAACGGCTGAGCGAATTTTTATTAAGTACTTTGTACTTAATAAACCAGCCGTCCTATTCCAATGACAAAACTTTTTCCCAAATAAACAAACTTAAAAAATTTCGTTACTACGTAGTCCTAGTAATTAATAAATACAAAACGAACGCACTTTGTTTACGCAGATCCAAATAAAAGCGTGCGATGGTAAGGTTGATACAGTAAAATTACCAATTAACTATCAGGTAGATACGTTTCAGCCAACGTGACAGGAAAACGAAGACGTTGGTACAGACTATACAAACAACGATACGAAAGATTTTCATTCTAAGCTCTTTATCCACAGCGGAATCACGTGGATTATATTGTAATATACCGAGATTTAGGGCTGCAGAAACAAACCCTTGGGAGTGGATATTGTCAAGGAAATTCGATTACCACAGCCGCCTAGCCGCTTGACTGTTTGTGGGGCAGCGAGAAAGAATGTGAAGGGTTTTTGGCAACCTTTTTCTCCATGTTTTCGGAATTTTAATTAAAATCATATGTTACATAAAAGGCTTTAACGCAACCCTTGTTTTTAAATTTTGTATAGCCTGATAGAAGTAAAGCAATTACATATGCTCTACTGTCGGTTTAGGAAGCTATTAAATATAAAAAATGCATAATTTTTGTTAGTGCAATTTTATTTACTATGTTCGTGTGATCAGTTTCATTCTATTAAAAAAAACTCGAATTACCTTACTTACACTTACTTGAAATGTGCAGTAGAGGAACCCCCTTTTAAAAATATTTCATAGATAGAACCTGTGGATAGAACATTAGCATACTAACATTGGCAAAGGTTAGTCTATCTATATTTACTACTATACTAGTATTATTATTATCTGTAGTTCAGCTATAGCTCAGCTTGATATTCTTTTTTTTTTGTTAAATACCTACCTACCTGTCTCTACAACGTACGTACAAGTTGCAAAAAAAAGATAACATTAATTTAAAAATAAAAAAAAAACACGTCATGCCACAAAACCGTTACATAAGTCTTTTCAACTACTTCACTCTTTTTCTTCGGGGGATAAAAAACGAAAATTCCGTTGATGCTTCACAATCAAACGTCAAAGTCGTGAAATATAGACGGATTATACTAATCTCGTTAGTTTGATACATGTAACACGTAGGATCTGATGGAATCCTTTTTAATTAACAGTTGGTAGGTGTATTGTTTTGTTACGTAAAGTGGCCTCTATAGAGGATAAAGGTAAAATGCCATTAACTTATCGCGATTTTTGCTAACATTAAGTGAAATTAAGACTTAGAATCAACGAAATAAATCTTAATTAAGAGCAGAACTTGAACAAAATAGTGTAAAGTTACGTTTATATGTTATTTGATCAATGTGTGGTTGATACGACGATTTCATTTCATTTCACGACGTGTATCTTTTACCTGTTCAGTTAGTATGAAGCACATTATGCTTTTTTGAACACCTTTACAGCTACGCAGCATAGTGTTATATATTCCGTGCAGCTATGCATTTATTTAATACAATGAAAATTTACTTAAATAAATCAATAATAATTGTATATCTACTGTCAATGGGTGTAAGTGTTTCAAATGTTTTGTTTCGTTTCCATGAAAATGTTTATTTAATGGTCGTTTTAAACCGTTAACTAAGCCCCATGTATGTAAAATTAAGTGCCTTTTATCAACTTAATCTAATATCTGATTTAGATTGAGCTTGAGCTTTTAATTCTAATAGTGTTGGTTGAGTGAGGATACACTCCTACACCTACATAAATCGTTAACCACCAATTTCTCTACATACAACAACCGTCAAAATTCTCGAGAAAGTCCTAGGTCGTGATTGTCTGGGGAATGTGGGACGTTACGGCAGGATCGTCATAAAGTTTCGGTCAAGGTTAGCTTAGCAAGTGTTTCAGTACACGTGCTACCAAAAGGGACTAATACTGACTGCTTCAGGAGGGTTTTGTATGCGATGCGAGTTTGAAAATTGTTAAACTTTACTATTCTGTTATTCTGTATACGTGCCGTTTTCGGTTCGGTATTTATAAGTGAAAGGAAGTTGTTTCGACGGTAAAACGTGACAGACGTGATTTTAAGTCTGTAGCTACAAGATAGCTTGCTTTTATTTTACTTGAAGCTCTTAATAATGACAGTAAGAAGTGTGTCGTTGTGATGCCCACAGAGTAAAATTTATATTATTATTTAGTATTTGTATTTAGCTCACGATCCACAAGATAATCAGAATCATAGTTGTATAAAATTTATTATATTTTATATTATTCTATATAATAATTATATTATATTCACTACTGCAACTATTGTTTTAACAATGGCACTTCTATTATAGTTCATAAGTACATATTTATCAAAATATATTTTTCTTATCACGACAGAAAGTATCTAGTCAAAAGCTCACTGAATCGCAAAAATCACAGCCCGAAACATTGACTCGGGAAGTTTCACTTCTTATGGGCAAATAAAAAATATGCCCCAAGGAAATCACCTACATAATATCATTAAATCTGCCGAGCAAGTTTGCAATTCATTAGAAGTTTCATTCAGTTCCTTCAAGACCATATTTTTCTTATGACATTTGCATAAAAATATTCTTAATAAAATTCGTTTATTTTTACAGACGTTCTGAGAAAACTGTTTCTGAATTTCCTTGCCGTGTTTAAGAAAAACATGTCTACTTTATATAAAACGCCAGGAAAAGACCAAAAGTATGTGGTCTTATTTTAATCTTCTGTACTTCTTTATCCTAACTTCAGTACATATTCCAAATTTAGTGAATATTTGTCTGTCCTTTAAGATATTATTTATGAACTTTACTGAGTCTATTTATAAACCGTTTATAAGGTAAATGGGAGAAGTACTTCTCAGGTTTCCGACCCGTCTTTGTTCTTAAAATTGCTGTAATTAATAATTCGATTTGATTTGGTTTCAATCATGTTTCAATACTGTTTTTATTACTTGAAAAATATTTTTTGCAGAATCTGATTACCGATGTATAATAACTAGGGTTAATTAGGTCGGGCAAGATTTTTTGTTCTATGAAAGCCTACCTGCCATATATGATTAAAGTAATATTATATGATTTATTCTGAACCGATTACTTTTTAAAATATCTATAGTGAAGACAAGCTATTTTTAATTTTATTTAAGTAAGGTATGCTTGCTGTTCTAAAAAAATACATATGAATATTCAGTATATGAATATTTTTAAACAGTGAAACATTACCTCTTACATTAATTGTCCAACTATAAAAAAGAATGAGCCATGTCAGTAGCAGTTTAATAATTAGGGTTAATGAGTCGTTCGATAACTTTAATACAACCACAAAAGAAGAAGAACAGGAGAACAATCTAGAAATAAGTTCTGTCCGTATTATAATCATCATAGTTATTGGGTAGGTATCTTAATGTATGCTAATAGAACAGGCCTTAGACCTACCACATTTTTTTTATTTATACTCTAGGGCACAGTTTATTAGTTAGTAATTAACAATGTCACACTGACACCTATTTCACGAAGGTCACTAACAAACAAGTTAATATTATTAAACTTTTCAAATACAACTGTGACGGTTTGGCTTTCAAACAGTCATCAAAGTTTTAATAGGTTTCTCGACATTGACCTATTCACATCAATACAAAGTCAATATTTCAGAACATGCCTTAGTACACTGTACACCCTTCTAGTAGTAATTATATACTACAAATGAGAGTAATTATATAACACAAATAAAAGGAGGCTATACATACATACTATACAATACAAGTTATGTAGATGCTATGTCATAAAAAATATTTTGTAGTGTAGAATAGTTACCTGATTTTACAAAAGAAAATTTAGTTATGTTTGTGTCAGCAATACTTTTAATCATTAATTCCATCTTTAAAAAACCTAGTACTTACATTCATGATACTCGTAGTATCAATCTAGTGAAAGTTATATTGCATAAAACAATGAATGAATTAAAAAAGTCTACAGCTCGCAAATTTTCCTAGCTCTACAGATAATAATTTATGCTAAAGGGATGCATTAATTTGCCCGCATTATTCACGACTTTCATTAAGGTGTTTATCGCGATTTTATTTATTACATATAATTACAATCGTGCAGGCTGGAAATAAAGAAGCCTTTTAATTTTAAATATTGGGTGACATTTCGTTTGTATTATATTATAGATTTTTTTCTTTCGAGGTTCAGTACAATTTCGCGTGTTTTTTTAGACTTTCAAATAATTTCTTTTCAATTTAAATTCTGAAAGTAATGAACTCAATTTAAAGTCTTAATAAGACGTGACCGGTCATTACTGGATTTATACATACAAATGCACTATATTTTATAAACTACACGAGATTTTCTACTTGTTGCGCTATTTACCAAATTTGGTTGTAATGATTTGCCATAAATTGTATTTTAGGACTGGCAAAGGTCAAGCGTTATAACTGCTAATAATAATAACACTTTGGTTTTATGCGTACTGCCGAAATAACGGTTGGGTATCATCGAACTGTTTCATACTTTATTCTTTCAATAAAAAAAGTTAATGTTGCCGATTTGTTATACAACAGATTAAGTATTAAACAATTAACATGATGCACCTAGGATCCACAAAGTAGAAAAATACGGGGGGTAAAATTTGAGATGTAGACTTAACTAATAAAAAAAACATTTAAAGAAACAACATTCATCTGTTTGTGTTATGTAGAGACAAAAAAATGGAAGAAAAAAATATTTAGTAGCTGTCCTCCGAGTGTTATTTTAGAGCTAAGCGCGCAAATTTTCCTAGCTCCTTAGCTGCTTCAGATTTTTCTGAAATAAGCAGATACTTTTCACGTTAAATATGCTGGCTTTTGTCACTTTTACCAAAACGAAATTCGCATCGAATAAAAATATAATTTATACTTGCGATTGTCGACATGTACAAGTGTTTTCAAAACTATGAGTGTGTGTTACAGTTCTATACTGAAGACATACAAGATACGCGTACTCGTATAAACGTAGACAAATTACAAAGTTTGCGCGCGACCGTAAGCTTGAGTGGACTGACCAACTAGGCAACCCCCTCAAAGAAATAACCGCCCAAGTTGTAATAAAATAAACCGCCGCTCGTTTAGCAATGCTTGTAAACAGTTATCCACTCAGTAAAACACTTGTGTTCTAATCGCGTTTGAGTTTGCGTGCCGTCGACCGCCGGTGCCCCAATTCTGCCTGTGACCCAAATTCCTGCTGCAGCTGACAGTGCCCGGGTGATCCGGTTTAGTTATAAATCCTATACCAGTTCAACAGGTAGGGGAGTTGTTTACCTACTCGATGCTGTTATTTACGTACAGATAATTTTGCTGACAGTCTGCTACGACAAAGCGTAGCAATTTGCTTAAACGCTACGACAGGCGGAAATATTTCGACGCGTTGAAATTATACAGCTTGGTAAGCAATTTTAAAGTCGCTTTCATTAGGCTTGGAATAATGCAAAGAGATATTTATTTTTAATATTGTATTTTTTTGTACGAGTATACTTTTGGCAAAGCGTTATTTTTGCGTATATTGCTTATAATATATTGTTAGCAGTAATAAATTTATTAAGGTGTATGTTCATTAAAGTGATTGAGTAAGTAAATAGAAGATATGAATAAAAATATAAAACTATGAGTAGAAAGTAAATAAAGCCGATATTGTTGGTGGCAACTGGCATCCTGGTCTATATAGCAGGTGACCTAAATTTGCGGTGCAACTAGGCTACGACCATTGTTCCGAATTTGCTTGAAGCCTCAGAGATGATTGAAATGCAACCAACATCAGGTTTTTAGGTTAATTTACTGTGATAATTCTTAGTTAGTCTTCTTCTTAGGCTTTATAATTCTGTGGGGTACCGCCTATAAAACATCTCCAGCCGTCTATGAAAATATCATTTATATATTAAAATTTATCTATATAATATGTCACGCTAACTTGATAACGGCTCTACCAATTTCAATCTTTTGATTTATAAATGTGTTGTAATACTTCGTATAAAGTTTACATAGGCTACCTTTTAGGCCACGGGAAAAACTGTTAACGCGGACGGAGCCACGTCGGAAAGCTTGTTAAACATAAAATATAATCTTCAGTGGCTGTTATTTGTATCTTAGCAAATTACTTCCTTCACTTTCTCTTACTTGAATTTGAGCCTTAAAGAAGTTAAAGAACGAAATGACAAAAGGCGACTTACAATAAAATCAAAGGAAAAGTCTTATGAAGTGAAGAGTTCTGGCTTTCACTTTGTGTGCAATAAATCTCGCAACTGAAAGCGGAAGTACTGCTATTCAGAGCAGAAACTTACTTCCCAACTCTTATTCATCCTCTAAATGTATAAGATATAGGATTGATTGAATGGAAAAGTTCATGAAAATCTTCATAACGTGTTTCATAAAAATTACGAATTGATCTAATACATGGGTATAATTTATTTCTATACAGGACCAAATCTTGACCCGAACACTATGCTAAAGTGTTTTCAGTTTGGGCTCTCCGTGAGCTTACTGAAACTTTGTTCACCCCTGTGGGGAAAAGAGCGTGTCTAATGTATGTATGTATGTATGTATTTACAACAGCAGAGCAGTTTTTTCTTCCACAAGGCGCTGCGTGCGTCGCGTCGTCGGGCGCAGCGAAACCAAACTGATGAACAGTATAGTAAATGCAACCACAGCAATATCTCTCTTAATGGTTAGATTTACCATTACTGTAGAGTATATTAGTAGGAACGGGAACTTAACGCAATTACTGTCTGATGTAGCCAGTCTAAAGCGATCGATAAACGGATCTGATTAGGACCGTCTGTCCAGTAAACCTAATTTGGCATCAAAGCAGTAATAGTGGTCTCTCAGCAAGTAGCTATTAGTAAGGTACATTGATCAGTAAATAGAGCCCAGATTATTGTCAACAAGATATAAAGTCTGATATTTTTTGTTGGTTTGAGATTTTTTGTGTGGTAATTTTATCGACCTGTATTTATTTATATAATAAAGTATGCTGTCCCTTCAGAGATAGGTGATGATAACTATTCGTTTTATAAACAGTGATAACTTACACATATTACTATGTATACTTATACCGAATATCAGTTTGAATTCTGACATTCACTGTTTGAGATAGCCTTTGTACAATGATCTTTTAAACTTTTAAAGTGTGCCTTGAGTCTGTTTGCATATTTTTATCTATATTATTATATCAACTTAAATACTTCAGAAAATTTCGGATTGATTTTATTTTCGTTTGAAGCAATAGTCAATTACGAGCGAACGAAACCTTATCGTTACAACGTAAATATCACCAACCTGCCTCTTAGGGCCTATTTCACTACAGTTACAATAATAATTGACAAGTGCAATTTGTTCATTACGTACCCAATAGGAATGGTGACTTTATCCAAAATAAATTACTCTACCTTATTAATTATCTAAACTAATATTTTCCTAATTTAACCTAACTGCATTAATTATTAACTAAAGAAAAATAATAGTGAAAGATTGATTCGATGGTATGTTTACAAAAGCGTGACGTCACAACTATGCAACGCCATAGACTTCCCATACAAGTTATCGTTTTTGACATTTCACTGATTTGACTTACCAGTCATCTTTCCCTATCAGTCACAAATGAACGCTTATATTTGTATAACATCACCTACGCAATGTATGCGAAATCTTACTTGTAAATTGGTAATAGAAGCTTTACGAAATATGGCCCTGTTTAGAGTAGCGTGGGCCAATCTTTTTTCGCACGAAATACGGTCAGTAATTCAGTTTTATTATAGGGTCATTTTACTTTTATGGCTTTTCATTTCTTATCTAACGTTTGAAAAAGCTACTAGCAGAAAAAAAGGACTTGCCAACATTTTCAAAATTATTTTTATGATAGCCTTGGGCGCAGTGGAAGTGAAAGAATACGAAAACGGACACGTCACAGATTGTTTTTTTTTATATAAGTATTTAATACGCTGGTATCATTATTTTTGTGCACACGACTAAGCAAAAGTGCTATGTAATAACCAAAACTATTTTGTAAAATAAGAATTCGATTAATTTATTAATTATTTTAAGTAACAATTTATTGTACAATAGTAAAAAATATAAAGAAACAGTTTAAAAGAAAGACTACACAACATGCTTGCTTATTTCCAAAGAAATATCTTCCAGCATACCCGCAGAAAAGGGAAAGGATAATATACAAGACGGATAAAACGTAAAATCAATAACATTAAATACTCCAAAATAAGTTGTTAAGTTGTTATCTATCTATTTCAAAGTTTTTTTGAACCATTTTTTACAATGTAGTACCTATTTGTGCTTTTTCACAAAGAAACACGCGAATAAATATTTTGGTACTGCCTGAAAACCCGTATTTTTCAGAAATCAGATACAAAACATTTCCTTAAGATATCAATGAAACGTTTTTACAATCGCTTTTAATGTTGAAAGCCAAACAATAAAAAATGAAAAGAAATAAAACCGACTTATTATCGAAAAAAATACGAGAGAACAACAATAGGGTAAATCATTTCAAAGAGGCATTGGAATTCTTTGCTCGCATTTCAAACAAGACTTTCTTTGCTTTAGGTTTTTAGATGAAAGGCACTTAGATAGACACATAGTATATGGTATTAAAGTATGATATAACTTCTTTACGCTGTGTACTTCATTCAACAATACATATTATAAGGAGGAAATATATTATTAGCTTTATTGTACGACAAAAACTTTCGAAACCATTAAAATTATACTTTCATCAATAATGGAAAGCTATAGTCTTATCTACCAGGGATACTTTGTTCTCTCGGGAAAAACAACAATGCAGTATATTATGCGTTTCTCGAAAATAAATCATATTGCATCATTTCAAGAACGCTCTACGCTTACGTTCTCTTAATAGTTATGAAAACATCCGTGAAAGTTTTAAAAAGTATAACGCTTGATAGTTCTTCTTCACTTTTATTTAACCACTAAATGACAATGTGAAATCTGCACGAAAAGCACTTACTACTCGTATTTTACGCTGATTATTACAGTAGGTTCATAGATAATCTATACTGGAACTCAGAAATCCTGTCCTGTGTTGACGTCGAATACATAAACATCACATCGATCGGCGGCACATTCCCGCGCGTGGGCGTCCCTTATTTAGTATACAATCGCGCTGTGGAAAGAGTATTATATTCCGTAGGTATCTTAATAGGGAAAAATCGCGTCTTGCAGTGAGCTTAGAAAGCAGCTTTTGAGTTATTTCTGCTACAATATTTGCAGACTAAAACTAGTAACACGGCTAAAAGTATATAGCTCATTATAAACTGTGATAGAGAGCAGTGAAAAGAAAAGAGAGATCTTTGCCCAGAAATGGGCAGCAAGGCAGCAGAATAGTTAATACACCTGTATTAACTATCCTGATAGGAAAGCAAACGAAAAAATATAATATATAAAAAATATGTATAATATATTTTTTCGTTTGCTTTTGGCCACTCTTCAGACAAGTACTGTAACAACCGTCTAACCTATCTATTTATTTAACTAAAATATAAACTACTCAATTATAATCTTGGCCAAAATTTAAATGTGATCGTCTAAATATTATACCCAATTAAGTTGTGTTATTAGAATGATTTCTGTTTGACCCGTTATGAATTTTAGAGAGGAAAACATACACAAAATACACAAAATAAAATAAAACCAATTGTAAGAAAATAATTATTAAAGCATGCAACTCACAAAACTATCCAAGGCGGTAGGTGTTCCCGGTTCTTTCTTGTGTGTCTTCTCTCTTCCGAGCTCAACTCGAACGCTATACACGTAATTATAATAAAAAATATTATAAATAAATGTACCTTGAAATTACTAAGATATAACTGTCCTGAAATAAAATTAGACTCAGAAAACCAGGAAAGGGTATATGGAAAAGACTATATAAGTCTAGAATTAGGATCCTATCTAAAAATTATGAAACCCGGGTCTCCCTTCCGCCCTACAACCCGGCCAAGCTCACAGAATCCTTGACAGACCTAACCCCGTCCTAGTCTAAAAGCTAAAACCAAACCATCCCTCGATTATACCGATCATCATATCTCACACTGAACATACATTCATCTCACCTAAAATCGGTCTGCAGACCTCATACACGCGAGTCCCTAAGCCCTAAGTTCACCTGTGATTGGTGACCTATGTCTCGTCTATAATTTTCTATACAAAGTTCAACGGCAGAAGGTACTTCTCACTCGCCGCACACCGTGAGCCTATGCTCTGGTGGCCATACCAGGGATACATGGAGGCCCTTGCTCTAAGACCCAGCTACAGCCCTTAACCAGTATCAGCATTGCATAGAAAACTAAGATACTGAGGTGTGTCCCTAGCGCTTGTACCTGCTGCAAGGGGAACTGGCTAGGTCTACCTCCGGAGGCCAGGGCCCGTCGCGTGTGTAGCGAAACAAGTGATTGACATTTTGTAAGTGTGTAAGTTGTATCGGTTTTTATGGATGAATTTATATAAAAATGTAATAAAAAAATTGTATAGAGTCCCTATTCACAGCTATAATGTGCCATGCATATTTTAACGTGTAACACTGCACATTATAGTGTATTTCCTAATTTTGAATATAAAGAATTATTTTTACGATAGTATCGGTCATTCATCACCTCCTATATTTCCCTAATCTATTTGCGCACAACCCTTAATAGTCCCTATTTAATTGATTGAAATAGCCGCCCTCTACTGCACTGAAATTAAAGGTAAAATGTTCCTAACGATAAAGATAAATTTGTAGGAATAAAATAAACGAACCTCCGCGAACGAGCTACCCCATCAACGACGCCTTCGCCGCACGTCGGAATCTGAGAAAAACACATCACAATAAACACATCCACCCGTATAAAAAAACTCTATCAACGCTGCCCGCCGCCGCGACTCAAGTCCAGTCGGAACACCACGCCGCCCGATACCCGACTGTCCCGAATCCTCCTTGTGATTTTCGAACACAATTTTGGCTTCTTAATGTTTTCCGTCAGTTTAACTCTCAATAGACCCTATTACAATGCGTTACAAATCATTTCTTACAATATGGTTGTTTCTTGTTTGAAACATCAACTTGTCTCTCTAGAATGCAAAAAATTTAGGGCCAGTGTTGAGTAGACGTAACTATGAATAGATTTATAGTTACACAATTTTTTTGTTATTCTAACTTACTTAATAAACTGTACTTTTCCAAAGAGTGGCGGTAAAGTTCGTTACAGGCGCCCCTTTGTTACCAAGTTAATTTAATATTTTCTAAAATAGTAAAATTAATGAGGTAACAAGACAATAATTACTAATCATCTTTGTCTGTCTAAAATTTCACTGCTGAGTTCAAGATATAATTTTCGAAATTGCTGAACAAAGGCCTCTTGTTGTCTTACAATTCTGATAAGTTTTGTGATTCCGATAAGTCCGCCCCATATCTCATTTAACTCTCTAGAAGAAAATATAGTCCAGTCTAACTGGTTTACTATTCTTATATAAGTTCTTATTTAACAAGTATTCATTCTACTTATGTTTCAAGCAGTCACATGTACACCATGAAGAAACCTGTACGAACACCTACGAGAAAATTCAGTAATAACGTGGAAAATGTTGAACTAGTGGTTGATCTTATTGGAAGTGCGTTTTTTCTTCCAGACAACCTAAAAATAATTTTCCACTTGGTATTGAAAAAGACTCATAAACAATTTATGTTCCAACCAGACGCCCCTAGGTTATCAAACCCCTCAGTTAACCGTCATCATAGTTTTTTTTATATATAGTAACACGCCTATATGTGCTCACTATTAATACCATATCAAACTGGTATTAATTACC
Organism: Teleiodes luculella; assembly: GCA_948473455.1. NCBI lineage: Eukaryota > Metazoa > Arthropoda > Insecta > Lepidoptera > Gelechiidae > Teleiodes > Teleiodes luculella. The sequence goes on from OX419589.1 coordinate 8,299,241, forward strand.
CATTTTCACTCTTTTCATGCTGGACAAAGACCTCCTTGTGATTTCTGGTTTGTTCTACTGCTAGACAAAAGACCATGAAGTTTAAAATAAAATCGCCCCTAATTTCTTTTGCCGTTCTATAAATTAATAAACATTTTGTTTATTGTGACAAAGACCTCCTTGTAAATTCTTGTTTGTTCCACTGCTAGACAAAAGACCATAAAGTTTAAAATAAAATCGCCCCTAATTTCTTTTGCCGTTCTATAAATCAATTACCATTTGTTTATTGTGTTCGAGCAATAACCGAAATAATTAGAATTGACCTTCTTTGTGGAGAATCTAAAATAAAAGGACTCGCTTTGAAAGAGTTGTTCTGTTCGTTGGTTAAGATATAATAATCTTAACCATTTCACCGCATAACAGTAAGATGACTCTGACCCTCGGAATGAAAGTGAATCTTAGACCTATTTCTCACAAACACTAGCATTAGATATTTATCATACCACACAACCGCACCAATAAAATTCAAATAAGTTAAACCGTTCCACATATTGAGATTATTTCTTAATCGCGCCCCTAATCACCCTCATTATTATAAACAACTCATATATGTCCCCACTGAGGGCCCGGAAATAAGGTAAATACGCCCCTGTCGACCACACTGGTCATGCGCGGGCTGGTCAACTTCACACACAACCTTTGAATTGCCTACACACATACATAATATTAAAAAACGTTTTTCTGTCTTTATCTAACCGAGCAAAGTATCTGATAGCTCATAGTGTTTGAACTATCTGACGACTAATACTACAGAGTTACCAGTTAATACGTACTTAACTAAAATTACAACTATTAAATACCAAATATACTCATCATAATAATATTTTTAATAATATTATGATATTATGATCAACAAGTTATTTGAAGATCGATCATAAAGTAAAGAAAGACAATTATAAATTTTATTATATTTATCTTATAATTTGCCCAAGAATAGGAGAATATTATTTAACAAATGTTTTATCTCACTCAAATGGTCCCTAACTCGACATTTTAGAACATCCCAAAAAAAATTACAAATGGGCAGTTCCCGAAACCCCTAATGTTTTTTTTGTTTTGAAAGACAAGTGTTAACAGTTTATGAGCTCTTTATAATAAGAAAAAAATGGACACGAACACAAAATTCCCATGAAAAATATCTCGTCACAATTTGGACATTTGAACAAGCTTGGCACATGTTCTTAAGTTGAATAGATAGTTATTTTGTTGCGTACTGGGCTAACATTCCAAGATCCCTTTTTTTTCCAACTTCTTCTTAACTATTTAGAACAAAAGCTCAGTGCTACGCACGTGTCGCCAAGTTGATTTCTTTGCTCCGTAAGGGCCTAAGTTCTCTTTAAGCCTGACCCTTTTTTTTTTTTTGTCTCTACCTACTTTAAACAATAGCTCCGGGTGTAAAGCAAAATTGTAGTATTATAAATTTTAAGTTATATACTTTAGTCACCTAGTCGTACCCTATTTAACCACAGATTCTTTTCAATATGTGTCCGAATAAGAATATTTAATTCACACTCTAATTCGTCCTTTCCAACATATCATCATGGTCACGCGGCACCAATGTACTAACCGTCTAACCTATCTATTTATTTAACTAAAATATAAACTACTCAATTATAATCTTGGCCAAAATTTAAATGTGATCGTCTAAATATTATACCCAATTAAGTTGTGTTATTAGAATGATTTCTGTTTGACCCGTTATGAATTTTAGAGAGGAAAACATACACAAAATACACAAAATAAAATAAAACCAATTGTAAGAAAATAATTATTAAAGCATGCAACTCACAAAACTATCCAAGGCGGTAGGTGTTCCCGGTTCTTTCTTGTGTGTCTTCTCTCTTCCGAGCTCAACTCGAACGCTATACACGTAATTATAATAAAAAATATTATAAATAAATGTACCTTGAAATTACTAAGATATAACTGTCCTGAAATAAAATTAGACTCAGAAAACCAGGAAAGGGTATATGGAAAAGACTATATAAGTCTAGAATTAGGATCCTATCTAAAAATTATGAAACCCGGGTCTCCCTTCCGCCCTACAACCCGGCCAAGCTCACAGAATCCTTGACAGACCTAACCCCGTCCTAGTCTAAAAGCTAAAACCAAACCATCCCTCGATTATACCGATCATCATATCTCACACTGAACATACATTCATCTCACCTAAAATCGGTCTGCAGACCTCATACACGCGAGTCCCTAAGCCCTAAGTTCACCTGTGATTGGTGACCTATGTCTCGTCTATAATTTTCTATACAAAGTTCAACGGCAGAAGGTACTTCTCACTCGCCGCACACCGTGAGCCTATGCTCTGGTGGCCATACCAGGGATACATGGAGGCCCTTGCTCTAAGACCCAGCTACAGCCCTTAACCAGTATCAGCATTGCATAGAAAACTAAGATACTGAGGTGTGTCCCTAGCGCTTGTACCTGCTGCAAGGGGAACTGGCTAGGTCTACCTCCGGAGGCCAGGGCCCGTCGCGTGTGTAGCGAAACAAGTGATTGACATTTTGTAAGTGTGTAAGTTGTATCGGTTTTTATGGATGAATTTATATAAAAATGTAATAAAAAAATTGTATAGAGTCCCTATTCACAGCTATAATGTGCCATGCATATTTTAACGTGTAACACTGCACATTATAGTGTATTTCCTAATTTTGAATATAAAGAATTATTTTTACGATAGTATCGGTCATTCATCACCTCCTATATTTCCCTAATCTATTTGCGCACAACCCTTAATAGTCCCTATTTAATTGATTGAAATAGCCGCCCTCTACTGCACTGAAATTAAAGGTAAAATGTTCCTAACGATAAAGATAAATTTGTAGGAATAAAATAAACGAACCTCCGCGAACGAGCTACCCCATCAACGACGCCTTCGCCGCACGTCGGAATCTGAGAAAAACACATCACAATAAACACATCCACCCGTATAAAAAAACTCTATCAACGCTGCCCGCCGCCGCGACTCAAGTCCAGTCGGAACACCACGCCGCCCGATACCCGACTGTCCCGAATCCTCCTTGTGATTTTCGAACACAATTTTGGCTTCTTAATGTTTTCCGTCAGTTTAACTCTCAATAGACCCTATTACAATGCGTTACAAATCATTTCTTACAATATGGTTGTTTCTTGTTTGAAACATCAACTTGTCTCTCTAGAATGCAAAAAATTTAGGGCCAGTGTTGAGTAGACGTAACTATGAATAGATTTATAGTTACACAATTTTTTTGTTATTCTAACTTACTTAATAAACTGTACTTTTCCAAAGAGTGGCGGTAAAGTTCGTTACAGTACCTATTTGATTCAGGAAGATAAAATACTCTACTATGGTAGATGTAGCTGTCTTGTAGTTGGAGCAAAGTACCACAAAGTACAAATCAAAATTTATTTAAAAATAAATTATTTGCTTGATTCGAAATAATGCTATCAGTCGAGAGATGTTGTTCAACGACATTGCGGTGGAGACCGTATGATCGAGGTTTTTGTTTAAGCCCGTTAAAATAAAAGTGTGATTCGCAGATCAAGCTTTGTCCACAAATCGGTGATAGATACTATAAAATGTATGTTATTTGGCTATTTAACTGCCAATTTTAGTATTTGTTCAACCAATCTTTAGTACAAAGTTATAAAAAGCTCGTAATAGAAATATTACTTTTAGTAATGTAGCTAATGTATGTTAGTTACCACTCTTTTTTTTGTTTCAGGAAGCAGCGATGCACAAGAAGCAAAATCTGTGAGTTGTTTATTTGTATATATTTAAAGCTGAAAAAACAATTGGGGAATTTTCCAGTACTAAATTTCAGTAATCATGCGAAGCAAGTACTTCTACCGATAGCGACCGTTTGTTATGTTATGAATCAGAAATCACATATTTTGACTTGTAACCGACACGACACCCTGCCTATTTTAGACCTTATTCCCCGTAAACATGGACAGGTTTCAAATAACCGTAGTTGTGTATTCCAACGGCGTACTTGTCTTCGCTAAATATGCTAATGTCATCTATTTTCTTCACAACAGCTGTCTTGCACGTACGATACGAGTAATTTCAGAAGTGAGGTTGTGATATAACATAAATTTATAAATTCTATTAATATACCAACGAGGTGTTTGAGTTCTTAGGAGGCAACTACCTCAAGACATTTCATATTTTTAGCAGTCTTTTTCGTACTCTTCCAAAAATTTGTGCTATATTCACGACGAATAAGAACACTGCCACTAGAAAAGAAGGGCAGATCTATATTATTATTAAAATTACTTTACTAAAGTCTAATAACCAAAGTTGATGTCTAACGAAAACAAAAAGGTATAATTCTTTCTTGAATATTATTTCATTGAGAAAAGTCATAGACATAGACATAATTTATTTGACAAAACACAATACAACACAACAAAAAAGAAAAAGAAAAACATGAAATAAAATAATAAATAATACACAAAAGACACAATACACATTATACAGGCACGATAGTTGTGTTGTAGTGCGATGTCAAACAGGGCTAGATCTCAGCTTTAGCCGTGACCAGAGCCACAGCGCTGATTTTCAGATTAGCCCCATCTCCTTTGATAATAAAAATTCCAATCAAAATATTGTCATATTCTTTGAAACTTTATTCGATCTCATATTATTTGGAAACAACATTAGTTTCTTATGAACAACATCGAGTAAAACAATAATAATAATAATAATAATAATAAAAACACTTTATTGCACACAAAACAAAATAATAACAATATCAATACAAGTACATAGAGTGCGCAAAGGCGGCCTTATCGCAACAATACAACAACAATATTAACAATGTTACTCTTTTATTTCCAGGATATCCCCGTGGAGCAGTTGGAAAAACTTAAATCAGGTAGTTAAATCTATACATACATATTATAGGATGTAGGTATGCAAAGTGCAGAAAAATATAGCTAAATAAGTCTATGGGTAAATCAAAATTGTTAATCAGAATATTAAACAATTTTTACGACGAGAGTAACAACGAAAAAGTGTTTAAACAGCTCTACCTTTATTTTTATTTGTTTTACTCATTGTTTACTTCTTTTTGAAACATTTTCTTATTTTCATATTATACTATACTCAGTTTCTTATAAATTATGAAAACGTGATGAACTAGGTAACCAGCCCTAAGGCTAGATCCTAAGATCTACATGGCTGAACAAACTCAGCTTAAGTTTATATAATTCTGTCTCAGAATTCGAGATATAAATAGCGGACAAGACATAATTGGAAAAGTTATCTAAGATTAAGAATAATGGCTTGAGTCGTGCAAATGAATGGCTGCGACAGAATGGCGGTCAAGAGTAGATCTACTCCGAAATAATAAAATCAAGATAGGTAAACGAGGTTAAGGCACTAGAGATGAATGACTTAGAAAGATTTTTTTTAATTGGCCTATGCTTGAGTCGAAAAAATAAGACGAATCAAACTTCACCGACTTGACCACAGAATACCAAATTAGAGAGAGGGAGGGACAGGGACAATCTCTGTCGAATAGGTGTAGAAAATAATTCGTTCCGCTATTAAATTATAACATTTTCCTGGGGGAATATTTCCCATGGTGAAAACTAGCTTATATCCTTCCCCATGATTGCATTATTCACTTTTCTCTGAATGTTATTTCATAAATCACTTTAAAAAACGTATGTATTAGACGTTAATAAGCAAGATCCTTTAAGTTGAGGTTGTTATTAATATTTTAGTACATTGAACATACCTACTTACAGAGGTTAATATAGGCAAGCATCAAGATAGAAGATTACGTCACTGTTTACATGATATTGAGTGTCTGATACTTATCCAGGATTGGATAGGTAATAGCAACATCAATACTTATTTGTAATTCTAGACGCTATTTAATGTTGTTATTTATTCGTAATGATATTAAATATTGATTTTATAAAACACACAAATATAAATATAGCTATATTTCACTAACCCATCTAGGAAATTTTTATCCATTACTATGTCAGGGTAAACAAAACCTTCGTCAAACGTAAAATTAAGATGGATAGGGGTTGACCTAGCTGCCTGTGTGATTCTTTGTGATGATCGAGGATTGAGTTTTGGCCGTGTGTGGACCTTAATATCTAAAACACAGACTTGTAAAAAACCCATAATATTTTCTTCCCAAATAATAAAACTTCGACGTGGGGCTTTGAGATTTTTGTGTTTCTTGACTGAATTACTAGCACAAACAATCAACCTGTAAATTGTAAGGTATAAGTACATAAGTAAGATAATGTAGTGTAGTTACATACTTACATAGTAATGAATCATATGTTACTCTCAATATATACTAAGGTTCGTTCATTAATAAACTATATGGAGAGTATACATTGAAATATATATTAAGAGTAACATATGATTCATTACTACGTAAATATGTATATATCTAACTACATTACATAAAAATCTCATAGTGTATTTTTAATTCTAAAAGTGTAGAAAGCTTTATAGTGAAATATTCTCATCCTCATCGTCGTGCGTCTCTGCCGGGGGGGAAAATATATTTATATTTTTTAACTGTGTAGTTATAGGCCTCGGAATATTTTTTCATAAATTATAGTTCTTCATTTACAAATCCTTAGGGTCAGCAAACAATATTTGTATTTGTTGTGAAAGCAGAAGTATGGTTGTGATTTTGTGACCTACTCGGAGGCAAAAGCTTATACCTACATCTTTTACCAAGCTTTATGTGGTAGTAGATTTTGATATTTTTCTACAAAGTGTTACCCTTGACACGTTTTACTCTTAATGCGTGTCATGAAACCGTGAGGGGTAAAGTAGAGTTATGTTTCTGATTTTGACTTGAACGTACCAAAACAGCTAATAATAATTAACGAGTATAGTACATGTTTAGCCTTTTGATATTATACGAACGATATGTTATAAAGCGTAGGATAAATAATACGAGTATTCTAAAACCATACTGACATAGGCAGGCTTGGGTCATTCCCTAAATTCAAATCCCCCAGTGGACTTAACATGAGCTGCTGATTAGAAACTTGAAAATTATTCTGTTTACCTTTTACGTAAACAGAATAATTACTTAGATAGAAGATATTTTGTAACTAAATAGAAATAGGCTGGAAAATTTTTGAATTTATCTAAAGCTCAACTTTTAATTTTATTGTATGTTTTGCTACATTCATCTTTTTTTGCAGACGAAGAAGGCAAGGATGCTAAGTCAGAACTATCTCACGAGCATGTGGAATTCCATAGATTAGGTAAGTATCTCGTACAAATATGATAAAATTGGATCTGTTTCTAGAAGGATTTTCATCGAGATTAGTTGAATAAGTATTAGGTATGTTTGAAAACTTGTTGAAGACTTTAAGACATACAGCTTATTTCACCCTTATTAGTTAAGTAACAATTAAAAAATTACATTCAAATATAGGTATATAATTTATAGGTACTTAATATGCAATCAAATTAATTCTATAGTTATTATAATCTTATTACTTAACAATCGCAGTGAAATATAATTATTTATTTTGTTCTAAAACACTTTTTTGCTACTGTATATGGCCTTATCTTGCTCAAAGATTGTGTACAATTTAAAAAGACAACTATTTTTTATACTTAGATACTAAACGTTTAATATAAAGTTGACATGTCTGTCTGTGCAACGATCATGCTACGATAAACCGAGGCAATGTCGTGTAAGGGTTAGAAGTTTAATCAATATTAACAGCAACATAGCGTTAATAACTGGATATTCACTTAACCGTATCAAGGCCTGACCTAACTAAGAGTCCGTCGTTGGTTACAGGATCAAAGGTAGAGAACTGTGGATCTTTATATGTAATGTATAGATTAGTTCCTATAAAAGTTTGGAAACTTATATCTTCTCATTTTCACTGTGAATAATATTAGTATATGTTATTGCCATATTTAAGATACTTTTTAATATTATTATTTCACTAGCTTTCGACCTCGTGGCTCAGCCCGTGTTAATAGTTTTCCCGTAGGAATGAGGATTTTTCCCGCTGTAAAATGTAGCCTATGTTACTCCCTAAGGTCCTTTCTAACTTTATACCAAGTTTTATTAAATAGGTTTAGTAGTTTCGGAGTCTATTCAATGCAAACAAAAAATTAACTATTATTATAATTATAATAAATTTTATAATCTTATATATAAAATTCTCGTGTCACAGTGTTCGATTCCATACTCCTCCGAAACGGCTAGACCGATTCTCATGAAATTTTGTGAGCGTATTCAGTAGGTCTGAGAATCGGCCAACATCTATTTTTAATCGCCAAAAAAAAAAAAAAAAGCATATAAAAAAAAACAACGCGGGCGTAGCCGTGGGCGGACAGCTAGTTTTAGTATAAAAGTATACAATCAGATATTATTTAATTTACATAATAAGTGGAGTTCGACGATGCCGTCATCGGATATCGCGTCATATATACAGCTAATGCTTTTCTGAAGTTATTTCAATCGCGGCAGAAGTTTCGATTTTTTAGCGCGCTTTGCGTAACCACCATTATCTATAATAAAATACACATAAAACATGAACTCCGCTTTCTGTCAATCGATACGTTATACACTGTCTGTCATCGTCGTCGTTGTTAACGTGTTTATCGCCATATTATCTATGAGATACACTATGATAAAGATCCCACTGTGCTTGTAACTTAGCACTTATTGCAGATTATGGTAAATGTTTATAGATCAATAACATTAATCAGATATATTTTCATTTTCTTGCAAAACAAAGTACAGAGCGGGTTTTGAAACGAATCTTCTAATTGTACTTTGACGAGAAATAAACGCGTTTATTTATATAGGACTAAGTCTAAAAATAGATAACGTATCTCAATTCGAAGAAAGCGTAGACAGCGTATCTTCAGACAGTTCAATTATATTATGAAAATCAAAGACCCTCATCTTGTAATATACAATGTTTTCGTGTCCATGTCCATAAATGCAACTTCAAGCGTCTTATTCTTCCTAAAACACAAAGAAAGAAAGAAGCTTATTGTTTAAGTAAGAAGATTCTCTTTATGTGTTCTTTTCGTGTTTTCCTTTTCACATACCCCTATTAGCCTTGTAACATTATGACTTGCGGTGTAGCTTTGTTATTGAGTATATCATCGTTGTCGAATGAAATATGATAAGAATTTGGGTTTTTAAAATAGTCATTTATTTTTTATGTACCTACTTTAACACGCTGTAAAAATTACCTTATTGTCTAATAACTATTGTATGTAGGTATTGTCATTTATTTCTCACAGATTCAGTTCAAAAAGACGGAGAGCTAGTTTCCCGATTGGAACAACACGCTACAGCTGATTCTGCTCCAGGCGAGAAACCTAATGTGCACGCTCAAACCCAGCTGGACGTGCCTTCAGAAGGCGTGCATAAAGTGGTGGTACAAAATGGCGGACAAGTCAGCGTGATGGATGCTGTCACTACGCCACCTGGAGCCGAAGAACAGACTCCTAAGGTAGATATTCCGTATATAAATAGGTACACCTGTATTAGTCTTGATTTGATAGTTTCATAACCAAGAACTTTGTTATGTTGTAATCAGGCTGCCTATCGGAACTGTAGATACTTATGGATGTTAATCAATTGACAGTAAACACAAACATGTTTTACTACATCCATGTGTAACAGCCGCCACTGACAAGCTAGGGGAATGAAACGTATAATGCTACTACGTTTTCCTGAAATCAATTGCACCGAGATCGCGTGTCTCACACATTTCTATGCCTACAGAAATAAATCGTGATTTATTTGTATCAGGTATTCCACGGAGCTGCGCGCCTGGTCCAGGCTACTTCTGGATCCAGCAATGCCAATCCCACTAATGGACATACGGCCTCGCGACGCTCGTTTAACGCAGACATCACTAAGGAGACCAAAAACAACGTAAGTGAGAACTATAATGTTATAAACATACTCGTATATATATGCATACGTCAATCGTGCACTATTACCTAAATGAGTGAATAGAACCCACAGAGAACCTTTGTCGCCACACACTGGGAGCTGGGGGCGAAATTAAAATAAGATAATTGTAGTGGAAAACCGGCCGGGGGCAAACCGGAATGGGGGAGTAGAATAACGGCCGGACCCATAAAACTAAACGTTATAGATAATGCGGTATCAAGCCCCAATCCAAATAGGACTTATTCAATGATTTATTAACTACTTTTCAGAAACTCTTATATATTACCTCGAGACACCTGATGAGAACGATAATTTATTGAATTAAAGTTGTTTACAAATAAGTATGAGTAGGTAAACACGTTCCACGTGTAAGTCTAATGTCAACAGACCAATTGATATTGAAAGAAGATATAATATACCTACCTATTCGGATTGCGTACAGTTTACACAAGAGATGAAATTAGCGTGACATATTTTGCTTTAATATTCAATATTGTATACCATCCTGTCAAGTAGACATTGAAAGGTTAAGAACAAATAGTAAGCGAAGCGAAGTGAGTTCGTTGTCGAATATTATGTAGGTATATCAAATTGTGAGTTTTATTATTGTCTTAGACAATGACTATTGGTTGAATGACTTACATGTTGAATGACGTAATGAAATTGTCTGCCCATAATAGGAGATCCTATATCAAGGCAACAAGCTTTAGAGTGTCTTGAACAAGCGAGGTCAACATGCAGGTCACCTGCTGACAAGGGTCGTTATCTTTACGACCAACTATCTCAGTCATAAACCGAACAAAACGAGTATTCGCCATCCATTACGATTTCATGTCTATTTTAGGCTTAATTGGATTTATCAGGCCAAAGGCGTCTTCTTTCAGATACTCGGTTATTAAGCTGACGATAATAATGGAAAAGTTTTTATATTGAGATACGTTAGCTGATTGCTTTGTTATAGATAGTCTATAAAATTCTGTAGTTTTATGTTTATTGCTTCAGTTTATTAGATTTTTTTATATAAAAAGAATTAGGAATAATTACAGCAGCGGTGAATACGTGATATTTTCGACAGAAATATCAAGTAAGAGCGGGTATAACTATTTGTTCTGCAGTTAATTTAGATCTGAGTTTGCTGTCGACTCGAAAAGAAGAAGAAGTTAATTTAGTATCATGATTTTGTATATTCATTATTTATTTATTTACATTTGTTGTACATAAGAAAATTACAGGTAGGTACGAACGAACGCAAAGAAAGACGTCACTTATTTCTAAAGAAATATCTTCCAGTAGACTTAGAGGAGATGAGGATAAAATTACAGGGGTAGGACGTGCACAATAGGTATGTAGGTACAAAAGACAAAAACTAACTAATAAACTAAAATACCAAAACTTATTCCCAATGTACAACATATATTTTTATGATAGATGATAATTTAATTAGGTACTTGTTTTACCGATATATTTTTTACTAGATGGATCACTATTCTTCGTACGCTGGGGTGCAATACTCTCCCCTGGATATGGCGGAATATGTGTTCTGGACAGGGGACGAGCGAGGAGTCACTACGGCCATCGAAGAGTTTCTGCAAGAAGGCATGGTGAGTCATCATCATTTCAGCCGACAGATGTCCACTGCTGGACAAAGGCCTCTCCCAAAGATCTCCACAACGATTGTCCCATGATGGAAACCTACATCTAATTACATAGAGATCATTTACTGAGGATAAATAGTGCTAAAAGGTGTTTTAAACTACAAGTTATTAATTACTAAAATAATTTATATGCCACAGTTTTTATCACATACGGTAAGAAACTTATAATTTACATGTTTTACTTATTCAAATTATGAAAGCTCTTCAAAAGTAAATATTATTGTTATATATAATATAGTTGACTAGCGACCCGCCCCGGCTCCGCACGGGAAAATGGTTATTGTGGGCTATCCTTTAGATTATGCATGTATTATACATATTATAAACCTTGCTCTTGAAACTCTCTATCTATTAAAAAAAACGCATCGAAATCCCTTGCGTAGTTTTAAAGATTTAAGCATACATAGGGACATAGGGAAATAGGGACATAGGGACAGAAAAAGCGACTTTGTTTTATACTATGTAATGATAATGATGCGAATGGTTTAAACTAATAATTATGTATTAGTTGATACGATTATTTATTTGTTGAGAAATTACTGACACAGTTTTAACAAATAAGTCACTTTTTATGAAACCAGCATCTTTTAAGACCCTGTTTAATTTCTATGATCGATCGATAGTATATGGTGGATGTTTGTTATATGTTTTCTGCCGATAGATAAGTTTTAATAGAAATCCCGAAGGTGTCTTTGTTGTATCGCAAGTTACACATTACTTTATTTCTTTAGGAAATCTCATTCTTATTTTTTGTAAGATTTTACCTCTTGGATACTAAAACTGTGACAATATAGCACGATGCTTCTTATACACTTTATTTGCTCGCAAGAAGGTGTATGTTGGATATCCAGTAGTGTCAGTATTGTGCATACCTAATTACCTACTCTCTAAGGCAGAACCATGGCTTGGTTACTGCTGGTGAAATTAATTATTGGTCCCTTGCACAGATGACGAAAGAAGAAGCGATTGCGTTCCTGCAAGAGATCAAGTTCAACATTGACTACTTGCGAGCCCACTACGCCCAGAACTTGAAGGCAGCAGAAGAAAATTCCCAGCAAGAGAAACTCAGAAGCATGCTGATGGAACAAGCCAATGCAAAGGTAACTGGACAAACTATGTTCACAACGTAGTAGGAAGGAACGGAAAGACATATAACATAGGGATACTAGCTGCCAATTATTATATTTAGATTATAAAAGAAATTTATTAGCTGGATGTGGCCACCTTGGTTACGTATATACGTAGATATTACGACGTTTCAATTCTTCATTTTCTTCACGGAAGGGATTCGACCTTTGACACCCTTTGACTATAAATGAGAATTTATAGCCTACCCGCTTTATTTACCTCATTACGTATACAGGTGACGATGAAATTTGCTTGCACTAACTTGAAACGAATATACCTAGATACGATGACTTAATTTAACTGAAGTTTAACAAATGAAGATCTGTTTATCTCTTTCATTTCCACCAAGGATGTTAACTGTAGTACTTAAAACATCCTTGTATATTACATACATACATACATATCGTAATATTATATTGGTTCAAAAATTAACGCAAGTCAGGTAGGTATCTTTGTGTGTGTATGATGAATGATTAATCAAATTATACTCGTATTTTATAGAAATTAAGAAAATCTCGTTTTACGATTAAAATTCGAATTAACATTTTAAAATATGGACGGACAGTATTGCTAAAGGGCCCATCCTGAGTCTATCAGATTAGATATATAAAATCTTTCATAAGCTGTAGCCTGTAGCCTCGATCAAACTTCCTTATTGAAAGTTAGTCGTGTGGAAAATAGCCAGTCATAAAACCGTATAGAATGTCCAAGAATTAGAAAAGGTTGTTATTTTTATGCTTCGTAATAACCACGTATCGTCTTGTATAATAAAAAAAACAGAAATTACAGTTAATCATTAAATTTTTTCAGAGATAAGATACAATTTGCGCCCTCCAAATAAAATATAATATTTTTTCAGAATTTTGTGGCCCTCGTCTTGTAGTGTTACATTTTTGAGTTTTATCATTATTTACCACACCAATCAGAATAATGTTATGCTCGTTTGTTTTAATATTGAGGACTGTCTTAAATTATGAATAACGAACGTGGTGATTTTCAATACTTGAAAAGATCTGTGACTGTCTTTGCTACAGTGTTTGAAAAGGAAAATATGGAGCCAGACAGTAAATAGAATTATTAAAACTCAATGTAGACGTGGAAGCTTGTTTTCTCACCGCAACTACGAGAATACATACTCGTTGAAATCTAATTTGCACTTTCTACGTAGCTTTAGGATAATAACAGTCGAATTTAAATTATATCGCAATTTAAACAGTTGGTTACACGTGCAACCCAGAGCCAAATTGAATTGAAAACTTTGTTTTGCCCGCCAGTTTGCTTAGCATGTTAACTAAGTAAACTAAGCCGAAGACAAAGGTCAAGGTTACTCTAAAACTTAATTATGTCTTCCATGTCAAAACTGTTTTAAAATAACTGCCATCTTATCAAACTGGTTAAAATACTTCATTAACACTACTAACTACTTTATATTCAACTTTTAGCCGACTTTGCAGTGACAAAGATAAAGCACTTTTACATTTGTAAAGTAAATATTTTATTTACTTACTTACATTTTTACGTATGCTTTGTAGCATTTCCGTAACGATGATACTACGAATATGCTACGAACGCAGATGTTCGTACGCTTCGTAGCATGTTCGTAGCAGTACTACGAATATGCTACGAACGCAAATGTTCGTACCTACTACGCTTCGTAGCAAGTTCGTAGCGGTACTACGAATATGCTACGAACGTAGCTGTCTGTCTACTACGTCTGTTGTTAAAACAATCGCTAGTCTTGAAATACTACAAAATGTAATGATCTGCGTTCGTACTCGATGGTTCGTATAGTGTCTGTTAATAATTAATATACATGTGGTTTTATGTTTTAAAAACCAGTAAAAGTACTGAATTTTTGATTTGGGGTATTTTTTGGGGATAATTAATAACATTTATTTTATTTTTTAATTTAGTCTCATTATACCTACCTATACGTTTGCACTATTATAATTCTAATAGGCTAGCTAGAGTTTAGACCATTTAAATTTGTAAGACAGAAAACGGCTGTATGAAGACCATATTTGTCCAGCCCTTTTAATTGCTTTAGTAATTGACTTCTCGCTACAATAATACCCCGATATTAAAATTGATTCTTCTTTATTGTTCTTTACTGAGAAAATCGTACCTAGTCAGCGTACTACGTATTTATTTACAAGTATTTTTCTATTAGCACCAATTAAGTAAAAGTGTCAGATACACAGATCAAGCGCAGAAAGATATAAAAAACTATATACCTTCTCTGACGGTTAGATTACAATAACAATATTTTAAAACTTATAAAAATATGATGACATTAAAATATGTACCACCCTTTAGGTTAAGTAACTTTTTATTCTGTGGAGCGTATATCTTAAGAGCAGCTCTCGAAAGAATATTACAAGAAATTATTTTATATAACTCTGGAAAATGAATTTCAAGGAATCCAGGAACTTTGTCGAGTGGGAGTTGTAGCTTTTTAGGAGGTTTCCGAGCTTCTTGGTTAATGAGTTCATAATAATAATATAAATGTGAATGTAGCCTGGTTTATTCATCGTCCTTTCAAGGCGAAAGGCTTGTAAAAAATTATGAATCTTTTATATTAGTAAGAAGAAACAACTTGATCTATATACAATCATAAAATAATAAAATTCCGAATCTAACTTTGTGGCATGAAAATTCGGGATTGAACCATAAGTTTATTGTTATTTTAGAAACGAACCCCATTTTTTTTTTAAATAGAATATAGCCTAAATGTAATGTTGTATGTAGATTAAGTATATTCTATTCTATATTACCCAGGGATAATGTAGCTTTCCAACAGTGAAATAATTTTTAATATCGGTTCAATAGTTTCGGAGCCGATTCAGTGTAAACAAATAATTAATTAATCTTTTCTCTATAAAATATTAGTACAGAAGTATATATTTATTTGTTGATAATTTACAATATTATTGACCTATTATAGGATTATTTAAGATTTTCTTGTTTTATAATATGGATTTGTTTCTTTTCAGGAATACCAATATCGGAGCCCGGCCTTACAGTCATTCCCGTTCGGCAGTAGCCCCGACATCATCAGGACGATCGCTTCCAAGAACTGGGAGATGAGCAACAATCTGTCTCCGTACCCTGTGCTGCCAGTCACATCTGAGCTGAGGCCAGAACCCATTAAAAGGACCTTCGACCCAATGCTACAGACCAACATCCTAAGTGAGATTTTTTTACTATTTTAAATTGAAGCATTGGGTTT
The DNA here is from genome assembly GCA_948473455.1 of Teleiodes luculella. Lineage (NCBI taxonomy): Eukaryota > Metazoa > Arthropoda > Insecta > Lepidoptera > Gelechiidae > Teleiodes > Teleiodes luculella. The sequence continues at coordinate 8,315,221 of OX419589.1, forward strand.
CGAGGTTAACCTACCTCACAAACCCTAGTGTCAGAATCAGTGAGCCGCCTATGGATTCATGGCTCATGAAACGACTACTTACATCCGTAGATTAGATAGTAACCGGGACTGTCGGCTTTACGCGCCTTCCGCACCGAAGCACGGAATCATCTTTCTTTTTTGGCAATCGTGTGATTCAGCCTGCAATATCCTACCTAACCAAACTGGGAAAATCTTACAGTGATATTTGTTCGACGAGTCCCCAACGGGATTCGAAGTCGGAACATCCGTAACGTGAGGGTAGTATTTGACCACTCGACCACAGAGGCTGTTGTAAATTAAAGCGAAAAAGAAAGCCATTCTAGCTTGGGCCTATCCGAGCCACTACAACAGATGCACTACGAATTGTATTACTGAAAACAGTTGTTATCTGTTGAAAAGTAATAATAAATTACTGAGATTTATAAACTGCACGGTTTTGAGATCTAATCTGAAAATACCTTTTAAAACTGGAGCGATATATTTGAGTAAAGATTATACACATTACGTTCTTTCATACGAGTATTTAACGATGATTTTAACTCTTTTGATGTCCAGGTACATCTGACTACGACCGCGATGGACCGGTAATCAGCGAGGAAGAGTATGAAGAGATGATGGACAAGTTGAAGGCTGCTGACACGCTCTACACTGAATATACGCTCGAAGAAATAATCTACCAGCTTGCAAAGGTACCTAAGTAAATAGAATCCTTTTTTGACGGCCCCGTAGCCCAGTTTATAGTTCGTATGCCTTCAAAGCACAGGGTAAGGGCAAACATTCGTGTGATGAGCATCTGTGATTGCCTTGTCTGGATGTTGTATATTTATATATTTAATTATATCAGCTGACTGATACCCATAGTACAGGTTCTGCCTAGTTTGGGGTCAATTGGCTGTGTGTTACATGTGATATGTCTCCGCGTATTTATTTAATTTTCTCCTCAATACATAACGCGATGAACTGAAAAATTCTCTGACCGTTGTCGTCGTCCGTCCAAGACACTGGGTAATGTTTTTAGCAATTTTTAGTTATATAATGGATAATAATAAATCTTCCATCGAATAATAAACGTTGGAATTCCAGATGATGTTCTCCCAATCGTTGTCGCGGGACCCGGCGACGGCGCGCGCGGCCACGCAGCGGTTCATGGCTTTCCTCGAGCTGGAGGCGCAGCGAGGACAACTCTCCCGGACTATTGAAAAGAAGGTGCTCGGTGAGTCATTGAGGGACCAACATTTCAGCTTATAATATAAGTCGCTCAATTGTGTTGCACAAAATCTGATATTAACTGCACAATTCTTTGCAATGCACACTAAATCAATGTCATATTTTGAGTTTAAGCAGTGGCCCTCACACCACACACACACAAATATAAACCGTGAAGGAAACTGCTAGATGGCACCATATCTGTAAAAACCGAGCGATAATTGCTTACATCCATGTATGGAATCCTTAATAATAAGTCAGAGATCAACGCAGAACTTCTGAATGGTGTATATACCTACGCCATACGATACGATATACGAATACTAATTCCTATAGGAATTCCCTTAAAACATCCGTGGGTTAGGTTTAGGTAGATAGCGCTATCGTTTATTATTATGGCCATCATCTTGATTCGTAAATGTAAAAGAATGAATTATATATAATATTTTGTACCCAGATGTCATGATTGCTGCCCTGACTGACACGATCGGAGATCATCCAGAGTTACTGCAAGCGCGTGAGGGTTATGGGCTCTCAGCTAATAGGTAAACTGACAACAATTTAAATAGTTAAGAACATACAATTTTAAGTAGGTACATATTTAAGTTGGGCTCTTGTTATTTAATAAGCTTCACACTGTCAAACAATGCCACCAAAAACCAAATTTTTGAAGCGTTATCTCGTCAAATACCAGGATTACCAGGATTTGAACTAATGGGTCTCTCGATGATTTGACAATCTTCACGTCTGAACGTTGTAAAACTGGTGAATACTGCAGCGATTTCTTGGACAGTGTACATTTACGTTACCCATAAGAAATTGGTTAGGTTAAATTTACTTTAAGCTCCCATTCTACAACTACACAGTACACAGCCAGGTATTGTGTAGGATTTTTATCCCTAGTTTGGAATTTGCCTTTGATTTATCTGACATGACTCTTGTGGTTGTTAGCAGGTTGATGCACCAATTCCTGGAGTCGAGTGCAGCGGAACCAGGAGTGTCGCGTGCCATTCTTGCCGCTTACAAGGACGAACTGCTCAAGGGACCTGTACACAAGTTCGCGTTCCCGGAGAGAAACTAAACACCACCCTCGCAGGACTCCGTATTTTTATGGCTCATTTCCAACCAGTACCCCGAACCGTAAAAGGTGGGAAATCAGGAAGCTTCGGGACAATACTAGTAGGCCGGGAGATGATGACAGAAATTTTTAGGTCATTTGTTACAGTATGGCGGTTTTACAGGGGTCTTAGTACACAATGACAAAAAGAAAAATGATAGTCATAGCGCTGGTACTGGCGGCCCAATCGCGTGGGCGTTAGTGAACTAGTCGGATAAATTACGAAAGTCAAACGATTTGTACCTACCACAAAAAATTTAGTATTTTCCGATAGCCTGTAAAAAATAACTAGACTACAGTGTCATGCCATACTTCTCCGGTGTGACTTATAGCCCGCCATACCGACGCGAAAAATAAAAATTCAACCATTTGTACCAGGGTAATTTTTGCACAGTTTGATCATCTTCGTGCAGCCATTTACGAAAATCACCATGCCATACTTTTCGGACGGCTCCAAATGGTCGCCATACTGCCGAAAAACTGCAATTTTTTTTTCGCGATCGGGCCGCCAGTACCAGCGCTATGACCATCATTTTTCTTTTTGTCATTGCGTACTAAGACCCCTGTAAAACCGCCATACTGTAACAAATGACCTAAAAATTTCTGTCATCATCACCCGGCCTATAGGTTAATTTTGGTTGATTTTTAGTAAAGTAATAAAAGAAATACATTTTAATACGTTCCTAATTACTGAAGCTAAATATTTATATTTAAGAGGATCGGTTTTATAACGTGTTTTTAATTTTATAAATTAGTTGCATAGAAGAGCGGCAATATTTATCTATGAGCCATAAAAATAACGATTAGATAATTCTGATTGTTTTGTGTTAAATTAAAATGTTAAGTAGGTAGGTAAGTACTAAGTTTTCTGTAGTGTCTTTTAGAAGTCCATTTTTTAATTGTAATATTATTTACATTTAGGAAAAAATATTCCTATCAAGCTATTGTATAACTTATTCTTCAGTTAGCATTAAGGTATTAATATAGTAAGTAATCAATTTGAAAGCTTTGAAGAAGTCAGTATAAAAGGCAGCTGTTAGCATCACCATAGTAAAATTAGAGTTTAGAGTTTTTTGCTTACTACAACTTTTTCAAAGCTTTTGAATTGAGACTTTAAGCTTGCCCAGAATCAATTAAATAAAAGGTGAAATAATTTATTTTGTAACTCATTTATCATTAAAACGGCAAAATTTACTGTAAATATTTCTAATACGGAACAGATTCTTTTAAATAGGTATGAATAAAGAAAAATATTTATAACGCAAGAATATATTTTAGCATGTATCTTGACTTTGGATATTAACTGAGTATTTGTGCATATTATTTACTATGTTAGAAATAGCTTTCTGTGTCTCAATAGTATTCATAGTTGGCTTTAATTTATATTAATTATATCCCCACCTACCTATATTGTAGGTAAAGTATTTTCTAATAAGTATATAAAATATACGGAGATTATAATAAATAATGAGAAAATTATAAAAAAATAGCTAGTCAAATTCCTAATATTTTTCTATTCTAAAAAAATGTGATGTGCAATTAAATTGTTGTTGAAAAAGTCTTCCTGATGTCTTTAGTCAAAATTTAAAATGATATTTTGTACAAAAAAGTTGATGGTATGCCATGCATGTAGTATATAAATTAAAAATATGTTTAAACATATCGAAACTACATACCTAGGTACTCGTAATAATGAATTTACATATCCCTATCGAAACTCAAATGTTTTGCTATGATTGGTGGAAAAAAATCTATCTAAGTTAAAAGTTTATAGATAAGTAAGTAGTACTTACTTTAACATTGAATTGATTGCTTTTGTGCTTCCTAGATCCTAAGAGAGTATTATATAACCATCAGTTAATCAGCTTTATTTTTTAGCAAAACTAAAAACATGCATTTTGCGAATGGGTCATTATCTGCTCAAATGGGCAAAGGCAACATTAAATTGCACATCACAGTGAAATTTTGTCATCATCTTTATCCACACCACATAGGTACAGTGTTAACTATCACCAATATTGTATCCTGTAAGTTTATCACTTAAACTTTAAGTTTAAGTCTTATAGTATAGTTATGTACAATTTTCCTAAATAAACCATGATTACACTAAACAATCTTTTGGTTGGAAATCGTAAATATTATAAATTTAGTCGTATAACAATACAATCTAAGTACCTATATGTTCAAATAAACTCTGTAATGTAACAGTCAATGTTACAATAGCAAGTTATGTAAGAAATAAATGGCAAACAAGACAGAAGAGAGCTAAGCAGGAAATTCAATTTGCATTTATATAAAGATATTGATATAATATTATAAACACTTAACTGACACAGTCATATTAAAAATACAAGCTAATATTTCTCATAATTATACTTATCGGTCAACTCTATAGTATCATCAGTACTATTTTAAATGTTAAAGACTTAAAAACATATTAAGTACCTATATCTAACATTGTTGGAGATAAATGCTATGTTAAGTGATCTGCAAAATTTATTATATTTATATTATTATTCTTTGAAAGTATAATGACGTGGATTTAATAAAAAAGTATAATATCTACTGCATAATTTATTTCATAAGTGTGTCTTTCTTAAAGATACTCTTATTCAATAATTGACACCAATCAATTACTTAACAATTAGATAGTTAAAAAAATAATTACAAACTAGACAGTGGTGGAAATGCATCTTTTTTGCTTACTACAACTTTTTGATGCTGGTAGGAAATATATCCTTTAATCTTACCATCATAGATTAAATTAGCCACAATGCACTGTGTTTCATCAGCATCAACATCTTCTTGTCCCATAATCTGCAATGCAGCTTGGAAGCTGGCAATATCAATCTGATGAGAGCCTTCTGCCATGTAAACTTTTTTGAATAAATTCCTGTATGCAACTATCTTCAATTTTTCAACAATGAGATAAATAGCTGCCCGAATGAAGAAACCTTCATGTTCTTCCATTACTGCATCAATGCCTTTTAAATCTCCATTTTTAACTGCGATTACTAAATCCCAAAATTGCAACAGATCATACTTTTGCAAAAGCTTCTTTGTAGGCATGAAACCTAGCAACATTCTTACGGGAACTAAGTAAGTTAAAATTAGAGTTTTGTTTTTAATACTATCTCGATGACAGTTTTCAAATGCATAAGTGAGGTAATGGTTAGCTGATGCATAGTCTGAATCAAACATTGCCTTGCGTCCCACAAAGTATCTGTAGGTTATTTGCTGTGCAAGTGGGAATTGGTCTTTGAATGGTGATGAGTCTATAGCTCTTATTAATGGCTTGCACAAATGAAGCTTGTTTATGCGGAAGTATATTTTGAGCAGTTGGTTTACTAAGTTGAGCATTCCAAGTCTTTTAGTGTCAGCGTCTGTAGTTCTGTTGTCTGCCGCACAAACCCGGAAGCAGGCAAGTAAACTCTCAGCAGCCTTTTCTAAAATCTTGCCATTCCTAGCTGCAATGAAATAAAAATATTATTTTTATTTGTACAGAACAGGCAGGGTTTTCCAGCTAGTTAAAACAGTATTTCGGACTGTAAAATTACTCAATAAAAAAAAAGAGAAAATAATCAAAAGCTTTTACAAAAATTACAATACATACGGTTGCATGCTTCAGCCTTCTGTGCAATGAGTCTCAAATCTAAGCAAACAGTATACATGAGAGGAAGGCTCCAATTTTCTTCCTTCTGATTCTGTAGGAGCCTTACAACCACAGCCACACAGGCACTCTGATTTTCATATGCAGCCATGTAATCTTTCAAATACAGAGCCTGAAAAAGGAAATGACGACATTCACGTAAAAATTTTTACTGTCCTATTTATTATTGGTGTCAATAAAGAAATTTGTATTGTATTGGAAACATGTGAGCTTTATTGGTGAAATATGTTGTTGCTGAGCTTACTTTTACACATAACAGGTGGGCAATAATCAGTTCGTCCAACGGTGCCATGCAGTTGCCTTCGACCAAGCTTGCGATGTCGCTGGACCGCAGATTCCTGTTCCCCACATGCTCGTCTCTTAAAGACAGTAATTTGGCTAGTATCGTACCCTGACCAGTTCTAAAAACTCTTTCCACAAATTGGATGTAGTGGTTCAATGTGCCGGTCGCTAAGCTAGACATAATATCGCAAGAGGTATTTACTATTTTTCGAATTATAAAAGTTTTGAGTCAGGTACGTAGATATTGATTAAAATTAAAACAATCTTTTCACATAATAGAAAACACACCACACCGAGACAGAACAAAAACAAACCAACAACCCACCCAACAACAGAAAGAAGTGATTATTTTATTTACAAATGAATTTTATGCTCTGCTCAGTGACAGTGGTCGGCACAGATCAACTATATATACACAGGGTATAGATAGGACAGTTAGAATTTGGCCCAAGCTTCCTCTGACCGCGTTATGGCGCTGCGTACGACATTCGCTTTGACAGCATATGGTAGCCAAGAACAAAACGTGACATATGTCGATAATTAGGGATGTTCTAAATTATATCGATAATTCTTTTCCACCTCGATATAGGTTTACCAGTTATTACTTTTTATTTAAGTTTAAAAATAAAACAAATTTTATAAACATAGATTTTTTATTTTTTAATGATTTGTTCCTTAGTCTCAATTTTCTTGCTTGAGAAGTAGATTGTGCTAGTCCTTGCGAGAACGTGTCGCCCAGACTTTCCATTGCCACAGCTTTCCCCTTACTTATATATTTTCTTTGCTTAGAGCCAAAATTCCTCATTCCTGAAAAATAATAAAATATTCATATTAATTTCTTACGTGTTTTTTTAATGACTTCAATATAGACATTATTTAAAACTAGTCCTCACAAAAACAATGTTTTTTTTTCGTTTTTATATCGCAGTAAGCTATCATAATAATATCAGAATAAAATGTAGCTTTACCCGTTTGCGGTTTAGCAGAAGAGCTGTAAGGTATGTATTGAGTACCTACAGATAGTGTTCGGATTTTAGAATAAAGTAATGAAATTAAGTAGAGTACCTATCACTAGTACCGTGTGTATTGTACCCGTTGTTTGGATTTGGCCGTACTTCCTCAGCAAAGGATGAGTTCCTGTAAATAGACATTTATTTGTAAATAATTAATTACACACTCATTGTTTTATGCCTATCTTAACTCAGTGTGAAATAAATAAAATAATTAAAGTAGCTACCTATCATAATGTACCTTTTGGTTTTGTATATTATTGTCTCTGTTGTCTGGAGTGGGTCTTACTTCTTCAGCAGAAAGATGAGTTATGTACTTAGACTTAGTTATGTAAATTGATTAGTATTATTTTATTTATTTTTTTAATTATATTTTATTTGTAAATTACACATTTATCGTATTTTGCTTATCTGCATGTGAGTGATAAGTTTCAGACTAGGTCTATATTAAAATCCATAATCGTTGAATGGCATAACAATTAAATTCCATAATTTTTAAATCCATTATTATAATGATTTAAAAGTCCTATCTTTAAGACGAATACTGTTAGTAAGTATAAAAAATTAAAAAATATAACAAATATGGGAGTGATTAAATAAATACACGAAATGTTTTTATTAACCAAAATATTTTAAATTTATCATTTTTAAAGTTGAAAAATGTATTTTAAATTACAGATTATAAAACTATGGATTTTAATAATTATGCTAAATAATGGTATGAATTTTCAAATTATGCATTCTTATTGTTATATGAATTCAAGTTATGGGATGATTTTATGATAGGGCTATTTATATTATGCAATTTAAAGGACACGCCTTTAGATTACATACCTATAGGCTCCTCTAAACCACGTTCTTGTTTCCTTGTAAAGGAACATGAGGGTTGAGGGTCTGAAAATAGAAAAGAAAAACATGTGAAGTTGACGTCAAGTTATGGAACATAGTCCGTTGAAATAACTAACTCAACCCGCACTGCAAAACAAAAAAGGTATTTTTGCCGCTTCAATTGTCTAATTTACTTTCGCCCTATTTGGAATGCAAATAATCTTAGCAATCATGCAACTCTTACTTTAGACAGGTCATAGTCATAATAATCAAACAAAATATGATTGCCTTAAGCGGTGTTGATATACACACCTGCTCCAATAGTTACTGCATGCGGCATTGTTATCTGAATCTGGTCTGGATTTTCAAAGTTCTTATGCTCACTTGTAAGATCTAAAACAGAAGAAATCCCAATTAGGTACTAAATGAATAAAATTAAATTTTAGTTTTTTTCTGCGACCTATTCTCATGTTATTAGAAAAAAACACATATAATCATTCTACACATATAACATAATATAACACATTCTCATGTTATTAGAAAAAAACACATAAAAAAATCGTGCTTTTTTTTCGCTAAATATATACAATACATAGCTAAACAAACGATATGTGTTCATTCCAGTGGATTTGATTGAACACTACCCCACGCCTAGTTGGTAGTGTGCCTGCCTGCTGTGCTGTGTGGGTTTATTCTAATTGGCTAGACCTTCTTCTTAACTTGGTAGACCTTGTTAGTATATTGATGATGAGATAACCTAAGATAACTTACCAGGCAGAGAGTTAGACCGTCAAGTACGGGGCGCATGGTATTTTCTTAGGTTCGGAGGAGGAAAAATCAACTCAACAAACACAATATGAAATCACAAGATGCGCAAACAACGACATTATTTTATCATTAACAAGTCAACAGGCGGACGAACGATCTATGGAACTGAAGTTAACCACAAGTTAACTGAACTGAACATTGTCACAAGTGTCATAATAAAAGACCACAGATTGCTTTCGCAAAATGGCGTCTTGCGATACTAGCGACAAAGCGCTGTCACGGGAACTACAGCTGTCCAGGCCCTGGTGGTCGGTCAGTGCTGTGCCAGCCAGTGCCAGTTGAAAAAAAAAGCATAGACTAGGGATTCGGCACCTATTTCACTGGCGACAAAAACAAAAGACGAAAGGAACGCAGTTATGCGTTAGAATGAGATATAAATACACCGCGCTCACTCTTGCGCATAACTGCGTCTCTTTCGTCTTCTGACTTCGTCACCAGTGAAATATTATTTTACTGAAGACAACGGCTGTGTGTGTGGCTTAATGTTTGCCTTTGCCTGTTCTCAATATTAAAATAGAAAAAAATGTGTTGTGTGGTTGTGTGTGTGTGTCCATTTTTTTTTTTTTTTTAATTTATGGCTTCTGCTACTTTGCAATTCAGCCAAGTGTGTGTCCATGTTGGAGATGTTGTGTCTGTCACAGTGACACACAGTCACTCTGACATCGACTGTCACGTTGACACTGTGAACTTGTGTGTGTTTTTATAAAAAAATATTATAATTGAGAATATTCCCTACAAAAAATTGCATGAAAATGGAGGAAAATGTGGCGTTGGATTCCACAAAACAAAAGAAATTTGATAAATCTATTAAAGGCATAAAGAAGTTGATCAAAGTAAGTTCGAAATTGCCTTCTGACTATTTGAGGTTATTATTTAGGCATGCTTCTACAAAATGTATATTGTTCTTGTTTCTAATGTTTTAGAAGAAGGATACACAAAGTGAGTCTACACAAGGTACGGATGAAAAAGTAAAAACAGGCAGAGTTGGCAAAAAGAAGCGACCTAAAAGAGGCCTGGTCTACCTATCGCATATTCCACATGGATTTTATGAGGTATAATGTTGGAACTAGCTAATAATATACCTGTTAAAGGTAAATAATAGGCCTGTATAATAATTGAAGTAAGATTGGTACAATATTTCATTCATAACTATTAGCTACATAACTACAGCTTTACCCTAAGCTCAGGAGTGACCTTAACCACACTTCTTCTCCACAGAAGACAGCCAAAGGGTTGACTATAGTAGACTGCCGTACGAATTTGTTGGAAATAAATATATTGGTAGTTAGCTGGGGGCTGTAAGATTATAATTCTAAAATATTCTATAATATTTAAGCCCCAAAAATAGGTTCCGAAGGCTAAGGCGGGAACGAAGCGAGCGCAGCGAGCGTAGAGCCCGCCTTAGCCTTCAGGGTGTTCGTTCTTTTTTTTTGCCACCCAGAAAGACAAGTAGATCAAAATCAACTTTGGAGTAGTATGGTGGGGCCCCTAAAAAACTACAAGTTTCCGCACGATAATATTTTAGAATTATAATCTTACAGCCCCCAGCTAACTACCAATATATTTCTTTCCAACAAATTCGTACAACAGTCTACTATAGAAACCCCCAGCCAAATTGTGAACCCGCCTCGACGTCGAAAAGTGATTTGTAAAATCTTACTTCGAATAAAACATATTTCATTTTTATTTTCCACCTACCAGTGGTCATGTGACTGCAACGAAATTTTAAAGTGATTTATTTTGACGCGTGTTTGTCTGTAATGTAAAAATATTTTACTTACGGTCATCATGCCCACCTGCAGGTGGTTAGGTAACTTTTTCATATACCATTTTCTGTTTTGTTGATAACCAAATACCAAGTTGTTTTGGTACAGACAGCTATAGACGTGCTACACTTGTAATCCTAAAAAAAAAACTCAAAGTTTGTACATGTTCAAAATGCCAAGATGTCAAGAGTTTGCTCACAAATGTGCTATAATTGCCGTGAAAAATTGTAAACATAGAGCATCTGCAATTTTTGTTAAAATATAGATTTTCTAATATATTAATTACTGAAAATTAAACTAAATTACTGAAAAATTAACAAGGTCAAAATTTTATAGAGAGCACAACTTCTTTTATTGGTCATGAAAAGGCTTAACGGTTTTGCACCAATTAATCAAAGTTCCAAAAAATCAAAGAAGAAAAAAAGAAGTTGAGCAGACTATACTGGAAAATAAGCAAAACAATTAAAAGCAACATCAAAAATCACCGTCAACAAATTATAGAAGAAGAACTTGACCAAAGGAGCTCAGTCAAAAGAGCAGAAAAAAGATTCCAGACTTCAAAACCATGGATTACTGCACTAAAGAATAGTAAAAATAAAAAAGAAACTAACAGAAAATCTATAATTAACATAGCATCTGATTTCTACAAACAACTATACAGTGCTAAAGATGATGGCTACAAAGACATGAAACAAAATATAAAGCATGGAAACAATGATTGTATACCTCCTTTCATGGACTCGGAAATTAGGGAAGCTCTAAAATCTTTAAAAAGTAATAAAAGCCCTGGAAATGATGAGATTACAAACGATATGTTAAAAGCTCTCACTGAACCCCTTACTCCTATCATTACAAAACTCTTTAATGAAATACTAAATCATGAAATTATTCCAGAGGAATGGGAAACATCAATAATAACACTATTGTACAAAAAAGGCAGCCCCTTAGATATGGGAAACTACAGGCCAATTAGTCTCCTACCAACACTGTACAAAGTATTTACAAAAGTAATTCTTAGAAGAATCATGCCAACGCTTCAACTCAATCAACCTAGAGAACAGGCTGGATTCCGACCAAAGTTTTCGACTACTGACCATATTTTTGTATTAAACCAAATCATAGAGAAATATACTGAATATAGAAAAGATCTGTATATAGCCTTTATAGACTATGCAAAAGCATTTGACTGTATATCTCACAAAGCACTATGGGACGCTTTACTCAAGCAAGGCGTTGAAAGTAAATACATTTCTCTGCTTCAAGAAATGTACAAAAAAAGTAGGGCTGTGGTCAGGTTGGAAAGAAAGGGTAATCCATTTAATTTGGACAGAGGCGTTCGTCAAGGCGATCCCATTTCTCCAAACTTGTTCACAGCATTACTGGAGGATATATTTCAGAAACTCGATTGGGTGAACTTCGGAGTAAACATCAATGGCGAAAGATTAAGTCATTTAAGATTTGCAGATGATATTGTCATATTCAGTGAAGATTCTAAAGACCTAGAAGTCATGTTGAAAAGTCTCGACCTAGAAAGCAAGAAATGTGGTCTACATATGAATGCAAATAAAACCTGTATAATGACAAATGCGGAAAAAAGGCCTATAAAAGTAGAGCACTGTATGCTGAGCTATGTTGACACTTACACCTATTTGGGTCAGAATATAAGTTTCGAAAAACCAACATTACAAGAGGTAGAAAGACGAGTGAAGATGGCTTGGAGAAAGTACTGGGCTCTCAAGCACATATTTAAATCTAAAATATCCATCAAATTAAAAAAGAAAGCCTTTGATAACACCATCCTACCAGTCGTACTATACGGATGTCAATGCTGGTCACTGACAAAGGAAATTATACGGAAACTCCAAGTCTTTCAGAGAAAAATGGAGAGGAGTATGTTAGGGCTGAGACTTAGCCAAAAGATTCGAATTGTGGACATTCGACGAAAAACCAGGCTAAACGATGTCTCAGAGATGGCATGCAGGTACAAATGGAGATGGGCGGGTCATGTAGCACGAGCCAGAGACGGACGATGGAGTGAGCGGGTGCTTCACTGGTGGCCTAGAGATCACAAAAGACCGAGAGGTCGCCCGAGACGTCGTTGGAGCGACGACATAGTAGAAATTGCTTCCCGGACCTGGACTAGAGTGGCTGCCGACAGGGAGAAATGGATGGAACTGGAGGAGGCCTTTGTCCATAAGTGGACTCTCCATTAAATATAATTACTTGTTTATATGTTAATGTTAATATTTTAAGAGAAATAAAAGGCTTTATTATTATTATTATTATTATTATTATTATTATTAATCAAAGTTCCATCATTATTATGACACAAAACAATATGCTATTTTAAGTCATTATGATTTTTATTATTTCACAGAATGCAATGACCGAATATTTTAAACAATTTGGTGTGGTCACCAATGCCCGGGTAATAAAATCAAAGAGGACTGGTCGTTCAAAAGGCTTTGCCTTTGTTGAATTTAAAGAGCCAGCTGTTGCTCAGATTGTTGCTGATACAATGAACAACTATCTTATGGGAAAACGGCTTATCAAAGGTAAGACAGTTTTAAACATTTTAATCTGAATTGAGTAAATCACCTTATGTCCAAATATATATGTAATAATTTGTAAAAATAGGTCAAAATATAAAACGATTAGCTTTTCGCCGAGGCTCCGCCCGCGTTAACAGTTTTTCCCGTGGGAATGGGGCATTTTTCCTCGGCAAAAGGTAGCCCATGTTACTCAGGGTGAATGTAGCTTTCTAATGGTGAAAGAATTTTTGAAATTGGTTTAGTAGTTTTTGAGTTTATTCATTACAAACATACACACACATACAAAAATACAAATCTTTCCTCTTTATAATATTAGTATGATAAATTACCTAATTTCATCATTATTTACACCTTGTATACTATTCTAATTATTATTTGCTATCTTTAACAAGTTGATTATTTGTTGTGTAATTTAATTATTGTTATTTCTAGCTGCATACATTCCACCAGAAAAGCAAAAGCGAAAAGCCTTCAGGAGGCACTGGAATGCTGTCAATAATCCAGGAAATAATTTGAGGATTAAGATGAAAAAGGTACAAATGTTATTATTGAGTGTTTTTAGTTCTTTTTAAATTTAACTCTATTCGGTGCTAACTATGAAATGTGAAAATCTTATTACAGGCTCACAATGAAAATAAAGATGAAAAGGGCGAATTGGAAAGAGCCAAAAAATTCTTGTCAAAGTAAGTAATGGACGATAATAAAAAAGTATGTGATTTACAAAGGATAGTAGTAAATTAAGATTTATTACTCATGTAATTTTTTGTTTCAGCATTAATAATATGAAAAAGAAGCTTAAGAAATTAGGCATAAATTATGATTTTTTCATGCCAGTTGACGTACCAGAGGCATTGGTCAAGAAAATAGAAATCAAGACAGAGACTGAAGATATCAAAGTAATTCCTGTAAGTTACGATCCAATAGTAATTAAAAAATAAACCAATACAGTAGTATAATAATTATATGATGCCGCCGATAATGATTTAATTTGATCCGTTCGCGGTTCGGGCGTCGTGATTTTCTGTAAACAAAAAAGTTGGTCGCGTTTCGGGCGTTTTCAATAATGCAATAAAAAATGCCATTATCGTTTGGGCGCGGTTCGGGCGTCGTAATATTTTTATTAATTTCATTAGTCGCGTTTCGTGCGCCTTCAATTTAGAGCCATAGAGTTAGATACTTTTAAATAGATCATAATAAAAATGTATTCCATGTTCCAAGTATTATTTATTATTTTATATTCCACGAGACGTATTCTCATAGAAAATCGCCTGTTTGCGCCCATTGTTTAATGTGCTTAACCATTAAAGCGGAACGTTTTCACCTATTGTATCGCTTATCTCTAGCCACCCGCTTTAACCAATAACGTTCAGACAAGACATTAAAGAAAAGGCTCAACGAAAACAAGAGTTCTATGAATCAAATGTTGTATTAGGTAAATATGAATACTATGGCAAAAAATACAGAAAATCCCTGTCAAATAATATATTACAATAATAGATTATGGTCAGATTATCAACTACTTTTTACAAAATGGGATAAAATAAAAAAAATATACATATTATGTATTTTTAAATCACAGAAGGTGGTTTGAGATACAACAATAAATAATAATATTTTCTTCTCATAATAAAAGATAATATCTAAAATATTCTACGATTAAAATAAGCCTAATTATTTGAGTTGAGACGAATTGTAGAATATGTTAGATATTTTCTTTTTTTTATTTTATAAGAGAAGAAAAAAAAAGATTATTATTAATTGTTGTTAAGTCAAACTACCTTCTGTGATTTAAAAATTGGTTTCTTAGTACACATTTCATTTTTTTTTTAATTCCAATAGAAAAGGCTGATTGCATATTTGTTGTGTATTTAAATAAGATATTTTTAAATTTGTAGAAAATTATTTGAGATAAATCGTAGAATATTTTAGATATTATCTTTTCTTATGAGAAGAAAATATTATTATTTATTGTTGTATCTCAAACCACCTTCTGTGATTTAAAAATACATAATGATCCAAGTTTTACATAACAATAAAACTTGTATTATTGAGCAGAGACGATGCACAGCATCTGTGAGAGTGCGCCACCTACTTCCGATTCGATTTCCACCAATTAGAGGCCATTTCCTGTGAATATTGGTTGCTAATTTGACTTTGTGTCACCAGAGGACGGCTCGTTCGACCTTACCTCATAAGTCTCTCACCAGGAGCCCTTGAAGGGATGCTGTGCATCGTCTCTGCTCAATAATACAAGTTTTATTGTTATGTAAAACTTGGATCATTATCGGCATGTGACGATGCACAGCATCTGTGAGAGACGTGTTTATATCTCCTGGTGACTAAACGACGCTATGTGATGAGGAATTATGCTTGTGCTGAAGTTCTCTGCAAAATAACTCTTAAACAAATTTATTAGAAAATAATCGGATCATTTGCATGTGCATCATTTGCATATGCTTGTGCTGAAGTTCTCTACAAAATAACTCTTAAACAAATTTATTAGAAAATAATCGGATCATTTGCAAAATTAGGAGACCCATTTCTTAGAATCATCCTTGCTATGATATTATAGAATGAAAGTTCTTCCTCTCATGATTACTATTCGTGAAAGAAAGGTAGACTATGATGTTGTGTAGTTATTTCATCCGCGAGGTGCGAATAAAAATTTGCTAAATTAATCACAATATAGAGAGGTATGGTTAATAGCTGCGAGAAGCTATTGAGGGTAGAAAATAATTACATTTAGCTATTTATGACTGCATACTCAGTTCTAAAACATTATCTAACCAAGGTAAAATATTTTACTAATCACGTCTAATCATTAAACAGAATCGCTGTCAAGGGTTGCCCCTCAGTTTAGTACCTAATATAATGTGCCCACTTGAAACGTTATTCGAATTCCCATAACTCAACCGCAACGGCAAATTATTAAATGTTTCCAAATGAATATTTTAAGATCGAGTATGATCACCACTGCACCCAGAAATTTAGAGGCATTCACTCATAGGGTATATTGAAACTAAGGTGAAAACAACACATATCACACATACACACACGACCTAGTACATACTAGCTCGTTATACAAGCGTTTTAACTCGACAACCCTCTAAAGAATTCATACTATACAATATGCATTCATGTACCTACATATAATATCAGCAAACGAATATTACGCATATTGAATTTTACGGACGAACGAGGTTGCGCCCAACAAATTCCAGTTATAAAACAATGTGGATGACGCGAAAGAAGTGTGTCTCTGCCCACCCCTCGGGGAAAGACACGCGACTGTATGTATATATGTATGTATAACAGCTGCAAACTTACTAAAGTATGACAAAGGACGGTAATTTATTTTCGCGAATAACATTAACTTGTAAGTATGTATGAGAATTTTATTAAGGTAAATTATAACATTACTTGGTAAGATGAGGGAAAATAGACAATTGGTTGTTGGTTTGCTTAATTACTTAGCAGATATACCTTGAATTCATATTCTTAACAACAACAGTTTCAACCGAATTATAATTTACCGTTCCAAGACTAGAAGGTATCCGGTAGTTATAGCTGTATTTTCGGTAGGCTGACTACCATATTATGGGTTCTTAGACTGCGCCCTCCCCTTCTTTTTCTTGCGAAGAAAGAATCTATGAGAGTGGTCTAGGCACCAAAGGAAATTTTAATTTAAACTTGGTTACCTTTCAGTTGTAATTTTAGAATTGTTTACTACCAGTGACACACGGGTGAGGTGTGATGCCATTTGTTTTGAGCTGCGGTATCTGGGCTCCGACTTTCATTTCCGCCAAAGCTGTTGACTGTAGAAAGACCTGAAAATACTATTTATATCTACATTATTAAAACACTGGCAAGTGATGTTAATACGCATACCCGAAGGCCTGTAAGTATCCCAGCTGCCGGCCATACTACTGCTGGAACATTGCCTCGAGTCACCACACTTGGGTCAATGTTGGTTACCGCGCATCACATGCCACACAATAATAAATGCATCCTTGACGAACTAAATTGTTAAGTAAAATCGAGCTACGAGGCGTATTATAATCTGTTGCGATTAATAAAGTACCTACTAAATTGTAATGTAAGCAGATTGCATAGTGTTTTGGAGACAAGCACTGAATGGATGTTATTCTCTGAAACATTACCTTACATCAATAACAGTTCGACCTGTTCTTTTCTTCTGTGTCGGTAGTGTAATCGGGCGTCACGATACGCTCTATAAAAATCCTTGCTTGAAGGTGAAAATAGGACCCCTATTAGAAGCGTAGTGCTGGCTATCACAGAAGCGGAGACATTACCTGACGTCACTAATGGTTATTATACCAGAGAAGACTGGTGCGATTCGCACGCAGGCAGACCACAGAAATCCTTGGTTGAAGATATGTCAGACGCCGCTGTTGTTGTAGAGTGTTGAAGGCAAGCACTTGCTAAAGGTTAATGAAGGTTATATTCCCCGAAATAAAAAATTGCATGTCCTTGGGTACAGGCGAGCGAAACTGCCATGTTAAGCTTGAAAAGCAGACAAAAGAAAATTTATGTGGGATTAAGACGCCACTAGGTTGTACAGGATTGAAGTGAGCCAAGCTCTGGCTGAAGTTCGGTGGGATACGTTGCCTTAAGTCAAATGCGATTATCCTATAGTATAGACGAGGCTGCCGCGTAACGCTAGGAGGCAGCCGACGTAAATCTTTGGTTGAAGATGTAAAAAATAGGACGCCGCTATATTGCAGTGTTGATAAGAAGCAAGCACTGGTGGGGGTTCATGACAGACATCTGACGTCATATTTAGACATCACTAATTGGCATACGCTGCCAGATAAGCCTGAAAACTGCCCGATACGCTCGAAGACAGCCCCCGAACAGGAAATTGCGTAGTGTTGCTGAGAGGCAAGCACTAGCCGAGGGTTAATGATAGACACATCCCCTGACGTCATTTCAAGACAGACATCAGGTTGGCCTACGCAGCCAGACGGAACTATCACTGTTATACCGATACGCTCGGAAACAGCCCCCATGTATCAATTATTTCATGATAATAACGGATTCACTCAACTTGATTAAACTTGCGGTTTGACAAACTTCACTTCTCTCTGCATATAACGCCAAATGTACATTTTTATTTCACATGTGTATCTTACGGCTCTGAATTACATTCCTGTTTACGTTACATGTGTAACGCAACGTGTGGTAAATAAATAATTTTCTTTCTTTGTTAATCGCCTTGTGTTGAAGTGCAATGTATCCAGCCAATCCGAGAGGCGGCCGATAGTTTGCTTTGCTGTCGTCGCTTGTGAAAATATCTCTAGACGTCAGGCGGTAGATACAGTTCGGGCACGGTCGATCATCTACTCGAATGGAGGGTAGTACAGATTTTGTGCTAAGTAAAAATTTAAATTCACCAACACGCCATATACGGAAACAAAACATAGTGAATCACCACGACCAGCTAGAACTGTCTGAACACTGTCTAGAATTTAACCAATACAGATCTTTCTGAGTGTGGTGAGATGAGACCACATTATTTACATACATTACACACATTTATAGACCACATACATTACACAGAAAAAGGGAGCAGCTTGTATTAGATTTATTGAAAAATATATTCCATCGAAATATTATTACAATGCATTCCGTGCTTCGGAAGGCATGTAAAACCGTTGGTCCCGGCTACTATCTGCGGATGTGGCCAATATAGGAGCCGTGTCGGAAGCCAAGTCGGCCCAACAATTCCGACACCATGGTTTCTGAGATAGGTTGACCTTTACTCGATAAGAAGAATGCATAGAGGATACAGTTACTTTAATAAAGAGGCTTAACGATATTCACGTGACGGGTTGTAAAAGCTCAATAACTGCTAAATTAAAAATTTAAGCCTTACTCAAGTCTTTCTATGAAGAAATTTTTGTAGATCAGCTTGAGGCCACTTTGAGAAAAAGCTAGGTGACCATTATATAAGCCATTGTATGCATGATAAGACTTCATTATTGTCAGGTGTACGTAATTAGTTGACAAGTTTGTATGTAATGTTTTAAAACGGGAAAATCCATTTTTCTCAAGTAAAAATTACGACCTGGGCGAAGCCGCAGGGTGAACACCCAGTTTGAATTAATTTAGACAATAATGGTTCTAGCGATAACATGAACAGATAGTGGAGCAAACAACAACGGCTTAGATAATGGTAGGTGCATTCCCGTAATCATATCTAGGCGGGCCTGCGGAGCCCTTAACCCTTATAAGCAACTTCGATACGCTCGAAAACATTCTCCTGTGAGTCATTGTCACAGCTAACAACCGAGTTATTCAGTTTCGGCTTAGGTAATGGTAGGGTAGGTGCATTCCCACAATCATATCGAGATGGGCTTGCGGAGCCCTTAACACTTATAACTTCGATACGCTCGAAAACATTCTCCTCTGAGTCGTCGCAGCTAACGAACGACTTATTCAAACAAAAGCAAAGTTGGAAGTACTCACGTGAAATTGAAGCTGTTACCTTCTAAGATACTCGTTTTTGTAGCAAAAGCGAACATCATGACATGAAAAAGACTAATTTTCACTTATTTCACGGTAATGAGCAACGAATTTAAAATACGCTTCTAAATCCGTTAAAATAATTTAAAATTTTTATCAAAAAAAAATTCCATTACACTGTCACTAATTTCTTGAATAAGAAAAATAAATAAATTTAGACTAATATTTAGAATACGCTTCTAAATGCAAAATATAAAATTTAAAATAAAATATTTTTTACAAAAAATAATTTTAAATTTTGACAGACTTTAAACTGAGATCTTGTTAGATCGGAAGTTAACGACGCTATGAGGTAAGGTCGAACGAGCCGTCCTCTGGTGACACAAAGTCAAATTAGCAACCAATATTCACAGGAAATGGCCTCTAATTGGTGGAAATCGAATCGGAAGTAGGTGGCGCACTCTCACAGATGCTGTGCATCGTCACATGCCGATAATATGTATATTTTTTTTATTTTATCCCATTTTGTAAAAAGTAGTTGATAATCTGACCATATTCTATTATTGTAATATATTATTCGACAGGGATTTTCTGTATTTTTTGCCATAGTATTCATATTGACCTAATACAACATTTGATTCATAGAACTCTTGTTTTCGTTGAGCCTTTTCTTTAATGTCTTGTCTGAACGTTATTGGTTAAAGCGGGTGGCTAGAGATAAGCGATACAATAGGTGAAAACGTTCCGCTTTAATGGTTAAGCACATTAAACAATGGGCGCAAACAGGCGATTTTCTATGAGAATACGTCTCGTGGAATATAAAATAATAATACTTGGAACATGGAATACATTTTTATAATGATCTATTTAAAAGTATCTAACTCTATGGCTCTAAATTGAAGGCGCACGAAACGCGACTAATGAAATTAATAAAAATATTACGACGCCCGAACCGCGCCCAAACGATAATGGCATTTTCTGGCATTTTTTATTGCATTATTGAAAACGCCCGAAACGCGACCAACTTTTTTGTTTACAGAAAATCACGACGCCCGAACCGCGAACGGATCTTTAATTGATCTTGGGTACTACATACATACCTATTCAAGTTCCAACAACATCATCTATCTATACCAAACCAAACAATGTATTAATAGCACTCAAGATCAAAGGGAAAGAGTGCGTGAGCAGCCTAAGCGATTTCTTCAGAGACTTATTCAGGGTGCTTAGGGATAAAACATACTAAAAGTCCCGCCCGACGTCTAGGAGGCGAGCCGGAAGGAGGGAGGGGCCAAAGGTTTAATTTTTCAGTTTTTCGCTAATAGTACAGAAACGGTGCATTGTTTGTAGCAAGATATGATCTAAGATGAAATGAAAGCTTATAAAATTTTCTATAACTTTTGTTCGTCGGGACATTTTGTATGTTTTAACCCTAAGCACTCTGAATAAGTTTCTACACCCTCCTTTGGGCCATTCGTTAATCGAACTATACAGGGCGTCCCTTTTATTTCTGACTCTGTTATTTAGCAAAAATAATCCTTATGTTGAAGCCTATCGATCGGTATGATAAAACTACAGGTTTTTTTTTCTCGTGTAGTGGGTTTGATTCTCGGTTCATCCATGTAATTATTAAATAATGTATGAATGCAGATTTAATAGTTTTTAAAATTAAAATAAAGTCTTCTTTCAGTAAAATGTTCTATCTACAATATTTATGGTACTTTCTCTCCATGTGGCATAGCCGTGGGACGCCCTGTATATCACTTTAGAAATTTATAAATAGTAAAAATATTCAAACACACAAGCCAAAAAGCTGAAGACAGATTGCAAAGAAATAAAATTGCATTCCAATTTTTTGACTGACAAAAAAGTAATTTAAGTGTAGGTAAAAACTCCCTCCCTCCCTATATAACTTTCTTTTTCTGTTTTTTGTAGCAAGAGGAAATTGAACATGCAAATGTGAAACATAAGAATAAGGTTCTCAAGGATACCAAATCAAAGACCTCTAACAAAATGGATATAAAAAAAGAGCAGGGAATAAAAACCGAAAATAATAAAAACAAACAGGATAAAAAAACTATGAAACAAGATGAAGCTGACAAAATCATACAAATACAGAAGAAACAAAGCCTTAAAGATCAGAGTATTACTCCTTTAGATGAATTTATTAAGGTTAATAACTCTGATGATGATAACAGTGAAAGCTCTTTAGAGTTTGATTCAGATGAATATGAGAAAATGTTAGAAGATGAAAGTGATTCAGATTTGTTTGATAATACAAATGCTAGTGATGACACGGATGAAGATGAGGATAGCAATGAAAGGTAAAAACAAACATAATTATCCCTACTGTACTATAAATGCGAAAGTAACTCTGTCTGTTATACTTTCGGACCAAAACCGCTGAACCGATTTTGATGAAACTCGGTATAGATAGACATAGACTACCTTTTCCCATGATCTGATTCCCTCCATGGGAAAATCGGTTTAAACGGGCAGTCATATAAATATGGGACAGTAAATAAGTCTGTATAAACACTATTGTTTTGCCTTAATCTTACAAGATATTAATGTATTTTTATTGTAAGAATAAAATATTTTGATTTCATGGTTAATTAGTTTAAAGTTCAGTTAAACATGTTATTAATCCCCTAATTCAATTTATTGTCTGTTTGTCTCTCAGAATTGATACACTTTTTCAAATTCCATATCCCTTCTAAAATGCCCATTCCATGCGTGACAGACATAATTTTGTAGTGCATATTCTCGTCCTATTGGAGGATATTTCAATATGACGGGTTTTTTGACAGTTGAATGTGCGACAAACTTTTGTCATAGCACTGCATGTTACGGGACTGGATTTCTAAAGTTTAAAGAGCTAAAAGCGCGCATAATGTATTCAATGTTCTATTAAGCACTCTTAGTTTTGATGCTAATTTTCTGCTTTCAGTGAGGAAGAACTTCCTAAACAAAAAGGCCCTAAGTCGATCAAACCAGGTGTTGATGCAGTTTCATTTAAACCCTTAAATAAAAATGCAGCCAAAAAGAAAAATAAAAAAATGCAAGAACCTCCACATCAGCAGGTTAAGAGGAAAGTCCAACAAAGTAAGAATGTTTAAAAATATGTATTATAATATAATACAATGCACTGCAATTTCTGGGGTAGAAACTTCCGCTCCCCCGCAAATCCAGTGAAGCTTTGATTAGTCGTACTTTTTCAAACCAAGCGTAGATCAATTTTAAAAAAAACTGCAGTTTTTCCATAAAAAAATATGTACCTAAGTACTTATAACATCGCATACCTTTCTACTTGCCGGAGTCGGTGACAGCACGACGGCGGCGGCTGACTCCCACGTTGCCATCGCATCGGGACAAAAAGCTCCCCGCTTAGTGCCGATAGACAAAAAAATTGCATGTCCTTTGTATTATTTAGTGTATCTGTTACGCTCAAAGATCGCAAACGCTCAGTGAGCGGAAAAATAGCTCACAACGCGTTTTGGTCACAGTAAAACATCCACATGGCGAAATTCGTGTTATGGCTGAAATGAAAATGCGCACAACGCGTTGTGGCAATCACAGAATGACCAAATAGCGAAATTCGTGTCGTGGCTGACATGCTATTCTATCACTAGTCTCAACGCGTTGTGGCAATGAAGAAAAGCCATGACGCGTTTAGAATATTATTTGATTACGACGCATACTACTTTCTGATATGGATCCTACTATACTAGGCCTAGGCTGGAAACGTTTTGGTAGATGTCCTTAGGAAATATTTTTTATTTATAAAATAATTAGCGCTGACAAAAAAAACACACTCATAAACAGAAAAGAAATGAATAAAACTGATGTTTTATTGCGTCTTTGCACCCGAGCCGACACCGACAAGTTACATACAACCTGTCGGTCCTGATATGGTTAAAACAATTAATGCTCAGAACGCGTCATGGCTTTTCTTCATTGCTACAGCGCGTTGTGATCGAATAGCATGTCAGCCACGACGCGAATTTCGCTATTTGGTCTTTCTGTGATTGCCACAACGCGTCGTGCGCGTTTTCATTAGAGCCATAACACGAATTTCGCCATGTGGATGTTTCACTGTGACCACAACGCGTTGTGAGCTATTTTTTCGCTAACTGAGCGTTTTCGATCTTTGAGCGTAACATATCCGTTAAAACGCAAAACATGCAAACGGGGTAGATAGACCGGTACCAGCCAGTGGATGAAAGGAACCCCAGAACTAGTGAGTCGAAGAGCGCTCATTGGATTCATTTCATTCATAGCCAGTTGGCATGTTACCCCACAAAGCTCAGGGCAAAAGGACGCAACTGACAATAGCTTTCTCGTGTTCACCAAATTTTGAAAGAAAAAAATAATTCAATTGCGCCCTTTTGTCATGCCATGACGGCAGAATTATACAATTACCTTTACAATCAATTTTTAATTTAATAAACTCAGATATGTATGCAATTATTTTCAGAAGATACTGCTTCCATTCCTGCTGAAGGAAAAAAACCTAAGTTTGAGAAGCAAAGTAAGCAGAAGTCAAGAAATAAACAATTCAAAGTAAAAAAATAAACAAATACTAGTGTAATCAAAAATGTTTTGAATAAAACACTGCAATTTATTTACATGTTGTATGATTTATTAAACTTTAACTACTTGAATCAACACCAAGAATAGATTCTGAAAACTGTAAAACACATACATTGAAATTTAATACATTAAAACATGATTATACATCAAGCAAAGTTAATGTAGTTGTAGGTAGGGAAACTAAAGATCTACTCTTATATCCTATTTTGAAAGATTTGTATTGAATGTACACAGTACACATAGAATAAAAAGATAAGATAACAACTTTAAGTTAAATTGTATTCCACATCAATAAAATTAGATTAATTTCATCTAAATTTTATTTGTAATTTCTGTTGATCTTTATAGACAAACTCATTCTATAAAATGATGTTCCACACCATTAAAATAAGTTAGAACTACGACTTAAAAACAGTTACAGTTAGTTTTACTCTTCTTCAAATTCTGTCATGTCGCCAAGATTAACTACAACTGGCCTTTCATCTTCTTCATCAACATCAAGTTCTGTGAAATCCCATTTCATTTTTTCAGTTAGATTATCCTTGAATCTGTCAATCATTGTCAAGAGTCTGCCATCAACCTTACTAATATATGCTGTTCGGAAAAATTCGCGCAACTTCTTGTACACTAGATTTTTGTTCATAACAATATCAGCAAGGAAGCCCTCTGGCATTTCCGCAATTTGAATTTCAAGTGCCCTGATAAAATTGATGAATAATGTCCTGTATTTATGTAGTGCATCATCACAAGAGCAGAAAATGATGACAAGATTCTTCCAGTGTTCAAAAGCATCCAAGGAATGTCCAATTAAAAAGCAGATAAATGCAAATTGAAGCTCGCCTATTAGGTGTAGAGGGCTGAAATATAAATGTGTTATTAATTTAGTTTCTATCTTTCAGTTACATTTTCCAATTTTGCATTTGTTTTTCATTGTACTCACTCTTCATGTTGCGTAATCATGAGTTCCAAGCAGTAGGACTGGTCTAGATAGTGCTTAGTGACCTCCTCTGGTGTCGACCCCGGTGGATACTTGTCGCGTGGAATCTCAGTAAACCTCAATGCTGCACCTACATCAGCAGTGTCAAGTTATTTACAATAGTCTGCTATGACATTGTGACCCCGCCTGCTTTTTCGAATTTGCCGTGATTACTTTACTCCACTTCTACCATTACCTACCATACCTTCGTAGAATAATCCTACACCCTAAAACTTTCAACATATTCAAAAAATTAAGTGGTCAGGTCACAGCATTTTGACGTCATAGAAATAAGAAACCTCGCCATATTGCGGAATATCAATGAAACTAATTTTGTAAGGAGAATTGTTACAAAATTGCATGCAAAACTATATACGTTGCGCGCCAGAGCAGGCTTTTATTTCTTTGGTCAGGCTTTAGTATGTAGTAAGCGTAGTAAGACTATGTTAACATTGTTATATGTTTTAAAATAGTATTTTCAATAAAAAGGACTGTGTAATATACTCGCACCATAAAAGCCCCTTGAGAAAAAGAAGTAGCAAGATCAAGTACTGTTTTATTGCTCTTGCAAATTTATTAAGGCGGCTTCGTAAAAATAGGCGGGGTCCCGCCGCCATCTTAATTTTCGCCTAAAATTAATAAATATGAAGTTAGCTATGCCAAAAAAAAGTTGGGTAGTAAATTTATTTACCGGGTGCTGGCTTCAGGTTAGGTAACATTGCATCTTCTCTTTCTTCTGCTGTGACTCTTTTAGCCCTTTTAGCATCAGACTGTCCTGGAATAGCTACATCAGTAGGCTCATCTCCACCTGTGTGACTTTTTTCTGAGCTGTTAGCTTGTTTTTCTGCTGAACTTTGAGGATTTAAACCCCTTGGTCGATCAGCATCAGTAGTAGGCTGGAGTTCCACCGAAGATCTAATGATGCCATTTTCTGGTGATAGCTTTGCCGCAAGTTCAGCTATAATCAATAAACAGATATAGTAGTAGGTATGTCATATATATAGTCGTAATAAGTAGGTAATAGATGTTCATGTGCTCAACACAGAAGGCTGTTTTCTGTATTGTTTAATTATGCAACATATTAAATAATTACACTTCACTTTACTCTGCTTTATATTTACAGAGAAACAAAAACTTGCTAGCAAAATTTTGCTGAGTATTTTGTAAAGTTTGTGGTAGTTTTAGGCTCAGGTTCATGGTTCAGGTTCATGGCTTTTGTTCTTTGTTCGTTGTAGTTAGATGTTTCTACTGTGGAATATTTATTATTCCATAGTAGAAACATCTAACTGCAACAAGATAAGTTTAGCGTTAAGGATAAGTTTATTTATTAAACTGGATCTTATTTCAGATTTAAGCTAAACCTTACGTGTAATCTGAGTAGTCAGTAGCTTCCATTTTTGCCATTGGTCGTAAGGATATGGCCCCAGAAACCTATCTAAGTTCAAGAGATTATCTTTTAATCGTTGAATACTTTCTTCAGTGATTGAATCTTTGCTGATATCTTCTGTTTCTTTGTCCCACATTTTGACAAGAAATTCTTTTTCATTGAAGTAATGCAGAAATCCAGATCTAGATGAAACAAATTGAATGGTGATGAATGAGTTATAATTGCAATGTGTATGTAGCATTTTTATAGCAACAAGTCATAGGAAAACAAACAAAATGAAAATTCAACCAGCTCCCTTTCTTAGCCACCCTGCCTATAATAGTTTGTAATCAGATAAGTTCTTTGTATAGATAGTTAAAGAAACAAATATATATTTACCTGGGGCCTACATCTTCAGAATCTTTGCTCGGTGAACAGTAATGTATGTAATGTAAACCCGGCGGAATCATCTTTATGCCGCGGAAATCTTCGTCAGTATTCCAGCTCTGCATATCGATGCCGAACTCCGTTCTACGGGGCACTCCAAGGAAAACCAACGTCCCCCCTCCAATTAACAACTTTTTAGCTGTCTCCTGGTCCATTTTGTGGTTCAACTCTAATGCACAAGTTAAAAATACAACCGATCGATATGTTTACAAATTTCTCAAATTTTGAGAAAAGAACAATAAAAAGACACGATATCAGATATTATTGGATTGGTGAAAAGAGATAGAATTTCAGAAACTCGAAACCTACGTTGTATTGACTCAAGGTTGACTTTGCAGGCTGTCTGTATGTACCTACTGTACTTTACTATCTTTTTTGTCGTAGCGATTTCTGTTTATAATAAACGCGACGGATGTCAGTCACTGACATCGAGGATAGCGTTTTTAGAGAATGCTTTGCAAATATACAAATAACAAAGTTTTCCTTTTTTTTAGTTCTTTTGTCCCTTGTAAAAAAGGCAAAGGGTTCTAAGCCCATACAGCCTAGTTTTTAGTAGTTTCTTGCATATCCGAGTTTAATATCTTCCAGCCATTATTTTCAGTTTCATTTCATCGTCTTTAGTAATTTTTTGCATCCATTTTGAACGTCGTCTTCAGTAGTTTCATTTCTTGTCACGGGAATTCACGGGATCATTAAAATGCAAGGGTGGTCCTTACGGTAGAGTTTAACGCGGGTTATTAAACAAGAAACAGCTAACCACTCATTATTTCTCACTTTAATCACCTTTAATTTAATAGTTCTTCGTTATCGGCACCACAGAATACCAAATTGTCGGTACATTATCGCACTAATTCCACCATATTAACCAAGGAACAATATTACACCTGGCGGAGATATTAACACAATAATAATTACCATAAAAAAAATTAATTTTAAAAAGGACGAAACAATGAACCCGCCATTTCTTCTCGTAAAACTCCTTACAAAGTTTACAAAGAGACATCGGAATAATTTCGTTCTTTTTGCAAAACCAGAAAAAATATGGGCGAAACTGAAACAATAACAGCAAGAGACGTTATTGCTGCATCTCCATGCAAAATACCTGGTTTGATATTTTAGCCTACTATGTATGCCTGTAGGCCTACTATGTAAGTAGCGACAGGCTCGAAAAGCTGTCAAACGCGACATAGTGACATTAGAACCATAGTAGTTCTGTCAATATGTCGCGTTTGACTGCTTCTCGAGCCTGTCGCTACTTACCTAGTAGGCCTACTGTAGGTATCTTTAAACCAGTAGGCTTACCGATGCTACGTAAGAAGCGTACAGGGGGGACCAAACATTTTACTTTGGAAGTGTCTCTCGCGCAAACTATTAAGTTTAGAAAAAAATTATAATAAACACCTCAATTTCATTTTTGAAGACCTATCCATAGATACAACCACACGTATGGGTTTGATGAAAAATTTTTTTTGAGTTTTAGTTCTATGTATGAAACCCCCTTTATTTATTGTTTTTTTTTTCTATTTTTGAGTGAAAATCTTAATGCGGTTCACAGAATACATCTACTTACCAAGTTTCAACAGAATAGGTCTTATAGTTTCGGATAAAAATGGCTGTGACATACAGGCAGACAGACAGACACGAATCTATAAGGGTTCCGTTTTTTGCCATTTGGCTACGGAACCCTAAAAAATTAAGTAATAATTTATTTTGAAAAATAAAATAGCTGCTTCTAAAAGTGTACCTATCATGTAGGCAGTCTTAATGCTACTTACGATTTCTTTCTTATTGATCCTATCAAGAATGCAAATGCTATTGAATAAATACGATGACAAACGTTAACAATAAAACGATTTGAGCGTTGTTCTTAGCAAAGGTTTTATTTTATCTCTTGTTTTGTTTTGTGTAAGAAATAATCAGATCTTATCGCTACCAGCTGAATTTCATCCCCACAGGAAGGCACTTACTTAAGCAAATTCTCTATATACTCATCTAGTTATTTATTCAACATTCGCGTTCACAAATTGTAACCGAGCAGGGTTTAGTCGTGCAAAATAGTTTGGTTCAGTGGATATTCCCACCGAATTCCCGTCGGGTTTGGAATTTTCACGTCAAGAGGCTGCACAGAAAGCCTCTGAAGCACAGCACCTGGAATTTTTGTTTTAGCGCTGATTTTTTTTGCCTAATTATTTTCAACAGGTGACGAATTCCCGTCTCAAGCACCACTAGTTGGCGAGACGGCAGCGGTAATCAAAAAAGCGCTTTAGTTTTAGCTGTCGCTCGCAATTAGTAGAGTTTTGAGAATTTCATTTTATTTTAATACATACTATAAAACGAGTACTTAAGTATATTTCTGTCTGTGCCTAAAACACGCGCGCAGTGTCTCATTTTTGTTAGCATTTTTACAGATTTTTGTATTTGCAGACCAAGTTTGAGATTTTTTTAAGTCAAGGTAAAATATCAAGTATCTACCTACTTTGTAACAATTTGAATCTATCTATGAAAGTTGAGACCGATATTCGCATATAGACACCTACTTATAAATAAATCCATTTTAAAAAATAAATAAGAATACAAACTTTACAAATATCATTTCTTATTGTTCATAAGGATATAGCATACCCATACGAACCGAAAAGATCGTAATATCCCGTTTTTGGAATCGCTGACGAACGCGGTGCTGACGGAATACACCTGGGAAATTAGGATGTAAATTTCCATTCGCCGCTCCCGCGAACCTATATTCACGGATTCTTTTGTTTTCATCGGAAGTTTAAGGATACGGAGCCCCGAGGGAAGACCGCTGTTGAGACGAGAGCTTTACACAAAACTTTGTGGGAAACTGTTCCTATGTCGTATTTAATTCTCTACGTATTATCAAGGAAGGACTAATACATATTATATTACCTTGAAATAGTGGAAGATATTCCTACATAAATTTTAATTTTCCTGTCATTGATTGATTGAATTTTGCAGTGCCCCGTTGCAAACTAAATAAGAGAACTGATTGCCGCTTTTTGTTCGCAGTACCTACTACAGCCCATTCCAATGTGTTTAGGTGTCGTACCTACTAGGCGACTAAAGATGGAATGGGCGACAGTATTCACTGGAGTAACAAATGGTGTAGTGCTAACAAGGACTGTATGTAATATATCTAAAACTGTGCGCGTGTGATGTGACTCAAACATACCTTAGTCCTAAATGTTAAGCTTATTACTTTGTTTGTTTGAATCTAGGGATTGAGCAATTATAATAAATTTTAATTATCTATACTTATAATAAAACTGTACAGGTCGAAAATCTGTACACAGAAAAAAATCCTAAAAACCAATGCAGGTGGATGTAAGAGGTGATAATAGAGCATATCCAGTTTTTTTTTCTCTAATTTTTGTTTCTTTGTATGTTTGTCTGTTTGTGCGTACGGCCTAAATAATCTCTGAAGCTGCTATACCGATTTGAATGATCATGATACCTTATATCCCGGGTCAACATCTTAGATACTTTAAATCCCGGAAAATTATAAAGTTCCCGTGGGATAGTTAAAAAACTAAAATAACTCATAGGGTTCAGCATATTGTACGGGATTATCTTTAAACATGTTAGACCGATTTGAATGAAATTTTGCATGGTGGTACCTTATATTCCCGGTCAACATCTTGGATAGTTTTAATCACGGAAAATTGAAGAGTTCCCGTGGGATAGTAAAAATTTCTTCGGTAAAGTCGAAAAACAACGCGGGTGTAGCCGCGGACAGTAAGTATACGAAAAGACATGAGTGGAATAAAAAAACATTAAATATTTGTTTATCTATTTAAGAACTTTGTGTTTGTGTGTCTAAATATAGAGAAAAAAATAACTTATCTGAGTTAAGTGGCTTGGGAGTCCCATCAGTTACTGTTGACAAATAGAAAGGTTGAGTTGACGAAAAACGGCGTAGGTTCTCAAGACGACGTGTATATTTTTTTTATATTATGATCATCACGCATATCTTTTACAAAGTATTCCGATTTTGAAAAAAAATTGTATTGGAATACTTCGAATTTAGTACAATATAAATGAAAAAAAAAAAAAAACCAACCCTAAAGATAAGAAAACAGGGGATGACTTAATGTAGATTTTCCCGTGGGAACTATGTGTTTTCCCGCTGTAAAAGGTAGCCTATGTCCTTCCTCAAGGTCTATTTTGTCTCTGTACCAAGTGTCATTAAAATTTGTAGAGATTAAGCTCTTGTTGGTACTTAACGTGTTATTTTATAAACCCAAGAATTCATTGATCTTACATTTGCTGATCAACATAAAAACGTTTATCGAAATATTAACAATTCAAATGTGAAAACTCATTTTTATCTGAATTCCCACAAAGAAGCTTGTAATTCTCTTTATTTTCCTTGTCTCCTCCTTATAAATCAGATTTACCGTATCATAGCGGTTTTGCGAATCAAGAGATTTTTGGGCTTTACACCTTGTCACTCTTATCAGATCTTTATTTGGAAATGAAAATGGCATGTTCAGTCAGACTGTGTTCGATGATACGATGATGTAAAAGTTTTTTGCACCTGATTCATGTATGTACAATAATGTTTTGAGGGCTTACCTAGGTTTTTAGAGGAAGCCTGCGCTTATATCTGGGCGCATATCAAGATTTGAGCCCTTAATTACTTACTTAGATGTTTTGTTTTATACTCACTGGTTTTATTAGGCACCTTCTTGTAAACCCCTACATAAACATAAAATGTTCAAGTGTGTTAGAAGCGCGACCGCCTATGTGGTGCAAATCTAAAACAGGATTGGAAAATTGAATGTTTGTTTTTGGGTCGGATCCCGATCGCATTGCAGCCCGGCGGATTGTGGACAAATTCAATTTTCTCCGAGCCGATAACAGGAACAATAACAGCAGTGTATTGTTGCTATTCTGCTATGAGAGTAGACGTGTGGAGCTCCGGGTTTGCTTGTCTATTTGGTTGAGTTCGAAGCGCTCTTTTCTTCGAACGTTTCAGATTAGAGTGCTTAGTTGGAGATTAAATTGGAAATATTCGATATTTTAGTTAAAATTCGCCTAGAGACGTTGTTGTTACAATCAGTTTGTTACTTCATGTGTATTGATGTAGTACGTTTTGTTTATTTGCTGAAGAGAAATAGTATTGACGAAAACTGACTAGATCAAAATTAGATGCAGCAAAATTTGCTTTAATATACTTGACAAAAACACAAATAAAATATTAGTTTTGTAATGATTACGTAATTGACTAAGATGAAATTGTTTAATTATCATTATAAATTGTTGACTGCAAAAAAACATGGAAATTCGAGTTAAGTTTAATGCGATATTAATGTTTTAGACATGCTAATCATACATTTACCTTTCATACAACGCACATTCAGTACTATTTCACATAAAACAAAATGAAAGCTACCGAATAAATCCGCACAACTTTTATCGCCCACAAGAAATTACTTCCAGTTGAGGACTTTGCTCCTATTACTCCCAAGTATCTTAGAGCTATTCGGGCTGTATACACACCGTCCACGGACATAAACTAGTTGTGTCGCGCACTCCGGAGTTGGACCAACTTTTAATAGTGTTCATGTCCCCAGAGTGCCTTGGAGACGTGCTGTCGATGGATATGTGTGCATGGGTTGCCAGACAAATTACTAATCCCATTTCGAAAAAAAAATCAAACTAAAGTATGTTGAATGACATAGATTAATTTCGGTTTAGCTTTAAGATAATTGTAGTATTCTTCAGACTTCAAGAGTAAGTTACTATTAAATAAGAAACTCGTCAGAAATTATCTAGGTTTTGGAAAATCCTTTGTATGTACTTACTCAGTAAACGAGTACAAAGATTTATGTAAAAAATTGTAAGCAATCAATGATTTATTTTTATTTTATTTGGACATTTATTATTGTGAATTTATTAAATTATTTTCTGTTAATATTAAGTAGGTATTATGATCATTTTTTAGCATTGGACATGAGTTAATTTACCATTATGGTAATACAAATAATTTTTATTTTTACTTTTTGACATACAATTTTTTTTTATTATTTCCTTGACCTAAATAAATTTCTTAATTTTTTTTTTGTATTTATACGTACCTACTCGTATCGACGATCATAGTACGGATGTCCTTTTCTATAATATTGTAAAAACGTGTGCAATCTTGTAGTATGTGATAAACTAAACTAAACTATAAACTAAGTATGTTACAGATTTTCAGAGGATTACTAAAACATAATTAATCTGTCTAGATTTAGTACATAACCCACGCAACCTAAGTTACAGTACCCCGCCCCGATACCAGCACAACAGCAAACTACTACAACAAGATACCCTTGCACTAACAGGTACAGTCAAGAAATAAATTGACCTCACTCTGATATGCAGTGTAACTAGCAATATTATATTTTAATTCCTCAACAACCTTTTTATTCATTCAGTCTATTACTTACTATAAAAAAATTACTCCCCTTTTATTCAACTTTTTATTTAAGTAGATTAAGTACCCAAAATAGTCCCTTGAAAATGGTGATGTTATAATGCTGAGTTAACTAAACATTTGTATTAAATTGCTCTTTTCGTAGAGGTGACAAATGTATATATTTTTGTAAATTACAAAAAAATATACTTAGATAGACATTTGAAGACAAGTTGTTGTTAATTAGAAATATGTATAAAATTTGTTGTTTGTTCATCATTCAAGAAAATTCTGAAACCAAGCATAATGTAGCTCAATAATTATAATGATAGTATTAGATATAATATTAAAAAAAAAAAAAAATCCTCATTTCTCATTTTTTTCTACCACATTTGTGAGCATAAAGAAAGCCCTCACTTCTGCTACAAGAAACGCTAGTGACTACTAATTCTTTGCGTTTTAAACTCCTGACCATTATAAATAAAATGTGTCGTTTATTTTTTATTATGTCAGCCCCTTTTACCTTTAGTTCAGCCAACTACACCACAAACACCTTTTATATTAGGGCTGTATAGCCCCATTGCTGAAACTATGTAATCTCTTAAAATTATTTACCCTATTTTTGAAAGCCGGGTAGAAAATAATTTATGGATAAGTTTTAAACAACAAGTTAAAAATTGATCAACTCTTTTATTAAAGTTGAAAGTTTTTTAGAACTTTCAAAGTCGTAAAAGTGTATAGCTCTTTTTAATTAAAACGTGAATAATTTGGAATAAGTTATACAATATTATTTTTTTCTTATTTCAAAGAATATTGGTATTATTTTTAGCAGTTTTTTACTTAATTTTCTGGAACGCGCATTGTTTTTTTTTTGTTCCACAAAATTACATATTCATAAATATTTATCTTCGTTTCAAGCGCTAAACCAAGTAGGTTCAGTCAGAAATCACATCCACAACTCTCTGTTTGGCCTCGTTTAAGTAACTAATTGTGCAGGTGTAGGGGCAGTTGGAATATGTTCATAAAATAACTATTATCATAAAGAACAGGTATATCCGCAATGACTGTACGTACTCGCAACACTAGTAGTAACAGTAAATGACTTACCTCGCGGAGCTTCCTCCTACGATAGTTGAACATGGAGTTTGCTCTCGAATTCACTAAATAGTGTAATCCGATAACAGTTAGGTACTGGTTCCGCCACCAAATTCTGTTAAGCTAATTAGAGTATACGTGGTGAATGCATTTAACAATATGTTTAAGGCGGGGTGGGATTGATTGAGAAATATGATATTTTTTCGTATTTAACGTAGGAACGAACCTAATTCTCGCGTCACCATCTAACTCAGGCATACAATTAAAAATAAACTATTCTAGAATTTAAAACTTTCACGGTTGTACCATGGTAAATATCCCATTTTTAATCTTAATAGTTATTCTAGAATTTATTTCTACTACCATAAAATATCAAGGTTTTACTCTTTCGAAATTCTCTTCTCATTTGTATCGCTACATCAAGTTGCTACGGCGGCGTAGCTTAGTTCGTAGCACGTCTACGAATAACGTAGCGCCACAAGTAGCGCTTTTTAGCGATAGTACGGGTTAGTACTATTATTTTCTTCTGTGGCGATAGGGCAAAACATTGAATAAATGTGCTCCAGAATGCAGAATTGTGAATTTGAGAATGAAGAATTGTGAATTTGACAATGTGTTTCTATTTATATGAAGATATTTAACAAGACACCTTTACGGCAATTAGTTGCACTTTTCAGAGCATTAACGAAAAAATACTAATGAAGTAAAATGCAAGAACTGAGGTAAAGAAACTTATCGAGTTAATTATAAAGGACGTTTGTGGAACACTAATTGCGCATTTTTCCTTCTGCCCTCGGACTGTACGACAAAAGTCACTACGAAAGTTAAAGAAGATGGTCTCATTAGTGCAGTCGAGGTCCGCTTTTGTTTTTTATTTCATTGTTTATGTCCGTACTTAATTAACTTAAGTCTATTGCAAAATTGCGGTTCATTTTGTTATTGAGTTTATTATATTTGAAATGGGGTTGAACTCATTCGAAGAATTTTTATTGACAAAATGTGAATGTATTAAATAGGTCAATAATAAAGTGTATTAATTCGATTATATAGCTGGATAGTGTTGCCAGCATTAGTACATAAACGAGGTGCAGTTGTGTATTGTATTTCTTGTTCTAATTGTCTTTGCTTAATGAAAGATATGACTTCATTTTATTTAATTTAATATATCGGTATCGGGGAGGCCTTTGCCCAGCAGTGGGACACGAAATAGGCTATTTAAAAAAATATCGGTATGCAAGCGTACATTTTAGTTAATTTGTAATTCATCAATCAGTTTTTGTTTAATTGCGAATATACACTCACTTTCAACTTTGAAATGGGAAATTGGTAGGGAAATAATGTTTATTTAGAATCTGTAGCGCCAAGACGCGATTCGAATCATCCAAGACGATAAAGCTGGAGTCTGTATAGTGAGAAAACATTATATAGGTACATACCTACAATATTATAGTTATTCGGACGCTGAATTAGGATTTATATACATTGAAATTTTTATCTATTTATTAGTGATTTATATTCCAGTAATTTGATTTATAAAATAACTAGCGTTGTCATATTTTCCCGTGGTAATTAGGAATTTCCCACGGAAAAAGATAGCTTATGTTACTCCCTAATGTCTATTCTATCTTTATACCAAGTTTCATTAAAATCGGCTCAGTACTTTCGGTGCCTATTTAATGCAAACAAACAAACAACCAAATCTTTCCTCTTTATATTATTATTATTTATTACGCCGATACTTGACACTATTTAGTGAACTATTTAAAAGGATGCTTCGTATTGCTTGTTCATTTGTTCATAAACCTAAGTGATCTAAAATTCTAGTTAAGCGATATGTAGAAAAAGGTAAACCTAAGCCGCATCACATGAGTAAAGACGAGAGTGTGAAGTAAGAGAGAGAATCTTGACTCATGTTACTGCATTGTGCTATTTGCGCTGTTGCAAATCATAATTCCAATTTTATTAGTAGCAATGTATAGAAAACCGAGTGAGCTACCGTAACAAACAGCTCGGTTGGTAAAATGAAAACTTGTTCGTGGCGACGAATAGATTTATTTATTCGGTATTTGTAACTTTACCGAATGAGCCTTTCGTTGGAATTGCGAGAACGTTTCCTATAAACGTGTTCTTTTCAAGTACATACTCATTTGATTTGGGCTCCCTGGTAATGGTTTAATTTCATGAATGCCGATTTTGGGAGCAATTTGCTCCCTAACTTTTGTGTAGTATAATTTAAACATAGGTTTCAGAAGAATCGTTAATTGCTTGAAAACAAAAGGTATTTTTTATTTTTTTCCAATACTTGTATTGTAATAAAGTGATGCAAATCTGCCGAATACACGAATCTGTAAAATCCTAAAATCTGTCCAATACCGAACGAGGGGTTCAACGGTCTGTTTAACTAATTAAACAAAACGGACAGATTTCGCCTAATTTTACCAACAATAGGAATAACTAGAGCTTTTCAACACACACACACTCACACTTACACTTACATATAGGTACTACATTATATGGCTCTTAAACTTACCTTAAATACTAACTCATACGAATTTGTTTAGGTACTTATTTTATTTAAGTAATTGTTTACCTACTTAGTTAATATGAAGAGCGGTGTCTCCCGACACAGGTTTTTAAAAACTTAATGGGAGGCATCGGCCACCACAAATTGTGAACTCTGTTATTTGAATAAAATAAATTGTTTAAATTGTTTTGTTTGTTTGTTTGTTTGTTTGTTTGTTCAAGGGAAAAGCACAAGAAAGTCGAATAACTTCACGAGTCGTGGGAGAAATTTAGCTATCAGTAGTAGTATGCAAGTTGCGGCGCATATCCAAACTAGTTTTATTTGTTTTGTCCTGCAGATCCTGCTTACGTCGTCGGAGGGGCTTGTATCATTACGCCTCTTCTACATAGTGCTGAGTAACGAACCCGCGGGTAGCACAGGAACGGATTCTAAAAGTCTATACAAACGAGTATAAGCGGAAGTTCGCGGGTTCAAACCTCAGCACGTATCAATGTGTTTTCGATTTTCAAATTCATATGTAGGTTTGTATATGTAGGAAACCTACACACAATTTCGAAATAACTCAAAGTTTGTGTGGTAAGTTGCCTTTGTTCGTACAAGGACAGATTCTCAAAAGGACAGATGCTCATAAAGACGGAAATGGTACAGTTAAGTTCCACACATCTTTCCTCTTTATAATATGTATCTATATGTATTAATTTTTAAGCGATATCTGATATCCCATTAACAACAGAAGGTGATTTTTAGTAGTTAAATGGTATATAAAATCTCATCTCCTTAAGTAAGTAGCAATGGATTTATTTGACACGTAATATTTAATGAAAATAATAAAATTAAGACTAATACTAAGTGCGGCCCTGGCGAGGATTGAATGATAGTAGCGCGTGCCTCATTAGGCCGAAGCGCGATTCACGCGTTCTTCACAAAAATATACCAAACTATTTCCTTGAAGGTGCCTCTCTAATGGAAGCATATACTCGTACATAAAGAAAGGGTTATTTTTTATAATCTTTCTTTAAATATATTCTTTCTATAAACAGTAACTGATTTAACAACATTTTTTTCCTAGGAACATGGGCAGACGGAAGATAAAAAATTGACTCGAAAATATACATTTGGAAGATGTCTTTGTCAGAATGGTTCGAAAAGATCTTCCTATTCCCTTGTTCTTTGTTCAGACTACACGAGTATTGAATTCCCTGATAAACGTGACTTTCGGTTATAAGTAACTCAAATTAAAATAAAATTATTTAAATCACATAATATACTTATAATATTATTTTTATCAGAAATAACATTTTATTAATAAATATATTCAAAATAATTATTCGTCTTTTGCTTTGTATGATCCAAGGCTTCTAATTAATTTATGCTTGTACCATTTATTGCTTAGTAAGTTTACTGTCCGTAGCCTACACCCCTTTATCAATTATTCCATTTGGAATATTATAAAAATATTTATTAGTAAAATTTTATTTGTGATTTAAATACCGTAAAAGTATATTATGTGATTTAAAAAAAAATATTTTAATTTGAGTTCCTCATAAGCGAAAGTCAGTCAGAGAATTCAATACTTGTATTGTCTGAACTACCGCAGCCTACACCCAAATGGAATAGATGATAAAGGGGTGTGGGCTGCGGACAGTGAACTTACAAAGGGATGGATAGTAGATTAATCATCAGTTAATCAGTACAGAACAATCTAAGTAATATCATCATCATCATTAGCAGCCTGCGGCAGTCCACTGTTGGACTTAGGCCTCTCCCAAGGCGCGCCATTTGGCCCGATTTTCAGCCGCACGCATCCACCGTATTTTTTTTGTGGATTCTTTTATTATAAGCCTTAGCCTGCGTTGGCCTATCAGTACTAACTACTATGTAGGTATATTAAAAAAATATATTTTTTAGATGTGAAATACATTGGTTCTTTTTCAAGGCAGTTTATATTTGATTTAATTTTAACCAGTGGTTCGGATACAGAATGATCCTGCCAAGTGTTAGACATGATACCCGATGCAGATAACGTAGATACTTGGAATTTGGAAAAAGTGATAAAGTACATTTATGAACGATTTGTCTTCTGTTTTACTGAGCAAATTAAGGCATTTTCAATTAATAAACAGGAATAAATACTAAGCAATTACTTTCGACTGCGTTACTAAGGCGCGCAGCCTACCGTGGGCGGGCGTCCTATACTTCGTTTTTTAAATTTGGTCTCCACTGCAGAACCCGCTGACTTCAGCGATTATCGGTTCTGCGACAGATGTGACAAGCCCACTGCCACTTCAGCTTGCTTACTCAAGTGACTATGTCGGTTACATTGGTTCTGACGGATTTCCTTGTTCCGGATTTTATCTATCAGAGAGACTCCGAGCATATTCCTCTCCATAGCTCGCTGAGCAACATTTGTAGACTCCCACAGTCAGGTCAGGTGTCAGTATCCACGTTTCGGTAGTCAGTTCAGTGGTCATGATGGGTAGAACGCACTGGTCAAAGACTTTCGTCGGCTCTGATGGGCAACGAGAAAACGTGATGCAACCTCCGGAGATGTAAAAGTAGTAGGTATAATTAATTTTAGTAATATTATTGTAATACTCTAACAACTAGCTCAAGCTCAAATATAGCGGTGTTTCAAATAAAGTTACAATTATTTAAATTGCGTGTTAATAAATTTTAGCTCATATTGTACCTCTAAGAACTCTTACTTTGTGCTCTAATATGAATACTGGACTGCTATATCAATCCTACACATGTTAATGACCGCACCTAGCTACGTGCGCAAAAAATTCGTAAAACATTTTAAGGCAGGAATTAAACCTCCTTTCGCAGGGTAGCGGGCCTGTAGTGGGCAGCCTCTCGACGTTGCCAAAGGGCGATAGGGCACATTCCCTCTGTGGTCGCCCTCTTAAGCCCTCTTATTATCCCTTTTGTGCTTTTCTTCTTTGCACCTGCTAGCGGTGAATGTGGTCTATAAGTAAAATACCTATAACACGTCATGTACCTGCTTAAACAAGACCATTGGTTTGACTTAAATCGAACTTTTCATCTGTTTACACTGTTCAGTAGGTTTGTGTGCATAAAGCTTCTAAAAACTACCCGAACTTTTACATTATTAAGATGTACTCTAGATAACCCTTCTTATAATACTACTGTTTATAAACAGTGTGTTTATGTCTGTACCTACCTATAAAATAATTTTAAAAACAGATTTGTTACTTAAGTATTTTAAGACAAAACGTTCATCTTTCATGTAACACAGAAAGCATGTTCCAAATCGAACTATTACTGAATGCAGGAAATGAGTTTTGAGCACGTATCATGTTTCACTCTCGAATCGTGCAAA
Organism: Teleiodes luculella; assembly: GCA_948473455.1. Taxonomy (NCBI): domain Eukaryota; kingdom Metazoa; phylum Arthropoda; class Insecta; order Lepidoptera; family Gelechiidae; genus Teleiodes; species Teleiodes luculella. Next base: position 8,355,749 of record OX419589.1, read on the forward strand.
GAAATCTACTTTATGATAGTACTAAAAAGAGTTAGCGCATTTTTTGATGGATGAGACCTTAGAGTATAAATAGAAAAATTTCTGGGAGGGATAGAGTACGCCTAATCGAGTATGAACCGTAAGCACGGATATGAACAGTCCGAATATTTTCAGAGCGTTCGTTTAGTATCAAATGGTTATCGGAGCTGATTATTTTTCCCGGTGAAAATAAGAAATTTAATAGGAGAACATTTTGAAATGTGCAGTGATAAGTTGCAAACATGACTCGAGGAACAAATCAAAAAAGAAAAATGTTATTGATTTCACCGCTCATACAAAATCTGCCAAAATTTGCTTACGCTTGACATAAAGGCAGCGGAGCGATACGCGTGCTCTATGTATATTTATTCTCTAAGGATGAGACTTTCTGGAAATAACTCTTTCGTTTTGAGTAATCAACAAATAAACGGATAGATAGTGCAATAGAACCTCGTGACAGATAGGTACCTACTGAACTATAGATTAAACAAACATTATTTCAGTTCAGCGCAAGTCTCTAAATAAATTCTGTGCGCATTTTAGTAGTACCACTAGTACCTAGTATTTGCGAGGCATTGCGCATTGTAAGAGTACCACGGTGACCATAAAAAGCATTATCTGGCACCCCTATTCTATCTAAGTACGCAAATTGTGCGTAATCTCCCAGCGCCACCGCAAAAAGGTGAGGCGCTCCATTATGAATAACTTCCACCGCCCTCGTCTAATTTAACTTGTAAACATTACAATTTAGCCGCCCATCACGACTTGATGCCTCCAAAAGTGCCATTTGCTACCTTCATTCTTTTTATTTTTATTTTCAACTTTTTTATTTTCTTTTTTTGTTTGCTCGTTATTTCTTCGCGAGTAACTTTGTTTTGTTTCGCAGATATGATTAGAAGAAATTGTGCGCGATAGGTAGTACGGGAATGAAGTGAAATTAAAACTGGAGTCAAACTTGACGTAATAGTTAGTTAAAAAGCTTTATTAAAGTGACATACGTATACTTGCTTTTGTATTCGATGTAAACAAATAGCGTCCTTTTGATGTAAGTAATATTATATTAGACTAAACAGAACTCGGAGTTTCCGGACGCGTATCAAAACTTTTCGTATGAAGGGCCGAGTGTAGCCAAATTGAATCTGTCTTGAAAGCTTTGGAAGTGGACGGCTGTAATGGCATAGGCAATAATTGGGGCATCAGTCACTTAGAAACTTTGTCCTATAAAGCAAACATACTATATGCTTGCTTACGAATAAATAGCGGGTAGTACTAAAATATACTTCTGTGTAAGTAGTAAGCCGTGTTTGAAAGTGGTTGTGACCAGAATAATAATATTATAATCTGTTTGGTCTAAGAGTAGGTAGGAGTAAAGTTTGTATGTAGTCTAGTCTACTTATCTATCAGAAATAGGTCTCTATGTTATAAACTATACTTTTGCGACTACACTCATGTCCTAAGATTTAAAAAAAGTGAATTATTCACAGATAATAAAGAATCTAAAAGATTACAATTCAGATTTATATTAATCCAAACTTTTTTACATCATGGCCTTATTCGTAAACACCATAGCCTTATTTTTCTAAATATAATGCGGGGATTGCGTTGCCAAATGTGAGATTAGCCTTCTTATCAGCATTTATTTACCAGTTTTTTGTTTGTTTTATCAGTATTATTGCATAAGAGATAAAGTAGAGTATGCACATTTTACTCGTACCGACCTATTATATCACATTAGACTATTTAATTACTTCGACGTACGTAATCGCCTTTGCCATTGTCGTTACCTATTCATAATCATAATCATTCTCAATTTTGGTTTGTAAATTAATTAATGAAAGAGTCAAAGACTAAAGGAGGAGAGATTAAAGTTGCACTTCAAGTTTAAAGCTTGAAGTGCTTCTGCAGCTTAAGTTTCTAAGTAGTTTATAAGAGCGATAGAGATAAGCAAGATTCACGAAGACACATAGAGCATATCTTTTGTGTCCTGTGGAGCTAAAACTTGCTATCAAATTGGATTCTGTAAGCGCGCCCCTACAAATTGCCTTGTTCCTGCAGCTTTGACAATGCAGAAGGTGCATTTGTCCAGTCGCACAGGGACCTACTCAGTGAGGTTACATTCTTATATTGTGTGTTGAAACGAATAATATATTATATTTATATAGAAGTATTTTTAGACTAACATTTTGGCATTAATATTCTTTTTGTTTGCCTGAGATATGGCTATGGAACGTAATATACTTGGAAGAGACTGCATATAATATTATAAATTGGATCCGACAATCATAAGATATAATATTTTTAGATCAGGTAGTGCTATATTATTAATAGCACTACAGTATGACTTCCACCTTCTAATTAAAAATAAAAGGCGTTTGCTATGGGTATGTGAATGCCGATGATATAATTTTTAAGTAGTTTAAAATACTTTTACTAAGACAAAAGTACCTATGTACTTTTTAAACTGGTAAAGCTTTTTTTTTCATTTTGTGCTCAGCTGTGCTATTTTTGTCCCATAGTTATCGGATTAGTGAAAATGATAAAAAATACATAGTGAAATTGGTCTGATTACAACCTACGGTTACAGTATCTGCAGGCACCAGTAAAGGATTTGAGCAGCGAGTAATTGCTTCCGTTACTGAAAATCTGCGCTCGCCACTCTGTGACTTTGCCAGGTGCGGTAAGTAAGAGAAATATATAAATCATAGTACCTATAGAAAAGTCGCAACTTCAGTAATCTTAAAATGACTGAAATCAAGAAAAAAAAGTTGTCTGTCTCGTACCCCGAATATCTACATGAAAATGTTTCTGCACTCTAAAACATAGTTTGATTACTCAATAATATGTGCCTGCACACCATGATAAACTAGCAATATGTGCAGGAAATCTATTGAAGCATATTCTATTTCTGCGTCAATGAAAAAATGAGAATTCAGAATCAGTGAAAACAACTTAGGTAACATTGAAAGTAGCTTTACCAAAATACTGATTATTCGCTTGATAGGAAAGCGGTCTTTGTAGATCCTAAAACTCAATCAGAGTTTTAAGAATCTAAAGAGAATTTTTAGCAAAGTCGAGAACTATCGAGCAAACCCGCAAAGCGAACGTCTACCTTTTGACGCCGCAACGTGACCTGTGGTTGCTTCGTGCACCAGACATGCACCATTATTGGTCGTCTCACCCCAAACCAGACACACACTGTCTCAGCGAGCCACTTGGAAAATATGAACGAAAAATAACATGTGCGATGGACTGCTGCCAACAATTCCGTTTTTTATTAGATAATTTTGAACAGTCATTAATTAAATAACGACTAATACAAATTAGATATTGTAACAACACGTTCTCTGTTTCTGAGGTCTGTTCCTTATGTCTATCTAACTTGGAATACGATGAGTCTTTCACTTGATCGGTCCATCTTATAATTAGTGAAAGATCGCGTAATCGTTTGCCAACAAAATGTACGTAGGTTAATAAAGTTGATAGTTTGTGTGACTGTTATCTGTTTCTTCAGTTGAAATGGCGACAGGTTTTCATTGAATCGTTTCAAGGTGCATCATAGCTATAAAATAATCAAATATAAAAATGTCACACTAGTTTATGTAAAGGAAATGGCCAAGCGCTAAGGCAATCGCCAGCCGCTACGACACTGTGCCTCGGTTTAAAGGGGAGGTTACATAAATTCAATTTGGACACCTCAGAGAGCTTTGCAAATTGCCTCGTCGCAGAGTACAGTGAGCCCTTTGACGCTGATCGGGTAACCTCCGCTTAACGTCACCGAATTTAGAGCCATTCCAACTATTGCTTTTGAAACCGGTTCCGAATTGGACGGTATGTGCCTAAGCGTTCCACGATGGAACGTAGCTGATAGAGACGCTTTAAAACCACACTGATCAGTTATTAATGGAACGAAATCTGAGAAAAACAAGTATCGAAATAAATAAATGCGCTCTCTATTCTAAATTAAAACTAATCCAAAACATTATAAAACTAATAAAGGCGTAGTTTTAGTGTTGTGTCTCTTGAATAACAACAGACTCGTTCGCGGCGTAGATGATCCTCATAGTATTAGTGAATCCTGATCCCTGTCTCCACCCAGACACGATGACGACGGGATCGCCAATTCTTATGAAACCTTGATCCATGCCCCACTTTGTTGCAAACCCGACCCGCTTTTCTATGTCATTTTGCCAATCTGGATCTGGACTAGCTGGAAATGTAAAATGTTTCTCTCAAGCACAGTCAATACACGAAGATGGTAAATGGTATAAATATTGACTTATTTTATGAATATTTGTAGACATTTTGCATACGACCACATCGGAGTAAAATATAGAATCCGAACAAAACGACTTTCGAAAAATGAATGGCAGTAGCAAAATGATGATAATGCTAGATTTACGCGCGATCGATGATAAATGAGCTGACTGTTTATGCTCTTTCGTAAAACTCTTTTTCGTGTACATTCATGGAATAAATGTCTTTCTAAGTATCTATCTTCTATCTAAAAAGAAAGTGTTTGCCGGCAAGTCCTTAAACTCGTGTCCAAAAATAGCTCCGAAAGCTAGCTCGCGAGGCGACCCGCGAGATCGTCTATTCACAGTCAAGTGTAAATGAGCCTTAGTAAATTCCTTTACCTTCGTAATGAAGTGGCATGATGCCCCTCCACATGTGAAGTTGTCGGGCAATGGGTGCGTATCTGGTGACAGCGATCACTGGACACCGGGGGCGGTATTTGGCGACGATTTGCGCCGATTTGCCGGTCGTAGTCACTACAACTATGGCCGCAGCAATGGATCTCTGAGCGGATAGGACTGCGGCTACTGCCACTCCTGTTGCCTGATCACATGGCAAGCTAGTCTGAAATAGTAATAAAAAATAAAATAAAGTGGCAACCAACAATAATACCTAAGTGGTGAAAGAGCATTTTTGATCTGTATATGGGCCTCGTTTCTATTATCAATAATATGAATCAAGTAGAAACACCCCAAATATTCTCCATATCCTTTCACTTCGCGTTGTTTGTTTATTAAAGTGATAAGTTAAGTAAGGTTACGTTAGCACATAGCACATAAATGAGATTTTTTTCTAATATGTATGGTATCCTTACTTTATCAATGAAATCGTAAAATAGTTGCTTCGTCCACATGCAAGCTTCAGCTTCTTTGCATGCACCGTGCATGCAAGCAACAGTTTCTACCGGATATTGTCCTATTGCCGTTTCAGCAGAAAGCAAAAGGCCATCAACACCGTCTAGAATACAGTTGGCTATGTCCAGCAACTCAGCTCTAAGCGCAATAGGATGATCTCGCATGCTGCTAAGCAAATGTGCGCTTAAAACTACTGGAATGTTTGCCTGTATAAAAACATTTGACATTGAATTATGTTACAAGTTTATGAAACTGAACATATTAAGCTATTATTAACATATTCATCGGCCTGGAGCAATCCTTTGCTCGACATTTACTGTCGTATCACATGAAATAAACACGTTTTACTACACGTAACGCGGTACTAAGCCTTTAGTTAGCCTGATATTCAGCTATACGGTCACTTCTTTATTTCCTCCAGCCACCGCCGCCGGGGGCATCCTACTTTGAGTACCTATACTTCGTCTGCTCTGCCTAGACATCAAAAATATGCAGTTTTGTTTTTCATTTTAACTATGAATATTAGAATTACTAGATGTGCAGATGATACTTACTGTATTAGCTCGTGCTATCATGTTCTTCTGTGCAATCACCAATTTCTTTGGCAATATGTCTGTACCCAGTTCTTGTCGAGTTATCATTATTCCATTGGTTACCTATTAATTATACTTATATTTAAAATAATTCGGTCACATGATTCGATACAGTATCAGTATCTCTGCACTTTACTTACCTCAAGTATTTCGTCGAAATTACGATAGCCTTCAAGAGTTTGTATGTTAGATATGATGGCGATCTTTTTTCCTTTGTCTCCAAGTAATCGTCTCAATTCTTCTACTACTTTTGCACTATGCACAAAACCTGGTATCAAAATGTCTACCTATAAACGAATTATGTAATTTACACAATAGCTGTAATAATATCTCGCTGCAAATTACATTTCAATTATCACATGCCAAGTAGTTAAGATTCCATACGAAACTTTTTCATTTTATCTTATAAGAATATTAAATTGTACATACCTGGTGTCGTATAGCCATTTCAATATCCAGTTTATCTTTTTCAGAAAAATTGGGCATATCGAACACGGTATTCTGTACAAACACATCCTTATATGAGCCCAATGTACCTCCTCTTTGAATTTTGCATGTAAGTGTCGTAGCAGAAATCATTTCAATTTGTACCATGATCGTTTCATTGTCAATGAGCACTATATCTCTCTTCTTAACTTGCTCTGCAAAGTTCAGATAATCTATGTAGACTGTGTACATAGAACATCTCTCTCTGTATGTTTCGTCTGTGGTCAATCTCAGAGATTCACCAGTTCTAAGTTCTACTGTATCACCATACATCTGAAACGAATTGGCAAACTAATGTTAAACTTCGTCAGTTTCATGCCTTGAGTTGCTTTGTATGAAATTATTTTCCTCCGCGTGAAGTTGATCGGTATTCGAGTTACTGTAATAGCTATTATAAAAAGAAAAGCCATTTCACAGTCTTTCATTACAAAATAATCATTATTAAATTGATTTATAAAATGAGGCATCTGATTTCAATAGATTTTATTAGGCCAGTATTGTTTACAACGTTTAGAACCGTTTTTATCTTTTTTTTAGTAGCCTATTTTGTTTCCCACTACAAAGGCCTCCTCTCCCTTACGCCATTCATCACGATTGTTGTCCAATCTGTATCGTTCGCGTCCAAGTCGTCCACGTCTCCGAGGCCTGCCTCGTCGTTGGCGTTCATATTATCTTAATAATTATATTTTACCTTAATAATTATAATCTTAATTTATGATTCATGATGCTGGTATGTTGCTAATTTAATTTATTTATTTACAAGGTTTGGTTAATCACAACGAAAAAAATATTGCATCAAATTGTGTAAAATTTACTTTACCTCAGCTATTTTTCCGGTCCGTATTTTTCTGCCACACAATCGGAGAGCTATTCCTAATGGATAGTGTCTTTCCATTTTAGTACTGTAGTTTTTTACTGCCTGTCTCAACATTTTTATCGTTTCAATGTGTTCATCTCTGTTACCAAACGACATGTTGAGTACGGCTGTATTCATACCCACTGCTATAAGTTTTTCCATTATTTCTATATCGAACGTCGATTTTCCTGTAAGAAAAAATGTAACCACTCATATGATTTTACACAAAATTCTCTTGATATGACAAGTTCAAAAATTTAAATAGCGTTAACTAATGAAATTGACAGCAAACGATAAGGTTTTCAATGCAAATTATTGCTGCATCTATGCCGTGAAATTCAAGTGCTTAAGACTTTATTCAAAGGAAGGAAGGACGTATGCTTCTTTATGTAGCAGAATAATCATACTGTTTAAATTTCTCATTCCTATTCTGCTATAAGGATTATTAAATCTCACCCATAGTAACCATTATGCATGCCATTCTTAAACATCCTGGCGGCGCTTTAATATCAAGATTCAAAACATGATCTAATGGAGTTACAGCATTCGCTGCCGATAGTTGCTGCCCCGGCAGTTCCATGGCGTCAAACTGAAATTCAAATAATTGGACTACTACATAAATAATAATAAAGTAACTTCAACTAGTAAGGACAGATTTGTCGTGATATCATAGAGCACGCAGGCTGCCTAAATGTAGAGGGTTTGAAAGCACCTCCTTCCTTGTTCTACTCAAATAACAGAAAATAAACAATGAACCCTAAAAGTGCGTATCCAAAAAGCGGGAAAGGGAAGGCAGCAGCGGGAGCATATTCACAGTCACATATAAAGCGAACGGGTGCGGTTCATATCGTATAAACACAGATAATCTAATTTCAAAAGACATAACGTTATTTTCATATAACATTCATTTGCAATAACATTCACAAGCTATAATTTTAATTCATATAAGGCTCATTTGGTATAAAGTTCAGTTTTTATAAAAACATTTAGTATAACACTCATTTCATATAACATTCGTGTCACATAACGTTCATTTCAACTAATCATCATAAGATATAATGCTCATTAGATATAAAATTCCAAATAATTTTAATGGAAAAAACTTATTAATTATTATATTAATGTACAATTTAAATTAGGGCACCGTAATTCAGGGCGGGTGCGAGCGTAGCGAGCACGGAAATCCGGGGCACACCGACTTGGATAGGTTAGGTTTGAAGGGTATGGCGAAAACGAGTGAGGCGAGCGTAGCGAGCCCACTCGATTCCGCCATACCCTTCGGGTTAGGTTGACATGTATGCATCTCTGCATGCTTTCTTGCTTGCTTGCATGCTTGCTTGCATGCTTGCTTGCATGCTTGCTTGCATGCTTGCTTGCTTGCTTGCTTGCTTGCTTGCTTGCTTGCTTGCATACTTGCTTGCATGCTTGCTTGTTCGCACGTTTGCATGCCTGGATGCTTGCATGTGTCATAAAATACAAAGTATTTGCGGTTCATTTCGTTTACTTTTGAGTATAAATCAGGCGTTATACGAAAAGTTTATTATGTCTTGTAAATTTTATATAAATTGTCCGTTATGACAAATAATTATTAGTTAATATGAACATTATATGAATTAACTGTTATATCAAGTGAAATTATATTAAATAAAATTATATTAATGATACATTAGGTATATCATTTAAATTGTTATACTAAATGTTTTTATATCATATAAAATTATAGCACTTGAACGTTAGTTTATCTAAATTTATATCATATATTACACACCCAAAGCGAACCAATCGTGTTACAGGATGCATATAAACTCTGATATCGTACCGTATTTTTATTTTTATCGTATTATTATCCTCTGTGGTTTCGGACTTTAATTCTAAGGTCGCTACCACTCTCTTCTACGATCGTGCTTTAAAGGAGTCTAAGCTAAGAAGACTGATAATTTTGTCTGGATTCATTGTTTCAGGGGTTACCTTCCGACGTCCGTAAATACCAGAATGTGCCAAATTCTTTAGCTTTTTGGCATTGCTCGGTCGAACATTTCTAAATTCTATTGATGCTTTGTATAGAGGTAAACACTTGTTTTGATGCGTGAAGTGTAAGCAGTTGCTGCAGGTTGTGGTTGTTGTATGTTGAGATGTGTCATTTTTGCACATTCTGGTATGATGGACTTTGGTATGGTCATGCCTGTATCAACTCTAGGGTTTATTCAACTTACCTCATCGAGCTTATTATCCAAATCAGTAGGCCACATGTTTATAAATTAGCGATAACTGATTTGATTAGGTACTCATAAAATCGTATCATATAAAAGTGCTAACTCTTGGTAAAAAGATCAAAAAAGTGTGTGCGTGTATCATAAGCGTTTATTTGAAATGACAGCAACAAGGAGAAAAATAACCAAAGAGAAAAATAACTATAATACGACAGCAGTCACTCAATCAAGCAAGAAAAAGTAATTATAAAACGCATAAATAAAGCGCAGCAAAAAAGAAGTCACGACAAGAGTACAATAACGTGTACCTAACTATGCTTTTTTACTTAGCGCAAGAGTTTAAAAACTATGTTACAATTTTATAAAACAACCCTTTTTATTTTTTTGTCTTGTCAAGTAGCAGCCTTTCTCAAGTTCTTCTCCAAGTACACAGACAGGCGGAGTATTTTCGGAAGAATTTTACTGTGTGTGTGTGACTGAGACGAACGGACGGACAGACACACGATTGATAATATAAAGGTTCTGTTCTTTCCGACCTCCGTGGATTTTACGAATAAAAACATTGTTATTTTGGTCTGCCAATGATAGCATTGAAAAAAAAAAACAAATAAGCAAAGTATAGCCGATAATTAATCTTGCTTGCGCTAACATTAAATTCCGCCCCCCGCTACGCTCCGCGGGGATTAGCTTTTCAAGCAAAAGTCAGGTGAATTACAAAACCAAGGCAAAGAGTAAGCAAAGAGTCCCGTTGTTCGGGGGTAAGCGGATTGATAAACAAGCGACGCAGCTGTCGCTAACAACGCCGACAAAAATAAATAAAGCCTACAAAAATAAAGCTAAGTTTTATTTGTGGGAAAACCATTACTTTAAACCATTACATTACCAACCATCTTTGGTGAAAAATAGAAAATTGTACTTAAGATCTGCAAACATTTGTCCATTAATGTTTTTGATTCTTTTGATCTTACCAAATGTAGCCAATCGATACGAAAACGAAATTTAAGTCTCCAAACAGGTTTTTCTCAGATGCGTGGAATATTTTTATTTGTAATCGGAACCTACTCATGATTTACCGTGCAGTTACAATTTTACTAGTGTAAGTAATTATGAAATGAAGGCTCATACAATGTGCCTGCGATTTATACATATAAGATGCAATCGTTATTAAAAAAACACTTGTACTTGTTTCACTTAGTATTTATTACTAGCTGTCCGCCCGTGGCTACGCTCGCGTTGTATTTTGACTTTTCCTTGCAGTTTCCCGTAGGAATGAGATATTTTCCGAAGTAAAAACTATTTGATGTTGACCAGGCGTATAAGGTACCACCATGAAAATTTTCATTTTAATCGGTTCAACAGTTTCGGAAATTAGCCCGTACACACAGACAAACAGATAAACAGACATATCACTTCTTACATACCCCTGACTCGATTTTTAGATTTTTTTTTTATGTACAGATTTCGACCTCTACAGTTTTATTATCTAAGTAGATAATAAATAGCTTTCACGATAACGGAAACAATAGACTTGACAATAAATACTCTTTATTAAAATTAGTCTAATTCCAATATACAAATAAAAACAATTCTAAGGCATTTTTTAAATAAAATTCTTATAACAAATTATAGTATAATAATAACACTGTTTTAAATAAATGTGAGGGGACACACACACACACACACACACCCATCTGATCCTAAACTAGGCAAAGCCTGTACTATAGATATCAGACAACTGATATACATACAAATATAAATAATTATATAACATCCAGACACAAGGCAAACATAAGTGCTCATAACACAAATATTTGCCCTGGGCGGGATTTGAACCCGCGACCCTGTGCTTCGAAGGCAAGCGTACTACCAACTAGGCAACGGGGGCGTTCTAAAATGAAATAATAAACCGTCTAATTGTAACCTACTTATAATAATTAAAAAAAAAAACAAGTAAGAACACTTCACATTCTAGTTATTAGACTAGACGTGTTATTTACTTGACGCTTCCACATCCGTTTTCTCCTCCGTAGCCGTAGTAGTGTCATCTTTTAAAATTTCAGTTTCACTTGTTTCTTCTCCATCTGTTTTCTTTTCTTCTTCGATTGGAACTTTTTTCTTCTTCTTCTTTCTGCGTTTCTTTTCGACGGGCTTTTCTTCAGTAAACGACTCTTTACTACTTTCTTTACTATCATAATGGCATCTGTAAAACAAACTAGTGTCAATAAAGACCATTTTAGAGGACATTAGATATCTTCTTCTTCTTCAGGTGGTACATTAGGCATAATATTGCTATTTCATTTCTTTTTTAATTTTTTTTGGGACCCAATAAAACTAAATTAATGTATTATTCTATGTTGTTGAATAGGAACTACACGCCACGAGCAAACTCCGAAGGTAGACTAACGATTTGGTTAGGGTAGCATTCGGGAAGTGCATGATTGTAGAGATTTCTTTAGAAATGGAAAATTGACAAATAGAATAATGTGAATTACTTACTCGACCAGCATCTTACTTGCGATGGTAACAGTCATGACTTTTACCGTGTCGCAAAACAGATGACCTTTATAAGACCTCTGTAAGGCGATGTAAGTGTCGCCATATTCCATCCAATGTCTCGTAACTGCAAAATTTACTGCGTAGTTGAGACGGTCCTCTTCAATCTGTTTCCATTTTTGATTGAGATTCCCTGTGAAATTATACATATAGATAGAGATAGAGTTAAATGGCAATAAATATAGCATCGCGACAGCGCATCTCGGACGGTCGTCCGTACCGTACCTAACTAAGAGTTTCTACCGTAACTAAGAGTTTAGATCACTAATTGCTGCCAAAAAGCTGCAGTCCGCGAAGAATAGCGCTGTAACACAAAGATCACAATGACAAGGTGTACCAACTAGGAAGAATAGCACCGCAGCATGCAGGTGTCCTTGTTTGTTAGCGATGAGGAACTAAAAGGACATGTCCAGTGAATAGAGCTGATCAACTTTTCTTTAGAAACTTTTCTCGGAAACTCAAAAAATATTTACTTCTCACAACAACTTAAATTACTGTTTTGAATAGAAGTGTCTTATTATTTTTCGTTTCCGAGATAAGTTTCTTCGGGAATGTTGCTGAAAACTGATGCCCGACCGTGTCCTTTCAGTATTTGCTAAGCTACAATTGTATACGGTATTAAAAACTAAATATAATTCCTTCAAACCTGTATAAATGAGTGGTACTATGTTCCGAAATGTAAATAGCAGTCGGGCAGTTCGCGGGCGCGTGCACACAGTGATGATGATGCAGGCTGGTCGGAGCCACAGCAGGAAACGAGCCGTGCGTCCAGATATCGTGCTTATCACCACCACTCGGGCGTTGGTTTGGTTTGCAGCCACTACACAGGACTGCACCGCTGCCTCTGCTGCATTCACCGGCACTGGCGACTGCAAATCACTGAGGAACTACATACAAGTACTAGAGAAGACACCTCGAATACATTCTATGCGCTAACATGGCGGCAGCGGGCGAAATGCACGAAAAGCCTAAAACCAAGCACAAACGCTATAGAAGTTGGAGATCGCGGCCTCCAATTTATATTTTTTGAATGCAGAGTACGAAAAACATAGTAGTTTTATGTTTAGTTTTCATGTTTTCCGCTAAACGTAAAGAGTTCGTTTGTGAGAGGAAGTGACCTAGTTAGAAACACGACACTGCGTTCCAAGATACAATGGGCATTGTCCATTTTTTGGAAGTAGTTCTGTTTAAAAAACCATTTGGAGGAATAAGCTCGGTGATTAATTTTCTGTAGTCAAAATAAAAAAATATGCAGTAATTAATTTTATATTTCAATAAATATGTTTGCCCTTCATTTGACCAACGACGTCATCACCGTCACTATGGTGAATTATCGGTAAACTACCATACTATAAAAAAAAAACTGTCACTCGGTTGTCTTTGCTGTCAGTCATGTCAAAACTCAAATCAAAACAAAACTGTGGAAAACAGAAATTGAATTATTGGAATCAAAATTGATAAATATTCATTCGATTAACAATTAATTCCAATTTAATTCATGTACAAATTAGTGAAGACGTGAGTAGTGTTGCCGACATCGCCACCGTTACATACTATATTTATACTGTGACATCGCGTACCTATTTAAAAATATACCGATAAATTGGTGAAGATCCCTTTTATGTAAGTAGTCGTTTTTACTTTCTTACATGACATGTATTTAGAGCTCTCTTACGTTAGGAATCAAAGTTTCTCGCTGAATGTGATATGTGGCGAACGACATATTCAAATTTGCCGCGCAACACGCCCGAACTGCGCTTGACGGACGACGGTTTTTGAATCGGTCACCTTCGCCGCCAAAAGATCTGTCGTTTCGCCGCAACGAATTTTGTGATGTAAAAAATTGTGTTTGTTCTCTCAATTTTCTTTATGAACTATTGTGCTGTGGATAAAGATTAAACACGAATTGTGGGACGTTTTCTGCAAGACTCGTAAATATGTAACACTGTGAGAGAAATGATTAGTAGTTTTAAATTAGCACGCGTCAAGAAGTCCAGAAAAGTTGCTAATTTGCTGATTTGCTACGTCACATTCAGCGAGAAACTTTGATTCCAACTTGTAACCTATGCTGCGGAATATCATCCATCATCATCATCATCATCATGTAAGTTATTTGTAAATAGATTGATTGACCAATTTTAATTTACGGATTTTGGTTAGAGTTTGTACTGGTTGTTACTGTAAAGACTGCTGCAAACTGAAACTATGCACATTACTATCAGTTATGTATAAAGGTGGCCACAGACGGTCAGTTTTGCGCGTCAGTCGAGACATAAAACTGTGGCGTCGCTCCACAGTTTTACGTCTGGTTTTAGGCCAACTGGAATTCCCCACAGACTGGCGTAAAACCGGCACTTCAGTTTTCGTTCGGCCGGGTTAGAAAGCGCACGCGTCTACTCACCGAAAACAAAAAAAGAAATCAATGTATGGAAGAATGGCTTAAAAAAGGGAATCAAATTATCAAATAAAATTATCGCTAGAACCACCTACAATAATCATAATTACTTACTACAAACAAGTAATTAATAAATATAATAAAATATAGGTATAAATAAATAATAAAATAAAGGAGAAGAAGGAGGAATATATATAAATATATTAAACACTAGCTTTCCGCCGCGGCTCCGTCCGCGTTAACAGTTTTTTTCCGTGGGAATGGGAATGAATAATTTCCCCGCGGTTAAAGGTACAGTACGCAGCACATGCGGCTGGACATATTGACCTTGAGAGCGCCTGTATTCCGTAACAGTAAAAGCGAGTTTCGTAGTGCAAGTGTCTAGCCGCATGTGCTGGCTTCTGTACCTAGGCTATGTTCTTGCCCAAGGTCTATTCTTTCTTTGTGCTAACTCCGCCCGCTTTAACAATTTTTCCAGTGGGAATGATAATTTTCCCGCGGTAATTTTTTAGGAATAGATACCTATTTCAGGTAATTTATTTATATTGAAGTTTTAGTACGGATCTTTGAGTTTATTCATTACAAAAATACAAATCTTTCCCTTTTATAGTATTAGTGTAGATAATCGTCTTTATGCGTATTACCGGGGACGCCGCCATCAACAAAACTACCACTTACATAACAAACGACATGCTCGAGCGGCTGCTGCGAGCGAACTGGCGCGATTGGAGTGACGATTCCACACAGACGACGGTCAGTTTGGCGCGACGCGCCGCCCAGCGCCGCGCTGGATTATGGTAGCCCCGGAAAATTTCCGTGGCGCGCCGTCAGTTAAAACTCTGGCGTGGCGATTCGGCACAGACGATCAAATTTTGGAGCGACGCCGCGGTTTTAAGTCAGAACTGACGCGCAAAACTGACCGTCTGTGGCCACCTTAACTTTGTTTATGTTTTATATACCTACAGATTGCTAGTCAACCACAACAGAAATAGGTAAATAGATTACTACTTACCTACTTAGAGAAGGCAAATCTGCCAAAAAAAAAACTTGATGATAGGTACTTACTCCTAACACATACATTAAACTGTGTTATTTTTGTTTTGATTATTTTCTAGATTGTTATAACAATCACAAGAATGCACAGAACTAAACTGTTTACTACAAACAGAGAATTCTTGATAATACCTACTTGTAGCACTTTTTGGTATATATTGGACTGTCATCATCATCTTAAAAATTAAGTCTTAAAACTGAATTTATCATGACCTTGGTACTGGATCATTTATGTCATTAAATGCAGTACATAGTACTACAGTTAATTACCTACTTACAGTGTTAAAAACCCTATTTCTATTTTTCAGATTGTCTATCAACCTCAAGGAGAATGTTCAGATCTAAATAGATTACTACAAAAGGAAAGCAAATTGTCCAAAAAATGAAAACCTAATGTAATAAATAATGACACTCATACAGCACCCTCAAAGACCTTGTCAATAAAAAAGGTACCTTTTGTTGGCCTACACTATGAATAACCAGCCAGCCACATTAACCGGCACTACTGCACGTGAGTTTCTTTACATTTACTTAATTATGAAAATAGAACACATTGTGGAAATCATTTTGTAGTTCGTTCTTTTGAATATACCTTTGATATACCTACTTGTGTGTTGATAAATAAATATATAGATACTTATATAAAAAGATACAACATTCACATACTCTTATATGTTTGTTCGGGGTGGACTTTGAACCCGCTATCCTATGCTTCGAAGGAAGGGTACTGCAAACTAGGATACAATGTCGTCATTTAGAGCTGTAATACTTAACTAAACATTCTATAACTTTGGAAGTGAATAATTTTTTTACATGGTTTACTATTTTTGCTAAATTTGTTGATGTAATTTTAATTTTATTGTTTTTATTATTCTAGGTTCCTGGTACATAGTAAATATTAGAACTCAATGTATAATACGGATGGATAAATGTACCAGCTTTGGAGGATCATCTTCCTAATGTCAAAATCCAATCATCTAAAGAATTTTTCTACAGAAACCACTTTTGTGACACCTTCACTTTTTGGTTTTACTTCAAAAATATGAAACTACTATTTACAAACCTGAAAATTATATAGGAAGTAGAGAAATAATACTGGCATTGATTAAGCAAATAATAAAGAGTTCTTTAAAAATTATATGGTATTTTATTTAATAACTTTTTTGTTACATTATGTATGAGTTCAGTAATATTATTAAGAAAAAAACATTGGGCCATTATTTAATTAATTTTACATCAAATAAATAACTACTCATCCATCATTGATATATATGTATATGTTTTTAAACATCAGATATATACTTATATATTATTTTATGTAGGTACTACAAATAAACTAAATTTTAACATAACTAGTATTGAAGATAATTTAAAAATATACATCAGGTTTTTCCTTAATGGAAAAGAAATAAATTACTTTAGAAACAAAAATGTACAAAAATTTTACATCTGCAAAGCAAATGATGTCTTTCAAGCTACAATCCTCCCCTATGAAACTAAATAAATTCAATCTAGCTAAACAATACTATAGAAATAGCGGTTATTCCCGATGTCCCCCACGCAATAATATGAATTAAATAGTTGTCCCCCATTTTCTTTTTTAAATTGGGGGCAACAGGAAAAAAATCTCATTGTCCCCCACGAAATTATATTGAATAAAATAACCGAATTAAAGCGCGACCAAAGAACTACGAAGCCTCCCCATATTACGGAATTTCAATTGAACTAATTTTATAAGGGAAATTGTTGCCATAGTGGTAAAAATATACACGTGGCGCCCCCAGCTTCTTATTTCTTTGGTCAGGCTTTAACGAAAATTGTTTATTTTCTTATTAAAGAACAGACTAAAAGGTATAATCAACAACTTGTTGATTATACAAATAGACCATTTTTTCAATATAATTTCGTGGGGGACACCGAGAATTTATTTCCAATGGTCTCCTAAATTTTAAAAAAAGGAAAGGGGGACAGCGGGAAGAAATTCGCCTTGTCCCTCCAGGGGAGAACTATTTATTTCAATATTATTTCGTGGGGGACAACGGGATATTTTTTTCCGCCGTCCCCCGTTTTATAATATATTTTTAATGTGGGGGGACAACGGGGAAAAAATATCCTGCTGTCCCCCGCGGCGGATAACTCCATGGGGGACATCAGGATTAACCGGGAAATAGTAGTAAATAGTATCATTGTTAGAAGATTAGTATTTAGTACCATTATGATTTCTAAAGATATAGCTCTATAGTTTGAGGAGTATTCTAGCTTGAAGAACATAGCTACTCATATAGCAAAACAATAATCTGGGTAGCATTATAACATATTAAGTTAACTTTTTTTTTAACATGTTCAGCTAATTTAATAACACATTATAGCAACAATTTATGAAGACTACAGTTGATGAAGAAGCAGCAAGTGTTTACATCCATCTGCAGTGGCAGCGCAGTCTTTCTAACTAAGTAGACTCCATAAGAATAATAATGTCATCTTTTCCATTTATTTTACAACTAATAGTTATCCAGATAGTACTATTATTTTCTTCTGTGGTACCACTTTAGTTTTAATCAAGCAGTTTAAACCAACATTGCCAATTTTTGTTGCTCTGTTTTTCAATGCAACCAACAGCAGTTGAGTGGTAGCTGTCCCGAGATGACCTGAAATAGTACAAATAGCATTTAACATACATATTTTTACTTTTGACAACTAATAATAATAATAATATTTTTTTTAAAACAGACAACTGAGTCCTATAGGTGGTTAGTCACACACTTAAAAACTATGTTAGTACTTAAAAACTAAAACAGATTTGGTGCGCTTCATCATTATTTCCACAAAAGGACTACTGTTCTGATCAGCAATCTAAGCATTAATCGACTGAGCTAGCGCAAATCGGCTCCTTTTTTGCTTGCCTATAGTTATCTATATGACATTACGGAGGTTCCCAGTTCGAATCCTGGCTGGACACTCATCGAACAAATGTCTCTTTGTGAGATTTTCCCAATTTGATTAAGACATTGCAGGCTGAATCAAATGCTTGTCTTTTTGAAACATAATTTCGTGCATCGGAAGGCATGTGATGCTGTTGGTCCTGGCTATTTTCTATGGATGTAGTCGCTACACATGGCCTTAAGATCTTCAAATAAACATATGTATGAATTCGATAATCAAGAACACATTGGTAGGTTGGTATGTGGCGAGGCTCGAACCCCTATCTTCCGGATGGAAGACAATAGCCCTACCCACTTGGCTAACGACGACGCTCTAAGTATCGTATTGTAATAGTGTCTATAGATAGGTAATAACAACCACATCAATCCATACCATACTGATTTACAAATGCTAAAATGAGTAGTTTATTCTCTTTGTTTTAAGTACTTTTACGTCGCAAAGCAGCGTCGGCGTGTTTTTTTAGATTGAGATGGTTTGATAGCTAGAAAGTCACAAAGACTACTTCTTACCGTGGGAAAATACCTAATAATAATATTCTTTATTAGTTTTTGCAAAACAAACACGTACAGCACGTACTATTCAAAAAATAAATGAAGAAAACACGCCAAACGCATATCAACAAAACTGTAAACAAACGAAAGTTTACATGGCCCGTAGAGGGCCCATTGCCTTACAAAATGTAGTGTTAGAAGATTAATGTACCTACTTAAACTTTGTTTTAATAAAGAACAAAAAGAAAAGAAGCAATATTGATCCAAATACATATATTATGTGTACTTACTTTAGAATTTTCGTTCTTCCTAGTTCAACCATACCTATGTACATTCCGTATAGGTACTTTTACATTTACAGGAAGGGTGCGCGAATCGTTTTTATTATTATCCTTAAACTTAGATATAATTATACGGCATTTATTATAAATTTTAATCAAATATGTATTAATTCCGCCACAAAGATATTTTTGTTTTGAGATTCATCTGTCAGGGATCATCTGTCAAAATGAATGAAATGACTGACCTTTTTTTTTTATTTGCACTCAAATATCAAT
The DNA here is from genome assembly GCA_948473455.1 of Teleiodes luculella. NCBI lineage: Eukaryota > Metazoa > Arthropoda > Insecta > Lepidoptera > Gelechiidae > Teleiodes > Teleiodes luculella. The sequence goes on from OX419589.1 coordinate 8,375,051, forward strand.
CGACAAAGATCTGCCGAATATAGCACCGGTGATGACGTATTTGACCATTTTGACCAAAATCTTTAAAAAATTATATAAATTAATTAAAGCCGTATTATTCAGAAATCTTGAAATTAGTTTCTTAAAATGCTAAAATCTATCCAAAAAATCAATAAAAAAGGTAGGTGAAAATTTCAAGACAATGCCCATTAATCGATGTGGCTAAGAAGGTCGCCCACTTAAAGTGGGTTGGGCTGGCCAAGTTACCTGTTTTCCAAATGAATTCTGGGCAAAACATTTAGCAGTTGGGTGCCTCAAGATGCAAAAAGGTGTCGTGGTCGGCCGCGTAAGAGGTGGAGAGATGAGTTAGATGATTATTGTTGGGAATGGGAGAGCATAGCTACAGATTGGGAAAAGTGGAAGGAGGCGAGAGAGGCCTTTGCTCTGCAGTGGGACACGAAGGGATATAAAAAAATACGAATAAAAATATTGTTATTATTACAGAATATTAGAAGGGTAGGGTCACTCTGCCACCACTTCCCTAATTCCTGCTACGAATCATGTAGTCGGTAGCCCTGTCAGAAGCTTTAGGTGGCTCAATATTTCTGACACCGGGGTTTTGCTTGAATAAAAGCACTTATTTTGGGAAAAATAAAGTGCTATTATTCAAAATATTATGTTATAATTTCTATCAATTTATAATCAATAATAAAAAATACTATCCTTCAATAGTATTTATTACCTCTTTAAGCATCCTCCAAAATACATTTTTATCGAACGTCAATGGCTCGACTTGGCAGCAAATTTTGTTTAAACCACTTATAGCAGCTAGTGTGGTATCTATGTCATAGCAATCCCGTAACATAAACCCAGTGACACCATCCATAAGTGCGTTGGTCACGTCTGCTATTTCAGGACCAGACAGAGTGCCATCAATGAGAACTTTTTCAAACACTCCGCTAATAAACATCGGTTTGCCAACCTGAATACAAAAAATATTGTTATTTTTAGGCACATTGTACGTAAAGGTCGAAAAAAGTAAAATATGCTACCTAATTGTAGTTTAAAATTTTGTATACAATGCAAATTAAAAATGCTCTACAATGTAATTTTAGACACATGTTAACATTTATTTTCTCAGCAGCCTTGTAGCATATAAATAAAAAATATATAAAATTTGATTGAGATCTACTACAACTACATAATCTTGTATTTAATTATAATTTTAGCCAAAATGAAAATTAACTTTCTTCTATTCATGTATTTAATACCTGTTGACATTTTCCAGCTGCCCACTTCTGAAAACGTGGTATACGATACACTTGCTGGGGTTCTAGCTCATACAGTAAGAATTCTCTGCAAAACATGATGCCATCACATTCCTGTCAAACAGTACATAATATATATCCTTTTCTAGAGAAATACTACGAAGACAAGCATCATGCGAGCTGCCTATACTTGTATGTAACTCACTTTAGTGTTCTTTTCTTCTTATTTTCATATCTTGAAGGATGGATGTTTGCTATTTTAATAAAACTTTACAATTATATAGCTTACTAGCGACCCGCCCCGGCTCCGCACGGGAAAATGGTTATTGTGGGTTATCCTTAAGCATATTATGCATGTATTATACATATAAACCTTCCTCTTGAATCACTCTATCTATTAAAAAAAACCGCATCAAAATCCGTTGCGTAGTTTTAAAGATTTAAGCGTACAAAGGGAGGGACATAGGGACATAGGGACAGAAAAAGCGACTTTGTTTTATACTATGTAGTGATATACCAGAATAACACATAGGCTACCGCAGGAAAATCCCTCTTTCCCACGGAAAAACTGTAAGCGCGGGCGGAGCCGTGGGGCAAAAAGCTAGTTTCCTGTAAACTTGAAAACTTGCAACACTTTCTAAATAGTCCTTTGGTTTTTTATTCAATCCTACTTAAAAAAATATTTTTAATTATTTTTAACCTTTAAGACATCATCCAGCTTATTGATATCATCTTGGTTACATATGCCACCAAAAAGCAGCGGTTTAAACTTCGCTTTTGATATCAGTCGCTTAATTCTTCTTATCATCTCAGTAGTACTTGCATAGTAGATTGTCAATACGTCAACCTGAAATATTGTTTGTTATTTTTATATATAATAATGGTATTTATAAAACAGTCAAAACCTGACCGGAGAATTAAAAAACCTCGCCATGTTGCGATGAAATTGAAATTCAATGGAACTAATTTTATTATTGCAATTGTTGCCAAAAACATAAACATTACATGTGGCGCCACCAGAGTAGGTTTTTGGTCAAGCTTTAATAATAATAAATAGAATTACTAACTTGATACTGTGTGCAGAACTTGAGAACGTTCATATCCATTTTGCATAAAAAGGGTACAGTACTTTTGTGATTTCGAAAATACACTGTTTCTAAATTTTTTGCGATGCCTCCTTGGTGTACTGTACACTTAATACTTTCTGCATCTCTTTTTGATTTACAATGCAAAACCACACTACCCTGGCCAATTGTTATTTCTAAACCAATAGGTACATCTTTACCAATTGGACCGTAATCCACATAAATCATATTAGGAGTACAGTGATTTATAAAAGTTTTGTTACTTGTAAGTATAACCTCAGAATCTTGCTCTATTTTAGCCTGAAAAGCATTAAAAAATATCGTCAATTTTAAGGATTTCTCAACTATAGTAAATGATGAAACGAATGTGACCATTCCATTGAGAATTTCAGAAATCAGTAACATTTATTAGAGAGACATCACAACTACAGTTTCCCACGGGAAAAATAGTAGTACGGGCGGAAAGTTTTGATCAAGATTGGTACAGAGTAAGATTTAGGTATGGATAAAGGCTACCTTTTACCGCGGGAAAATACTTTATTCCCACGGGAAAAATGTGAAAAAATGATGATACTTGGTACAGAGATAGAATAGACCTTGGGAAAGATACAAGCTACCTGTTACCGCGGGAAAGTACCTTATTTTCACGGGAAAATGTTAGGTAGACTGGGAAGTTTTGGTGAAACATGATACAGAGATAGAATAGATTTTAGAGATGGATATAAGAAACTTTTACCGTGAGAAAATATGTTATTCCTATGGAAAAAGCTGTTGGCGTGGCGTGGGTAGAGCCGCAGGGCGAAACGTTTTGATAAAAAAATCGGTAAGGAAATAGAATAAACCTTGAAGAAGGACCTGGGCTACCTTTTAAATTGAAAATATCTCATTCGCACGAAATAAACTGTGAGTGTGTGCGGAGTTTAAGTTATTATGCGAACGTAACTCTGTGACAATGGCACTTTTTTCAGGCTGGAAAAATCTCATTCCCACGGGAAAACCAGTCGACGCAGGCGTAGCCGCGGGCGTGCAGCTAGTATTATTGTAATTCAGGTAATAAATACGTACAGATCCATCAGCGAAAAGTCCGATTTTCTTCACCCACGTTTTGAGAGCAGCACATGTAGCTATTGGGCAAATTGGTACCCCTCTTCTAGTAGCGCAGTGGAAAGATGCCTTGTCCATTCTGCTCAGCAAACTGACCTTCTCATTCTTTGTGCTAAATGCCATTCGAAATTTGACAATATTTGCTCCTACCTCTAAAGAACGCCCGATATCCAGTGCTGAAATATTGGGGTCAACTGAAATGCAGAGAATGAGCATTTACTTTTTCTCGTATAAAATTGACGTATCAAGGTTTATGCGTTTTCTGTGAAAGGCTTTATTTGTACCAAAAGTTTTTAAATCAAAACATGTCTTACTTGATGTGACAAAAAACTAACCAAATTCCACAAGAATTGGGCTCCTTCTGCGTCTATTTGCATGTTCATCTATAATGGCAGGATCAGTTATGTCTATACTCCTTAGTTTAATATCTTCTGGAGTCGAATAAACCGCTATCAAGTGCACCGTTGATACATTAGACATTTTTGATGTTAACTTTATAAGCAAATATAAGAAAATAATTTAGTTGTTTCTTCGGATTTCGGTAACCTCAAGAACTATTCTTACTATTATTTCCTTCTGTGGTAATATCGTTGATGCGATGTTCACTATACCTATTATAAAACACTGACACAAGCTATATTAGATATAAGAATGTTTTAATCGATATAAATATGTAATATAAAATTCTATCAGTACTTATAAAACAACTGCTCGTCAAGTGCTCGTCATTATATAGGTATTTTTTCTCTTTGCTGCTCGTCTCTTTGAATGAATTTCCCATAGAGAAAAGTAACTATGGACACAGAATAAATAATAGTACTAGGTAGGTACAGAAGGCGCACTCTCTGATGCAAACGTGCGAATTTAATTCTAGCTACCACGCCACTAACGTTCAAATTACATTGAACGCGTCGAACGTTACCCTGGCTATAATAGCCTACCGTTTGTCGATGCGCTCGTATTAAAACAAAATGCACCTTAAGACTGCGCCGCGAGAGTCCGTATTACCACAGACTAAATAATAGCGTCTTCACAAGCGCGCGCGAATTTCCTAGTAACTGGCCCCGTAATCGAGATCGCCCGGCGTAGGTACATTCTGGAGCTCTGGCGCGAAGTGCGCCGGGCCTGCTATGGAGAAGAGGCAGCTCAAGTCAAAAGTACTACCCATAGAGTAACTGACTCCGATGTAATTTATTTTTATCTTAGAGCAAGGAAAATCGACTTTCGGTCTTTATCGTTATTCTGAGCAATAATAAAAAAAAACTAAAATTTCCTTGATTATATTCTAAATGTTTTGGCAGTTGCGCCATGTTTGCGCCTTTACACGCACGCCGCACCACAGTTCGAAAATTTCGCATAAGTGAAGATATCCTATACTAACTCTTTGGGTAGGTAAGTATTCGATTTAAGAAAATCTCCAATTAGTGCCTACATTTCCTATCAAGTATCAACCACGCATCAACTCAAAATAATAAGAGGTAACTTTAATGTAAAACATTTATTAAAGAAATACATTAAACTCTAAATCGAAATCGTCTAAATACATTAAAAAGTATAAAATTAAAATTATCTATAAAATTAATAATTTCATTATTAAACAGGTACATTGCTTTTGCTAATGTAAGTCTCCTTTGTTCAACGAAAGGATATGTAAAATAAACTTAATTACAAAATAAATAGCTCTACAAAGATATATTATTATCAAGTTTATCATAAAATTAATTGATGATGATTTTGGTATAATATACTGTTACTTTATTTCATGTCCCAGGTCGTAAGTTGGTAGAAAAACTTCGGATGTAGTCGTGCTGGCTAGCTCAAAGTCATCGCATTCTTGTCTGATAAAGAAAGAATTATTAAAGTTATTTTTGGATCACTAAAGGCGCGAACCCACAGACACGGTAAAGCGCGATCTTCAGGGCGATACCCGAGTTTACATGCAGCCTGCAACTCAGATTGCGCCTGCTTTCTATGAGACAGACTACATATAAACTCGGATATCGTTCCGCAGCCCTCGCTTTTCCGCGTCGCTTCTGTGGGTACGAGGCTTAATATCTGTTCTTAGTTCTCCTAACATTTAAGGAAGGATCTAGCAAGGGTATCCCTTCGTAATTTAGGTATGATCGGCCGAGAGACATCCATTGTCGACGTCTTACTTAGTCGCCTTCTACGACACCTAAGCATTGGGAAAACATAGGATAGGTCCTAATGACGGGATAATATTGAAGAATATATAAAAACATCTGCAAACGTAGATACTTTCAACTAATCACTAGCAACTTTTCTAACCTTGCTTTGAAGTACTCTTTTGAAGTAACTGTCCAAATACTGAGGTTATCAGGGAAAGAACTGTGTGGGCTCGATTTTTTGAACGTCACATATGTGTTGCCGTACGTGAGGATATCCCGTTGAATGCCATATTGTACTGCGAATTGGATACGGGCTTCCATTTCTTGATACCAATCATGTTTTGGATGTTCTGTGTAAAATAAATTATTTTTTTGAAATAAAGTTTTGTTTCTTCGATATTTCTTCTTTCTAAAGTCTAATAATACATGATTTAAATATAGTGTGTATCAGACAGTGTGAACTCGATAGTGTGTAAATATTTTAATCAATCAAATCAAATCAAATCAAATCAAATCATTTATTTTTAACTTTTGGACACTTTTTTGGACACTTAGTTAAGTCAAATAAAGTTACATTTAGTGGCAAAGTTACATTTAGTAATAAACAAGGTTTGGTTGAGAGAAGACCTAAGTTGTTCTTGGTTTTTCTATTTCAGTGAACCATAAGATATTTTTGATACAAAAATTGTTTACTTAATAAATAAATAATTTAAGGAGATATCAGTCAAGCCCATATAACTCTAAACTAGGCAAAGCACGCACTATGAGTGTCAGTAGCAGATATTTGAATAAACCTATACTACTAATACATCATCCATACAAAAGGCGAACACAAGTGCTTACTAATGTTTGCTCTGGGCCCGAACCCTAAATCTTTGCTTAGAAGCAGGTACACTACAGGCCAAGATACGTTAGGCTACTAAATATTACAAAGTGAACTGACTTTCGTAAATGACCGCGCATACTCCTCGATACACCTGTAGTTTGTTCGCGACCCTTTCACTCTTGCTGACTGTGATGATGATGGACGAAGGTGCCATCCTTGTGAGTTCCACTGCTGTCTTACCCGACACGGTGGGTAGAACGACCACCAAAGAATCGGTTTGTCTGACGAGCAAAGCACACGCGATTACGCAAGCCTCGGCTGCGTCTACAGGCATACGATACTGTAAAACGAAATACATTTAATTACTTTTCATTTATTCTACCGGGGTGTGAGGTAAGTATTTAGATTTTGATTTGTTGTTAAAAATTTAATTATTTGTAAACCAAATCTTAATAATTTGTAAAAAAAATGAAGACGCAGTGAGGGCAGCCCCCCCCCCCCCCGAGGTGACCGACGATATGGTTAGGGTCGCTGGAAGCCGCTGGATGCGGGCAGCGCAGGACCGATCATTGTGGAGATTCTTGGGGGAGGCCTTTGTCCAGCAGTGGACGTCTTTCGGCTAGATGATGAAACCAATTCTTACACTAGTATCCCTATCGTGATACCGTACAAATAGTTAAGTATATTTTTTATATTATTTATTACTTTCAAAAAATTTGATATTATAATATGGCAATTCAGAAACAACCCCAATTTTCATACTAGGGGCCGTCCATTAATCACGTGATCTTTTTTTTAGCATTTTTTAACCCCCCCTTCCCCTTGGTGATACGTGGTGAGGTTTAAGACTACCCCCCACCCCCCCACTCAACATCACGTGTATTTTTAGTACCTGCAAAGAATCTTACAATTTTTAGAAGATTATCTTTAAATACAGATAGTAGTAGTATAAAGTATAACCTCATTTTGTTCTGAAATTAAGGACTGTGATAAAAATGCCTAGACAGAAAGGTTGCAGGTTGTTTTTGATTGGAAAAAATAAATACACGTGATATCTTACCACACCCCCTCTCCCCCCTTGTGATATTTCGTGATTTTTGTCAAACCCCTCCCCCCCCTTTCAAGCCTCACGTGATTAATGGACGGCCCCCTAACGATACATGCTGAGGCTTGCACCCACTAAATGGATGACAACGGCCCTAGCCACTAAGTCACCAACGCGTTTAATATTAACCCTTTATAAGGCAAAACAACTTTATAAAATGCATTCGTTTTCAATTTTATTTTGAGGGTATAAGGTTAAAATTAAGGTGGCAATATAGTGGACACTGCCTTGTAAAGATTAAGATTACTAGTATCTAACTAAAGAAACCAGCCTCGTCAATGATCCTCCAAAAGATATCCTGCGTTTTGGTGCTCTCAACTGACTTGCAAACGTCATCCAGGGTGTTCATAACTGTTAACAGATGGTCAGCGTTGCTGTAGTGTCGAATCACGAAGCCGCAACCCTGAAGCACTCCATTCGCTACATCTGATATTTCACATTCGGATATTTTGCCGCAAGAAAGCGTATGCTGAAGAAGACCGGATACGAAAAATGGCTTGCCTGCCTGAAAATGAAACACAATCTTGACCAATCAATTTATTAACCGAATTATTTACAAATATTAGACTACAGGTTATTAGACATCAGTATGTCACGAACATACTCGACAAACACAAAAATTTTTAGATAGCCAAAAAAGAATTACCTAACTATTTATTATAAAACTGCAGTCCATACCTACGTATCAAATCGGGAACTTTCTGACAAAACAAAAGGTCAGGAGTACTCTAAACCAACGAGCTTGCATGATAAGATTAATAAATGTGGATGAAACGAAAGAAGTGTGTCTACATCATAGCAAGTGGAAGGTAGTGGCTCTGCCTATCCCTCCGGAAAAGAGGCGTGACTGTATGTATGTTAGTATGTACACGTGATTAAATTTAAAAACTACAAAAAAAAAACAGAATACCCAGTACCTTTTTACACTTCGCATTAAGTTGCCATTGTACGGTAAAAAGCGAATATCTGTTGTTTAATTGGTGAGTAATATATTCCCTTGCTAGTAGAATTCCATCTGAAACCTTAATACTGAAAACTTTAGAAACCTCCACACCAGCGTCTTTCGACCGCCGATGTCGTGTGTTGCGCATACAATCATTTATGCTGCAAGGCAAGTGAAACAAAAGACAGACGCGGATGATTGTATGCACGACGCTCGAAAGATGCTAGTGTGGGGGCCTCTAATATGAAATGAGTAAAATTCATACTAATGTTATAAATGAGAAAGTATCTTTGTTTGTTTGTCCTTCTTTAACATTGATATTTAGAAAATTAAAGGCCGGAGAGTGACATAGAATTTTTTTTACCACAGAAAAAATATCTCATTCTCACGGGAAAAATCGACAACCAAAGTAATTTTTTTGTAAAATTAACGTTCTTCTTCGCCTATCACTAACGACTAATAAAAATTTCCTTTCTAAATCTAAGTTTGAGCTACAGTAGTAACACGTCGTAATAAAGTTTTTTACATTACCTCTAAAATACTATCGAAGTTGCTCAAACCCTCCTCTTCACATATAGTACTTATAAATAGGGGTTCAAAGTTTTTTTTATTGCATAATTTTCGCAATTGAATTATTACAGTTGGCTTTCGAACGGCGAATACGGTTATAACGTCAGCCTAAAACAAATATATTATGCAAATAACATTAATTAATTTTCATACATCACTTAATTATTTGATATTATACTATTAGCTTATTTAATTAGAATACCTTCAAGGTCATAGCTAAAGCGAGAAAGTCCAAATCAGTTTTCAAAAGAATTGGCCTTTTATATTTGATACCACGGATAGTTACAAATTCATTATTTTTCAGTTCGCCTTCCTTGATACATTCACAATAAATATTTTCTGTGTCCATAATTTTGCGGCAGATTAGTTTCACGCCTCCTCCACAAAGTGTTATCTCACTTCCTAGTTCAACAACTTGAATCGTGTATGGGTCGTCAATGTACACAGTTGTAGAATTCTGTTTGTCCCAAAACTCACGAGCAGATGTGATTGTTATCATTTTACCCTTCTCCAAAAATAAGTCCTTTGTTTTTATTTCCTGAAAAATAATAATAATGTAGGACTTTGTAGGAATTTATTAGGTAATAAAATTCGTTATTAGAGGCTTAGGTCTGTAGAAAAGGTTTAATGTTTATAAGAAAAACATTAAGTTTATGATATTGTACAGGTGCAATTTAAAACTACAATTTTATGAGTCAAACCTCTATCAAGTTGACAAGGGAAACACAAAGGCTCATCACAAATCTATACTAGTATTTGCCTTAGGTAGGATCTAAATCACTTGTGCTTCGTATGCAAGTATAGATTTTCCCAACTAGCCTATAGGACTGATAGAGCTAAGCTAAAATAAGTAGCTTACCTGTATCTCACATAAATTAACATAAACAATGAAAAAACCAAGCGATTTTATTTACCTTATCGAAATAGCCTGTTCTTATAGCAGCATTAGGCAGATCAATACATATAGCGACGGGCCAAGTCGTCACTTCATACTTTTCACAAACCCACTGCTGAGCAGTTTTCAACATTTTTATCAGCCTAAGTTTGTCACCTAGAGATACGTGGGTCATACGAAATCTGACGATTTGTAAGCCTATTTCTATAAATTTTTGGATATCTATGTGAGTAATAACGCCTTCATCTTGAAAAAAAAAGCATACATAATAGAAATGAAAAATTATAACTTGAAAGCTTTTCTTGTGCAAAGAGTTTGTTACTGTGGGAAACACTGATAATATCGAGGGTCACTATTAAGTAGTTTACATAGTACTATTAAGAATACATACAGGAATCACATGGACGACTGTAAATGCATTTGTTACAAAGATAAATAAAATTAATATGTAGGGACATCTCACACACGGCTATCTGACTCAAACAAAACAAGGCGGACCCTGTACTACGTATAGTTATCAGACAGATATACAGACATGGCTCATTTAACGACTACATCTGTGGACAGTAACCGGGACCAACGGTTTTACGTGCCTCCCGAAGCACTGCAATGTTGGTTAGGACCAAACTAGGGAAAGTCTCTTAAAGTGATATTTGTTCGACGAGTCCCTACCGGGATTTGAACCCGGAACCCCTGTAACGTGAGGCGAGTATTTGACCACTCGACCACAGAGGCTGTATATAATATTTCATTCAATATTTTCACTTTAGTTTAAAAAATTGTTCACGTGACTGAAGCTGAAGTTGAATTTCAATTTTGAGATTTCAACCTATGTTCCTTAGGGAAAGTTGTTCAGTTTCATGAGTACTACCACTACGTTGCGTATAAACAATCAGCTAAATTTCACGGTATATATGGCAGTACCTACTCGAGTTTAGCGATTCTTCGGGCTGTTAGTGACTTTGCTTGCAGATCTCGGTCAGAGAGTCAACTTCAGGGCGAGGTATAGGAGTTGGAGTATAGGCTTTGGGGCGCTATGAAACGCAAAGAAAACAAGATAAAAAAAATTTTGGACAAAGGCTACACTCCAACCCAGATCTCAACATTCCTGACTCAATCCTCCAGTTCGGCGAAGTTCGCCCAGAAAGGGACGTCTTTCGACTGAAATTGATGATGAAACTTACACAAAGTGATCATCAGTGGTGTCAGCCTATAGGGCTTCTCTTTGTGGTGGCCAAGAATAAAAGACTGAGCCGTTAAGTTCACATTGCTCTTTTTGGTCTGCTTTTTTCTGATTTGACTTTGGATTTGACATTCGAATGCCATGTTTCCAGTACTTCTTCACTATGTTAGATAAATTTTAGGTATTTCCAAAAAATATGTAGTAGTCTTTGTAATACAAGGTAAATAATATTCTTATTGTCATATAGATGAAATTTTTTGACTCATTGCTGATTATATTCAAGGATTTTATAAAGTAATTATAAATGTTGCTTAATAATAGTTGACCTCTGATTGACGGATTGACGTATCTATTTGATTAGAGCATTATTATTTTTCTCTTTGGGTGACCAATTTTATTTTATTTTGGATCACGGTTGGCCTTTTCAATGAATATTATTCTGACAAAAGATTTTTTTCTAGCATTTCAAAGGAGTTGATTTTCCATATGAAAACTCATTAAAAAATATAAACATTAAAACGTCATAATGTAAGTACGAGTAAGTTCTAAAAAGCTTTACTGAAATAAAAATTGGTAAAAAAACTTTTTAACATAATTGTAATGTTTAAGATAATGTACTAAAAGCTAAAAAATAATAAAATAGATACAGCCGTAGGCATTATAAACATATGCATAGACTAGACTAAAATAAAACCGTGGGGCACGTCAACATCATCAACATCTCTTTTGTTTACATGGAATGTATAACTATCGGACTTTTAATGAGCAAGAAAATAGTAAGTTATTTTCTCACCGTCGTCCGTGGGCCAACTGCCTAACGACGAATCAAACGATTCTTCTATCGCACATTTTAATCGATGACGTGCCCCACGGTTTTATTTTAGTCTAAGTAGTCTATGCATATATTTATAATGCCTACGGCTGTATCTATTTTATTATTATCTGCCATTTTGTAGAGGCGGCCATCTTGGATTTCAATTTTTTATAGTACATTGTATTCTGCTTGTTGAGCCCTTTCATTTGATACCCATATTGTTGGGACTGATAAAATCTAAGTTATCCGCCATTTTGTAGCGGCGGCCATCTTGAATTTACAATGATATTGAATAAACATAATGTATTGTCACCAAAATCCAAAGTGTGTATTAAATTTCAGATTAATCGGTTGACAGGAAGGGGGTGAAATTTCAATTACTAAATTTGACCCAAGAATAAATAAAACAAACGGGGTAAGCTAAATAAAACCGTTTAATAATAATAATAAATTTGACCCAAGAATAAAGAAAAAATTAAACCGGGTAAGCTAAATAAAACCGTTTAAAAATGCTGGCTCTTGTCTCCAAGGCTGTTATTATTTCCTACCTACCGGTTGTTATCATACTAATATGTATAATAATAAAGAGGAAATATTTGTATTTGTATGTGTGTGTGTGTAGGTGTGTGCATGTGTGTGTGTGTGTATGTTTGTAATGAATAAACTCAAAAACTAATGAACCGATTTCAGAAATTCTTTCACCATTAGAGCTACACAAGCTACCAAAGCTGGGTCTATATTAAGACCCATAATTGAAAATGTATATATCGAAAATCCATAATCGATAAATGTCATAACGATTAAAATCCATAATTTTGAAATACATATATTTAAAAGCCCTAACTTTAATATGAATACTACATTCACCCTGAATAACATAGGCTACTTTTACAGCGGGAAAATGCCTCATTCCCACGGGAAAAAGTGTTAACGTGGGCGGAGCCGCGGCGGAAAGCTAGTTACTTATAATATCCTTGCTTGTCTTCAATAAACACATCAGAAAGATTCGCAGGGCCTAGAGGAGTAGTTTAGTATTCATAATAATATTTCATAGGTATTTGGTTGAATACGGTTCCCTATGAATTACACATAAAAGAATTATACATATTATATTATATAATAAGGATGTATTTGACATTTAAGTCCTTTGTGCGACAAATGTTAAAAATGAATTGATTGCTCGTCGTAATAGTTATTCTACTTTTATTCAAGAAAAATAAATAATCTCGCATTTTGTTGTTTCTGGCAAAATCTCCATTTAGTTCCAAAGAATTTCGACAATATGGCAAGGTTTTTTATTTTTATGGTCGTCTCGAATCTATCTATTAATAGTTAATTTTCTGTTTACGAATAAATACCAAAAATCAAGCTCATGAAATCTTACGCGTAAATAAAGGCTGTAAAACCATACTAACTTAAAAAAATACAAATTCCTAGGAATGTTTGTTGAAAAAGATTTTCTCTTGATTCTACACCTTTTCCCATAATTCAAGACGCAATCCCTCAAGGCGGACAGTTTGATGTCACCGCGACCGCAAGCAAAACTTCCAGACATCGGGGAATACCCGCCACGGCCCAATACGATGAATACTTTTATTTTGTTTCTAGTAACATACAAAAAGTATTGCTATACAAAACTACCAAGAACTAATTATTCTTTTTTTAATCTGTTTTTTTATTTAAAGTTTTAATTGGGTATGCTTAATTTTTTGTGAGAGGTAGAAATACGAAAACCATTTGGAGATTTAGTGATTAGATATCTCATTTTCATATTTTTCTCTCAAAATACGCATTGATTGAGTTTAAATGTCCAAAAAACCTAATGACTTTCATTTGACCCGTGTGACGTCACGCTGCCACACGTTGAAGTTTTATAGGATTGAAGAATAATATCTAAATATTTTATTATTCATTGAGAAATCCCCTATTCTTCTCATAGAATTGTTTTGTTTGCCTATACTATGAGCCATACCCTCATTTCGTGAACCTAGAAAGTGCTTATCGTTTAAAACGAACAGTATGTGACCCAGTGACGTCACAAGAGCAAAATTTTAAAGTGGTAAAATAAAAATATCCAGTGAACTAAAAATTAAAATAATGAAATTAGTTTCTTAGAATTATGTTTACTTTCAGATAAAAATAGAAAAAAAAAATCGTTTTTTTTACTAAGCATACCCAATTATTATTCTTCTAGGTATAAATAAATAAAAGGTAGTGATGATTGATGAAAGGGTGGCTGCGCAAATGATGATAATAAAAACATGTTAAAAGTACAGAAATGATTTTTTTTATGTTACGTACCCATTATAAACGAAAACAATTGAAACATATGAGAACGTTTCCAACTGATACATTATGTGCCAATCAATTTTGTGTGTAAATCAGCCCCCTTAACATGCAGTGCTGTGACAAAAATTTGTCGCGTGAGAAACCCGCCATATTGAAATATCCTCCAATAGGATAAGAGAATACGCACGATGTCTGTCACGCGTGGACCGTGCGTGTTAGAGGTACAGTTTCATCAAAACTTGTGTGTTCTATGTAATTTCTTCCCTTAAAATGAAAGATAAGCAAAGCACTTACAAGGCAGTTTATTTTTCCAAGGTAAAATAAAACTTAGAAGTAACAAGATGTCGGCTGCACGACCTAACTGAAAATCAACATCCCCTTGTTTGTCCATTAGCCACCCGCGACTGTGCAAACACAAGGAGGATCACCCAAGGTGGAAACCTTCTTGTATTCTTAACAAGTGCCCTGTTTTGATTTTCGTTCACGTTTGACCGAGATCAAACGTTTTTGTGGTTATGCTGTCTAAGCTACTCTTTTTTCGGTTATAAGTTTCAGTATTTATAGCGAGGCGGGCGGTGCATCGCATATCGCATTGCTTAACGAGTGGGTTTCGATGTTAAACTACCTCACAAACCCTGGTGTTGGAATTATAGAACCGCCTTAGGCTTCCGTCATGGCTCCTATAACGACTACATCCGTAGATAGTAGTCGGGACGGTCGATGCCTTCCGAAGCACGGAATCATCGTTCTTTTCGGGCAATCAAGTGATTCAGCCTGCGATGTGATAACCAAAGTGAGAAAAGTCTCACAAAGTGATATTTGTTCGACGAGTCCCCACCGGGATTCGAACCCGGAAGCTTTTGACCACTCGACTACGAAGGTTACTAAAGCGCAATAACCAACGGGTAGTAATTTTTAAGTATCCCACAGGAACTCTTGATTTTCCGCAATTTAAAGTATCCAAGATGTTGAGCGAGGATATAAGGTACCACCATGTAAAATTTAATTCAAATCGGTCTAACAGTTTCGGAGATTAGCCCGTTAAAACAGACAAACCGATAAACAGACAAACAGAGAAAACAACAATTTGAAAAAAATCTGGATATGTACTATATCGCTTCTTTCTTACACCCCCCTGAATAGATTTTTAGCATTTTTTTTCTATGGACAGATTTTCTACCTCTACAGGGCGTCCCACAGCTATGCCACATGGAGGGAAAGTACCTTAAATATTGTAAGTAGAACATTTTACTGAAAGAAGACATTATTTTATTTCTAAAAACTATTAAAACTGCATTCATACATTTTTTAATAATTACATGGTTGAACCGGGAATCGAACCCGTTATACGAGAAAAAAATATATCCTGTAGTTTTATCATACCGATCGAAAGGCTTCATCATAAGGGTTATTTTTTGCTAAATAACATAGTGTCAGAAATAAAAGGAAGACTATGTATTTTAACATTTTTAATACAAAATTTATCAATTTTATTAATTGCTATGACCTCTACGCTGTTGAATACAAAGTCGCACTCTTTCGATTATTACACTCCCTGTCTTTAAAACTACGCGACGGACTTTGATTTTAATAGATAGAGTGATTCAAGAGGAAGGTTTATATGTATAATACATGCATAATATACTAAAGGATAACCCACAATAACCATTTTCCCGTGCGGAGCCGGGGCGGGTCGCTAGTAACCCCATGCATAAAAAAAATCTCGGCGACCACATCAAATGTTAAAATTCATGATCTTTCTTTTATTTCTGACACTATGTTATTTAGCAAAAAATAAACCTTATGAAGGAGCCTTTCGATTGGTATGATAAAACTACAGGGTGTTTTTTTTTCCTCATGTAGCGGGTTCGATTCCCGGTTCAACCATGTAATTATTAAAAAATGTATGAATGCAGTTTTAATAGTTTTTAGAAATAAAATAATGTCTTCTTTCAGTAAAATGTTCTACCTACAATATTTAAGGTACTTCCCCTCCATGTGGCATAGCCGTGGGACGCCCTGTATAGTTTTACTATATAGATATCAATATCAATCATTACACCTGTACGTACATACAAGTTATATTACAATCTATTTTAGGGACACTTTCTAGGGTGTAATAAACAGGACCAATTTAATTACACTGAGACGAATGTCTGAGCAATTATTTCACACCACATTGTAATTATTTGGAGCCGTTCTAAGGGTTCCTTAATTAATTTTCTTAATAGTAGGTAAAACCGCGCCCCGCGCCTAATTGCGCAATAACAAATGCGAATGGATAATGTCATATTTTGGGCCATGGTCTCTATTCACAATATTTATTGTTCTATCCTTAGAGAATATTTTTTTCTATTTATACTCGAAGGTTCTATCGTATTACTGTAGATTTATGTCGGAATGTTTATTGAGGATATTTTGTGGTATGGAGTATTTAGATTACAGAAATGCAAAAAAAAGAAATAATATACTACTTGTAGTAAAACTCAGTAAAGGCTACGCATGCATGTTTTCTTTATGTTTATCTATGTGGTTATTTTTGCAGTAAGAATAGCTCATGTCCGTTCTTTAGAGATGCTTAGCTAAAATTTGAATTTCTTTAGCTTTTGGTGTCAATAAAGTGTTGCATTGTAATACTTTTTTATTTGTTACGTTTAGTCTTATTATGTAAAATTGTTTTTTTTCTTAATATAAATTATGATTATTTCATTTGTTAACCAAATTTAAATTTAAATTTAAATACGTGGGACATCTCACACACGGCCATCTGACCCCAAACTAGGCAGAGCCTGTACTATGGGTGTCAGACTGCTGATATACGTACACATATAAATATACAACACCCAGACACAAGACAAACACAAGTGGTCATCACACGAATGTTTGCCCTGGGCGGGATTCGAACCCGCGACCTTGTGCTTCGTAGGCAGACGTACTACCAACTAGGCTACGAGGCCGTCTACTAGGCTACGAGGCCGTACAAATCATCAAAAGATATACAAATAAGCAAAATTTCTAAATGTTTATTCATAGTAGCGTTAATAAACGTGTTTAAAATATGCAAGATTGAATATATTTATTAATGGTATGTGGTTGAAGTTCAAAACATTCCAGTTTATTATCCCATTCTGTTAGCAGATACATGTATGTATAGGTAGTGTGAATAAGTATAGGGGTTAATATCCCCGGGCACACCCTACGGCACCATCCCGTTAATTTCACCCGCCTACAGATATTAGCCCAGTAAATGTGATATCACGACGTTCATTCCCAACAAAATCTTATTAAAAATGAAACATTGCTAATATCCTTGCATTCTAGCTTTGGTAATATTCTTTTGGAGTATTTTTAGCTGAGAGTTAAATGAAAAATATTATAAGTTTATTAAAGTTTAATACGTTTGTTGCGTTTTGTGCTTTAGGTGATTTAATTTCAGCTCACCCTTTTATGGATAATGTAAAAGGTCTATTTCAGGAGCTTCATACTAACTAAGATATACTTTTTTAAAGGTAACTATAAGTAACTATAAGTATCTATAAGAAAGATGTCCACTGCCAGAGGTTCCTCATCAGATCCTGAGTGCACCTTGTGAGGGGCTACCTAGGCAACGTAGGTCTTTACATAGAAACTTAAATCATGAACATAACATAAACAGTAAGAATCATAGATATAGAAGTGAATAAAAAATAAACTCTACCTCTATGGTAGGAATGCCCTTAGCTCACCCTTAGTTATTAGTTGTCAACTAGTCGTAAAGTGCCACCAACTTATACCTATCCTTGCTCTTATAAAAAATATGTACGATTAGGGTCGTACATATTTTAAAAAAATACATTATACAGAGAGAAAAAAGAAAAAAATAGAAAAAATAGCTATAATACGGGGACATTGGTCACCAAACTCGAAACACAGCGTACGTTTGAAAAAAAAATACACTTGTTTATTTTACAGTAAATGTTGGATACAGATTAAAATAAAAGAGTACATTTATTTGAACTACAAAAGAGTAGAGTCCTTGACATGTGAATTCCAGTGAATCTGATTCTGTTCGCAAATTATACATACGCACTTTTATCTAACTCCAATCTCTGTGACAGTTTGATTGGATTCTATAGGCTGAACCTTCCAAACATTGATGGATGTTCCACTTCAATTACTGCAAAGTCGTGAAAACAATGAACCCTATTTGATTGTATTTTTTTGCTATATTAAATCAGTGTGAGTAAAAACATACTACTCGTAGATTCTGTACACGAGAATACTTTTTTACATCAAATGTTGTTCTCTCGTATTATGTAAAGTTCTATGTTCATGAGACAAATGGGAAGATAGGAACGCTGAAAGGTTTAGTAATTCTGTTACCGCATTTCGAGTACGTCGATATTTGGATAAAGTAATCTGGAACAAACACAATGTTATCAGTGTAAATGACTTGTGATTTGAGTTCCCGGAAACAATTTTAAGCCATCCATCATTGATATAATCTAACGTTGTTTTTGACAGATATTTACAAACAGTATTTAGTTAATATGTAGGTAGTTCGTAGGCCAAAACTAGACAACTGGAGGCAGGCGGGCTCAAGATCGCCTATTGATTGCTTTGTTTTGATTTTTGTTTATATGTACCCAATCTAGGTCGCATGTATTATACTACTGTCAATAAAGAATATTGTTTTACACACACGCTCTGATGAAGATCACAGAGAGCAATGCCAGACTGGTCATTGTGAAGGTCTTTTTTGGGAGACCTTGGTCCAATAGTGGACGTTGAATTTTCATCCTTAATATAGCCAAATATACAGAGTGTAAATGATAGTTTGGTATTTACTGAAAGTTCACGCGCTCATACTACACGTCTGTGGCTCATACAATACATTTGATAATGGTAATGATAATATTTATAAGAGCAATACAGACTGTTGATAAAGAAGCAGTTTCTACCGACGTAAGGATATAATATTTTAATTGCAAAGAAAAATATCACTCAGATGTTCGCCATATTTTTTATTTCTATTTTTTTACATGTCAAAAGACAAAATCAATAAAAACCATGCAGTTTTTAACATCCTCTACACTGTAAGAGAAAAAAGCCAATGAAATAGAATCGTTTTTGAACCGTGGTGGTGGAGATATTTCGGAGGCGACTTTCCAAATCCAATATAGAAAACTGGAAGTAACGATTAAAACGCTTCAGGACTTGGATCGCTTTATTAAAGATTCCATCACGGCCACAGATTTTAGTGAAGAAGTCTACGAAAAGGAAGTCGAGGATGCTACCAATTATAGAGGAAGGTTTGTGTACCTCGACACCAGGATAAAGTTAGCTTCGACATCAGTGTCATCATCAAAAGTAGTGACCGGCACCCCATCAAAATTGAACTATAAGTTACCCAAGGAAGTTGAAATTTGCCACTTTCAACGGCGATATAAAAAATTGGTTAGTGGAGAGTTTCCCACCAAACTCATACAAAGACTGTTTGGCTCAGCTGAAATCCAGGTACGCTCGAGATGAACTATTAATTCAAGTATATGTTCGCGAGTTACTATCGCTTGTTTTAGTAAAGTCAGACAGATCTATCACTGAGCTCTACGACAAATTGAGTGCACAGCTACGAGCTTTAGAGTCTCTGGGCGTCACAAAAGATAAGTTTGCTGCTTTCTTGCTTCCTATGGTAGAATCTGCATTGCCTCAAGAAATACTGCGAGTATGGAAACGTAACAAGTCTAACAATAGAGATGTCTCCGATGAGCTCGTCAAGTTGTTGGATTTCCTGAGGAAAGAAGTGGATAGCGAGCAAAGAATCTCGATCGCCAAGAAAACGTTCAAGGAAACCTCTGGTTCGTCGAAAGAGAATGTTGCTTCATGCTCGGATAGAGACGATTTTGATGCAAGCGAACCTACTGCCTAGGTTTAGGTCTGGACGGGAGATTAGGATTCCTTCCAGATACATTATTTAAAATGTTCAATATCACTTGGGTACTAAAAATTTTATTATATTTTTTGTTTCTATTTTTTTACATGTCAAAAGACAAAATCAATAAAAACCATGCAGTTTTTAACACAGACTATCCCAAAAAAAATATCTCTAGGGAACAAACAAAAAAAAACAGTTCTTCATACTAAATGTCTGATTAAAAGTATTACGTATTTTGAATGCCAGCGCCTATTTTTTTTCCCGATCAAAAAATGAAAATGTATTTGTAAATGTGAAATGTAAATGTAAAGTGTTTCTTTGGGAAAGTTCCTGTCAGTATTTGCTAAGCCGCGATTTACAGCCTGTATGTAAATCCAAATGAAAATAGTTTAAAGTGCTTTTAATTACACGCCACGACAGTTGTAAGCTAATTTCAGCGGGAGCGTTCCCGGTGCTCCTGACTATGCGAACGTTGCAAGTTGCAAAAACAATTGACGAGGAGCGCCATGTTGTTCCAAAGTTCCCCTCTTCCCCCCCTCGGCGAATGTTCCCGTATATTCCCGGCTGGCGCAGCTCTTGTTTGTCTTCGTTACACAACAACAATATTAGAATAAAGATGCATAAATTAATTTGCGGCCAGCAGCAGCCGGATTTGATTGGGATATAGAACTCAAAGTAAAAAATGTATACTTTCATTTTGAAATTAAGGCTCCGTCCAATTTCCTTATCGTGGTTATGCGTTATTTCTCGTTGCAAATCTATTATATTAGCGGAAACTCAATGTGTCTAAAATATGTCAGATTTTTTTATAGACAATTTATTTAGACATACGCTCAACGCGTGCTTATCGTTTTTGTGGTAAGATCATTGATGTTTAATCACTAACGGTTTACGGATGCCAGAGTTTTTCTAGTATTCTAGTTAGTTGTTAACCCATAATATGGTATTTTTTAAATGATATCAGGCACGAAAACACACGTAAGTAGGCAATAACGTAATATGTTACTATCGCATTTAGGTGACTATAAGGCTATCACTTGTTTAATTACAAGGATGGCTCCAAAGTTCCCGGCTCTTTAGCGGAATTGCTATTAAGGAGGTTCACGCCTAATGGCCGCGTAAGTGGCTGCATCGCCTCGCTGTAATGGACAATTACGCCCGGCTGGCTAGACGTACGTTTATATTGATGCTCCTTCACCTGAATAAAATTATTGCCTTAGGTTTGGGGTCAGTATAGTTTAGGTACTTAAAAATTCGTAAAATTCACTTTGAAATTATGACGAATATTTTCTTCTTGAAATTCTTTATTTGGAAAAATAATAGTTTTAACTATGAATACCTATTAAACAGAATCGCTAAGTTGAAGTGGCACTGGGTGGACATTGTATATAGAACCGTTGGCCGTTGCGTTGGGAAAAAAGGGTTCTTGAATGGCGATTGCGCGCCATAAGACCTTGGGTAGGATCCCCACAAGGTTGACCAACTATCTGGTGAGGGCATGGTTTAAGAAAACAAGGTCTAACCATTAGACCACGTGACTGACACAAACCTACGTCATCTTGCGCTGTTCATCCTTGTCGAATGCGTGTTAATAGACAAGGAAGAACAGCGCAAAATGACGTAGGCTTGTGTCATTCACGTGGTCTAACGGTTAGACCTTGTTTTCTTAGACCACGGGTGAGGGTCGCGGGAAGCCGCTGGCTGCGGGCCGAGCAGGACCGATCGTCGTGGAGATCTTTGGAGGAGGCCTTTATCCAGCAGTGGACATTTTTAAACAAGTGATGATGAATGTAGTGACAACTATATAAATCGTAGTCATAAGCTCTATTTATATAATACAATATTTTTATACTAATAATATTCACTACTCATTGTTCATACTAATCATACTAATATTACAAAAAGGAAATATTAGTGATCTTTTTGTGTGTGTATGTTTGTAATGAATCAACTCAAAAACTACTGTGCTGATTTCACAAATTATTTCACCATTAAAAAGCTACATTCACCTTGAGTAACATAGGCTACCTTTTACCGCGGGAAAATGCCTAATTTCCACGGGAAAAACTGGCAACGCGGGCGGAGCCGCGGTGGAAAGCTAGTTCTATATAAAAATAAAATCTATAAAATATATGAAAAAATCCTAATTTACAGACTGTCGCCCGGTTGGATGGATTAGATTAGATATACAGCGGAGCTCTTATAGTAAATTTGTTTTCTATCTTTTACAAAATAAATACATCCGACCGTACTATAAAATTCCTAAATAGACTGATGAAGTAAGTTTTGAATCAATCTAAAGTACTTACTTTCATCGATATTCAAAAACGCACCGTGCACATAGTTGCGTAGAGTAGAAATAAGAGAGCAAACTATGGAAAGGGCGGAACAAACGTCAATATTACCTCTAATCCGCTCTGTTGGCGAGTGCTGTATCCACACTCCGCACCCATACCTGTTTGCCGATTGGAAGCCAATCCGGAATATTCTATTTACTTTCTAATATTCTAAGCATTTTCAAAGCTTAACTCCAAAACCGTGCCAATCAATTCACTGCCGATTTTGGCCTGGATTCTGATAGGCGTATCTCAGTTTATGACGTTTTTAAGTTTAGCTTTTCATCATGTATAAGTTTACTTAGTTAAACTGCAAAAAAATCATATTGGATGGTAAAAATCCATCCTGTAAAGGATGTCTTATGTTGTCGTAATCCCTTATTTGACAGGCAAGTTGGGAATTGTAGTTCCATAGATCATAGCTGCGAAACAACTTCTCAGTCTTTAAAATAGACACAATTCTTGGAGTCCATTGTGCCACACTGCATAAGTACTGTAATATTACGTGTATTGTGTCACAACACTAGCTGATTATGTTTCTTTCTTTCTTCATTAATTTCTAGTTATTAATACTACTGCCCTCCGTTCTCTAAGTTTTAGGTAACTCGTCCGAAACCCACACGAAGAGTTGAGTTGGTTTAAATTCTTCGCCGTATACCTCAAGGCATCAATTTGTTTATTGTCCAGTAAAAAGTAAAGTTGTTGCTTCAGTGTTAATTACACAGGTTGCTCATTGTCAAGAGCAAAAATGTACTTACTCAAAGAAATTTTCTCGAAAAAATGAAAAACAATTAATTTCAGCATACAAACTGTTTTGAGTAAAAAATCAATTTACTGTCCATTTTTTTTCATTTCCGAGAAATATTGCTTCGGAAAAGTTGCTCACACAAACCGATTGTCTGAGTATATTCAAGTATTTTTTATTGATACCCTTTAGTGACATTCATAGAAAATGACCTACCTCGCCTAAAGGATTTGCTGAGCCGTCACTTAAACTTTGTAATGAGGACAATGTGCCTTGTTCCAGATACAATAATGCTAATGCCTAATAGTGCAGGCAATAACGCCACTGCGCATACTGCGTCGCTCCTCGGGCAGTTCTCTGCATGTGCTGTTGTGCTCGTTGCCTCACTCAAATTAGCCGGAACGGAAGCTTGCTGCAATAATCTTACTTTATTTTCTTCATAATCATACGAGTATTAAAACATATGGCGGGAGAAATATAATTCAAATTCTAATATATAAACGACTTGTGTCTCAGCATTTTTTTTCAAAGAAACTGAAGTGTAAACATTTTTTGTAGTAAAAAACACCAATAGTTACGAACCATTACAGTTTTATTAAGTTTACTAAACATTCACTAAAGTCTTTCAAAAACTCTTAATGAGAATTTCTTGAGTTAAATTCCCCTTTCGGTATTCGACTCCGCTTGTTTTCGCTTTGCCAACAAATACTTTGAACAGTGCTTATAATTTTCTTTAAAAAATTTTAACCAAGTCTGTAAAGTTTAAAATTGTTCAAACGATTTTACAAAGTTTCGCAACTTTTATTAACTACACTTAGCTGTAAATGCTGATTGGCTAAGGATTCCAAGTTTCTGTAAAACAAGTTAGAGAAGATACAAAGTGTATTATAATACTAGTGTAACTAGTATTATTTATCTGTGGTATTGTGATAAATAGACTTACAAGACAAATAAGACTGTGGTAAATACATATCAATAAATTATTATTCTTTTCGTTTCGACGATAGGGCTCTTCAGATTCATTCATATTATTTTGTTAGCCTAATATTATTCTGTCTTGACCGATTGTCGCAGAGCGAAGATTCCTACGAATATGGTTCCTACGAGTATGTTTGCGATAGAGCGCACAGATGATTTTTATGCAATCATGCGCAAAAAAGTAGCCTCATTGCTCTGCAGAGTGCGGGCCAGCTCCAACTCCAACTCCATACTGAGAACCATTGCTGGACGTTACGATGCCCCATGCAACACTGGATCAAAGTACTTGGCAAGAGTAATGACAAGCTCTGAAACGGTGCATAAATGTAGCTGTGTTTAGTTGTAGTATATTTGTCAATTCTACTAACACTATAGTTTTTAAGCTTTTTCTTTTTTTGACTAACATAATTGTGGATCTATGTTATCTGTTTAATAATAAATAATAATAATAATAAATAATAATAATAATAATATTATAAATGCGAAAGTGTATTTGTTTGTTTGTCCTTCCTTCACGCCTTATCTAAGCTACCAATCGACTTGATTTTCGGCATAGAGTTAGTTGAAAGGATAGAGTGGCATAGGCTACTTTTTAACGCGGGAAAATACCTCATTCCCACGGGGCGGGGGGGCGCGGGGCGAAAAGCTAGTAGTAAATAAATGGTTTTATAGTTTTTAATATTTAACCGAAATATGTTTGTGTGTATTAAAACGGACAAGGTTGTTCAACACTACAAAGCAATGTCCAATGTAATGTCCCAAAATCAAAATTAAAAAATATTATATTCGAAATAAGATTACACAAACCACATTTCGACGTCAAATTTTAATGAAGTTATAGAAGTTTTGCTCAAACCAAGGCTAGCTCTCGTCTCACACTAATGAAGAATAAACTTTTAAAATTTAAAGAGACGATGCGATATTAGTTACTGGCAGGTTTTCCCGATTTTACAATCCCCCTTAATTTTTAAGATTATGTATTATTCACTGTAACACCAAGAGATATATAGTTCTGATACTACTGAAATTAATTTCAGTTTCTTCTCTCGTATATTATAAACTCTCGTAATGTTTGTAGGTTGAAATTCGTAAAAGTGATTAGATAGGTACAGTGTTGTTCATGGTAAGCTGCACGCACATATCGTGGTTCTCTTTATTATACAACGGACAAGAGAACGGTGAGATGTTTAAAGTATTTAGCTTAGCCCGCTTTTGATTGTACAAATACAGCAGTGGAACCACGATGCCACGATGGCCGGGTAATAAGTCTCGGGCACGTTTTATATTGCCTGCATGCAGCCCGGGATGGCACTCTGTTTGTGTCACTTAGGGACTTGATATAAACCCAACTAGGTACCTACCATGGATAAGACATAACACTTTAAAATTATCATTCAAACTTTTTTGAACATGATTTGTAGTAAATCATATTTAAGCATAGGTAGTGAATGAAATTTGTTTCTTACAATCCTAGAAAATTAAGAAGACATCACTCAAATTAAACTTAAAAATAATATAAAATAGTAATATTAACCAGTTACATATTTAATGATTACAATTACGATTACAAACTTTCAAATATTTTTATGCCACATCCAATACTTACTTCAACATCTTAGAATGAAAATGTATGTAGGAGACACAATAGCTGCGTCAAATAAGTAAATTTATTGTTATAGTAAAGGTAGAAATAGCTGAATAGATCAACATCCAATAGATATACGCATTTGATTCAGATCTCAGACAATTTAGCGAATTAAATCGTTTCGGAGAAAATTGGCACTGACAGACGGAACGACGGTCACACAAACGGGTGTTTGAGGTACGGAACCCTAAGAATGATTGCTACTCAATTGTATTTCTTTAAGAAACGCCGTAATTCTTGGTTTCCAGTAGATAATAGTTATTGCGATATCTAGCGAGTAAATACATAACATTAGCTCTGTCACCGCAACAGCCCAAAGTCCACTACAAGTTGACATAATAGTGATTTGTGAGCCAAGTTCTCGGAGTTTCCCACGTTGCTTCTGACACCCTAGAGAAATAACTCGGCTCGTACTTTCTTAACGAAATGATTGCCTACGTGTACGTTGTTAGCCCCATTTATTTGGGGTGGATTTTATTTACTTTCGTTCCCCAGTGGATAATTCACTTTCTAAGCATTTCGTATCGACCAACTGGGACGCATAAAGTATTTTCTACTTTTAGAGGGAAAAGGGAAGTTTCTTGCCTTTAGTATACTTTATTTTAGGTTACTAAACGTATGTTGTTGTTATCAGGTCATATTTTATGTCCCCTCAAAAGAATTTGACCCTACCCTAAATTAGGATAATCCAATCGTAAAAGACGCATTCCATTGCAGATGTGTTCCATTGTATTAGCTGCAGTAAGTTTGTAGAGTAAGGAAAACCGTAGCTTCCATAAATTTACAGCAAAATTGTGTTTTTAATCTTGCAAAAGTTAACCAAAGGAAGCTCTTGAAGCGCTGAACATAACTTAAGATTCAGGAGCACTAAATTGAGGCGACCACCGCGCGACTTCGTGCAAGGACTTGGAAGCCACAAATTGCTTAGAACTTAAGTAGATTTTGGACATTGACTGACAGTATGGGAAGTAAGACATTGGCTTAGCTATATCCTGCACCTAAATGTCCCTAGTTATATACATCATTTTCGTATTTCGGAAGGGATATAATCGCGATATATAACCATAAATTTAGAGCTATCAAAATAAATTATAGATGTTCTTACTTTATATTTACTTGGCGTTATATTTAATTATTTACTGATAGTTTTTACTTAAAGGTTCATTATAGACTAGTGGTCGCATCTTGGTTTTAGGTATACAACCAAAACCTTATAATATGTATGTGTACTATAAGGTATAAAATTTATGAAAAATACTATTTCTGCAAAAGTTGAGGATCCTCTATACTTTAATATTGTTTACGATCAGCTGTGAGGAAAATATTATATTAGTAATGTAATTAAAATTTTTATTGTCGGTTATTAGTTGGTAATATAAATCAATTTAAGTTTGTGAAATATACACAATTTTCCAGTTTACGCTATCGCTTTGAAATTATAGATTAAACTGAGTAAACCCAACCCTACTAGACTGGGGCAAGATTAGAAGACAAATTAGCTTGCGATTGAAGTTCAAAGGGTTTTCTGGGCGCTCGCACATAGTTTACTTTGCTAATCAAATTTAAGGGCACCAAACAAAGGTTTGCTAATCTTTCATCTCTAATCCTTTGCGTAACATCTTAGCATTGATGTTGTGAAACTAGAACTGACCTTTGGACACTTAACTTTGTTTTTGGATTGGTAGTAAAGGTTTCATGTAACGACTTCAAAAGTTGAGGAGGTTCTCTCTACTTTCTACTTTCAGGCCAAACTTCCTTTGTCTGTATATTTTTATTTAGTTCAGCTCCAAGTAAAGGTAAAAAATATAATTGAATATTATCTATTCAAGGGTTAAAATTCCTTGAGATACTCAACCTTTAAGGATGTAAATATGTCAGCTGGGTCAGTTGTAATGGCAAAATATGAATTAAAATTTAAAATTGATGAGAAAAGTTGCCTGCCTGAAAAGGGCTTTAACATTTTTAGGGCTAAAATTAAAAGTCTCATACAGTAGATAAAGAAAAAAATGGAACAAAAAAAGAAAAAAAAAAGATAATGTGTGTGTGTGTTTATGTGTTTTGTCATTTTCAGTTAATGCACGACTTTATATCTTTGTTAAAAGTACACCCGAGTGCGCCGGCAAAGAAAGTTTTCCATGTTACGTACATTTTCATACTCTTATACATAATGGCTGAGTGTTCTTAATTCACGAAAGGGCAATTTACTTTGTAGTTACAGAGCTATTGTTTTAGGAGCATGTTGAATTTATGAATTTAATGTAAAACAATATACGAGGTCTTTTGCTATATCGAAACATTAACAAGTAATTAGACTATATTGTTTAGAAAAGATACTGAAAAATATAAGATATTTCTTAATCAGTTAAAAAACTCTTCAAATAATTTAAAGATTAGAACATCTTTCTGTAATTGTTAATGTGATAGTGGATTCAGCATCCGTTAGTTTATGATAATAAATTTTATCAGAAAACACTGAGGAAACGTCGATTTAGGGCTTCCGCTAAAACAAGAGCGAGGGGCGGCGTACGGCGCGGGCGCCAGCACGAATGTCAGTAGTCCTACTATGTAAGTAGCGACAGGCTCGAGAAGCTGTCAAATTGACAGAACTGCTATGGCTCTAATGTCACTATGTCGCGTTTGACAGCTTCTCGAGCCTGTCGCTACTTACATAGTAGGCCTACTGTATTGAAAAATAGTATGAGTTTGTAAGTCTCTCATATGAGTATAGTACGGGTAGGCTCATATTATTTTCCAATACAGACCAGCGCGCGGAAGCGCATTTGATGCGCTATATGCGCATATTTAAGCTGACGCCCTTATTATTGTTTTGTGACGCAAGATACCTATGTAAGATAGATTATAGATTCAAATAATAGTATTAAAACCAAAAAATAATTCACTCTTCGATAATTTAAAAAACACGGATCAAAAAATTTACATCTTCCTATATCTGCATATTTTGCAAGATTGCTTAAAAAAAGAACTAAATATACTCGTATTAAAAAAAAATACACAGCATTATAGCAAGAGTCAATGCGCTGGTTAACCGATCTAAAAAAAAAGCGGCCAAGCTCGAGTCCGAATCGCCCATGAAGGGTTCCATAGCAGCCAGTAACATAATATAAAAGTTTTTTAATTCGTTGTGACTTTGATCGATGTTTTAATAATAGTGAAAGGTAAATTGCGGTTTACGATCTCGTTCAAACCAATTTTCGTTGGAAGTTTACATGGTAATGCACATCATATATTTTTTTTAGTTTTATCATTCTCTTATTTTAGAAGTTAGAGGGGGGGGGACACACATTTTTCCACTTTGGAAGCGTCTCTCGCGCAAACTATTCAGTTTAGAAAAAAATGTTATTAGAAACCTAAATATCATTTTTGAAGACCTATCCATAGATACCCCACACGTATGGGTTTGATGAAAAATTTTTTTTTGAGTTTCAGTTCTATGTATGGGGACCCCCTAAATTTATTGTTTTTTTTTTATTTGTGTAAGAAAATCTTAATGCGGTTCACAGAATACATCTACTTACCAAGTTTTAACAGTATAGGTATTATAGTTTCGGAATAAAGTGGCTGTGACATACGGACGGACGGACGGACAGACAGACAGACAGACAGACATGACGAATCTATAAGGGTTCCGTTTTTTGCCATTTGGCTACGGAACCCTAAAAACAACTCAACCACTCCAGTACTTTCGGAGGAACATGGCTGTGACAATCGAACGGACGAACTGTATGGGTTCCGTTTTTCGGTTATTGTTTTCTAACGTACGGAATCCTAAAGAATAACTATAAAAATATACATATTTATATTGAGACCCGGTATTCGCAGTCATAAGGTACGTGAGTGAGGCTGTTCGTGTACAACAAACGTGAACTTTTGCAGTTGACATGCGGGCGGTGTGTGTCTCGCTAATTGCCCTTTGCGCGTCTGTCTGCCTAGTGCTCGTGTGCTTTATCGTCTTTTGTTTTAACTAATGTGTTTAATTTGTAAAGATCCACAATACACATTAAAGTGAGGACGGGACATCAGAGAGAACGTTTCAAATGGTAATTAAAGTCGGTAGAGACTTCAAATGTAAGAATCAAAGAATGAAAATAAATAAATGCCGATCTTAAATTGCTTGCGTACAGATTTTTTCCGTGAATATTGACAACAGTATCCATCATGTGTGTAACATAAGGACAAATATTACTCAGATTCTCAAAAGAAGTAGATCTAAAAGATCGTTAAGGTACTGTAGTATACAGTATCCTTGAACTTTTGTTTGTCATGTTACATTTTGTATAAGTATGTATATAAATAGATTATGTATTGATAGTCTCTGTATCAGCGTGATAGAAAATCCTACCAATTTTAATCTGGCAGTCCTCATTAGAAAGTTGAGTTGTGGTGTTTGAAGGGAATATATTGATCAATACAAGAGTCATACAAATGATGAATATTTCGTTCCATCAGCGAGGTGATGGCTTAGACCAAATCTCTCGTGTCATTCGTTATGCAAGACGACGACGTTTTGCTTAAGCACAATGATCTAGGGTTAGCAGAACCGGCTATCTGTTGCTTCTAATAATTTAGATATTAATTATTTTTAATGATTAACATGTGAATGTTACAGTAACTCTTGCGATTATTATAAAATAAATTTCATAAAAAATTATCCTACTTTCAGAAAAATTGAAAAGTTAAGACATGACGAACAATCGTGTGAAAAGAAAAATGGGAAAAACTGTAAACGCGAGCCGGAAAGCTAATAGAAGTATGCTACGTTTCCTCTTTCTCCAAGATTTCCTAGCAGGTGTCATTTCATGCTGTTCCAGAGTGTCTCTTCATGTATTCTTAAGACGTCAGTGTCCCGAAGACTATCTGATTTAATATGCGTCCGGGCCATCCAGAGCTTCAGCGTTTTAAATTAACTCACAGCGATGAATACTAACTTCGATTTAATTACTTTAGTTTGCCTTGTGATTTAGTAGCAAAGCAATATGTATACTTTGTAAGTTTTTAAGTTCATTTGTATTGAAATATCTTATGAATAAATATGGTTAAGTACTTATTATTTTTTAGCAGTAATAGACTCTAGTAACAGATAGGTACATACAATTTGTCATGATAGTATTTTTCTAAGGCTTATGAATATGATGACTTTTTATCATCATATCACCTGAATAATGTTTCATCATCATAAATTCAGCACCACGCTCTTATCAATGGAGCAACCACGTTTTCTGCTCTACGAATACAAACTCGACACAACATATTTTATTTCTTCACTTGTTCAAAATAAGTTGTTCTTCGCTTCTCAATCTTCCCTAGCTATGTTTTTTTTAATTTGACTTCTTTATACCAATATTTTAGGGAAGATTTAATTATTTGTTTGTTTGCATTGAACAGGTTCTGAAACTACTGAACCGATTTTAATGTAACTTGGCACAAAGTTAGAATAGACCTTGAAGTAGCATATAGACTACCTTTACTGCGAAAAATTCCTTATTCCCACGGGAAAAACTGTTAACGCTATGGGGCGGAAAGCTAGTAGGTATCGTATAATTGCGAAAAACTTTAAGTACTCCAAATATATCTATTGTAATTAATGTGTCTTAGAAAAGGTAGAGAAACAGATAAAGGAAAAATAATACGATTACATCGGCGGAAATGACTATGTGAGTGTTAACTGTATCAATTAAAACGTTTTCTTTGGAGTAGCGAGCGGAGCTATAAATCTTGCTGGCACGTAGCGCGGAGGCGGCGGCGGCGGCGGCCTTCTGAAGTACTTGTTCTACGATAGCTTGAATGGTTCACTTTAATAAAAAATATTTTAATTACAAAATAAATTTATAGCTAAATTACTAGGTACGCATGAAAAAGCTCTCTTTATTTTATGGTAGCAGTGACGTGGTGGTGGTGGTGGATGACTTATTTTATTTAATTTTTTTGTTTGTGTGGTGTGGTTGATGTTGATGACTTACGATATAGAATAGACTGAAAAATAATTCGTTATCTTCTAAATAAGTTGTGATAGTTTTTAATGATTTATGTATTTGTTTAAGACCGTGTCCTTACTATGGAGGATGATTTTTATGAACCTTGTAAAAACGTGTGCAATCTTATGTATGAATGAATCAAGTGTCAAATAAAAAACTGCTCTTAGTTATAAATGTTACAGCAAAGACTACAAACAAACAAACAAATATTCTTTATTGACACCATAAATTAATAGTATTGTTACAATTTTAAAAGTGAAACAAAAGCCAATAGGCGGCCTTATTGCTAAAGTAGCAATCTCTTCCAGGCAACCAAGCAGGAAATTGCGAAAAATGATATAGAGCGCGGGTGGAAGACTACCTAACATTTCTTCCTTACTCTGTGTTACATTTCTATCTCTAACAACATATGCAAAAAACAGATACTTAGTTACTTATATATGTTTCTTTCAGCACAACAACAAAAGACCCATGTATTGAAAATACGTACCAAGTCTCTGGCGTCATAACCTTGCGTAATCCTCAATATTCAGGCGGAATCGACTCTGCGTCACAAATGAACAGGCGAGACGAGAGCCGTTGCTTTTTATGTACAGAAAATATGGTAAAAATTGAATACTCTCGGCGGCCTATCACGAACTCTTGAATGGGGATGGATTTAGGCTACAAAAATATGGGATTAGAGGAATTTCAGGCATTTAAAATTTTGTTCAGTTATTTAAATGTCAAAGCACATTTTGCATATTTATTCAATAAGATTTTTTTTTATTATGTTATTTCTTAAATATACTTTTTCTGAAAAATGAAAAGAAATGTAAAACGCAATATCAGGAAATTTTATCATTGTGTTCAATTATAACACGTCTGTACTCGAAGCTAAAAATCGTGGTTGTTTTAGGCCTATTCTATAGAATTATCACCTTAATGAACCCAACCGATTCTGCGTCGGTTTATTTTATAGAATTATTAAGAATAGTTTTCTTACAGATAGAAAAATCACTTTTTTATTACTACCAGTCAGTTTAAAACAATTCAGCACCTAATGTGTTTAAAAATTTATTTTGAGCAATAAATGTAAAACTGAATGCTAATAACATTGCGCTGTCTTTTTAACTTCCATGTTATTGCTGCTCATTGTAAATTCTGGAAAGTGTGGTAGTGTTCGTTTGTTTTTCTAGGCCCTCATTACTGCACTGGGTCCGGCCCTGCAGGAATGTACACTGGCGATCAATAATTCAGCCTCCGCGCGTACGGTTTACTCTGCTGCGCGTCTAATCCGTATTTATTTCGGCGAAACAGAGGAACAGCTGGCTTCAGTTCGCGTCTCGGAATTTATGTCCGTGCTCCACCAGTCTCGGCAACTCACGTACGGAATGCGCCAATTTTTGACTCTGATAAAATAAACTTTGCAAATTGTAAAAGGGTTTTATGTAAAACTGACTAAATATATTCGTTACGAAATTTTTTTTTGAGAAAGTTCCTCAGAACTTTTGACTGAGAAATATTTTAGTATTAAATTTTAGATATCACTTAAACCCTGTGTAAGCACCATTAATGGAATCTATTGACAGTGTATGTAACGTAACTAGAATTTTCCTAAATTAAAAAGTTATATAGCCAAGTAACACGTTATTACTCGACTATCTAGTATTAATAAAGCGAAACAAATTCAGAAGTGTCATTTAATTATTGTCTTTTCATAGATCTTAATTATTACCATAAGCCGATATTCTTGATAGACATTACATAAAGAAAATTTTCAACACCATGTGGGTAGATAATCTCTCTAAAATTAAATATTAAATGAATTCGAGCGATGTTAATAATACTCCACTTGACAGGGAAGTTGGTACGTTGAGTGCGGTTCTGTGTTTGCTTATTATGTACAGCGTCGAGTCATCTGTGATAACATGGCACTGACAATAACGTGTACCAAGTTAGTGCCACCACAGGTTGCGTATAGTTTCATTATAATCTTCGAGTAGTTTGAGAATAGGGGTTTCTAGAGGTGCGGTATTATAACGCATGCCGAAAACAAATAATTTTAAGACAACTTACATACATTATAGGAAAAGCGACTAAAACCAAATTATTTTTTGCCTTCCTTTTATTCTCTCCTTTGTTAGACCAGAATTCAGGACAATATTGCAATGTTGCATTAAAGAGCTTACTTATTTAGAGTATATTAAGATTTTTGACTTAGAAAGATTTTTCTTAGTTTTAGAATACTTATTTTTTGTATTGCTGCGAATATCTTAGTGAGTAAGGAGTAGCTCAGACGTATAGTAAAGTCCAGGATGTAACGCGGACCGCTGTCCCTTATTAAAATGACATAATAACGGTGCAAAGTTCAAATTGTACAGCTTAGCGTGCTCTTGACCGTCTTTCTTTTCAAATTAGGAACTGCCACATTTACTTAAAGTAAGTAAAAGGTGCATATTAAAAGCTACAATCCAGGCTTTCAATTCAAATTCATGTCCTCAAATTGCAACTGCTAGTGTTGCTATTCTTAGACTGTAGGGAGAGCAACTGCAAATGTTGCTATTCTTAGAAGCAGGCGAGAGTTCCAATGAACAGAACTGCGGGAAATCCGCCAATAACTCAATTGGAAAGTCTGACGCGCTGAGAAGCGAACCGAACTCATGAACAGACAATAATAGTGACTTGGACTAACGAGTTGTTTTTACACCAAGAATTGAATAGAAGCTACAGTTCTATTAATAGGAACGAAGTGGAATGGCTTTACTAGCTACCAGAATTATTTAACCAGTTAAAATATTTCGTAGAAAAATGTTTATTTTTTTCTTTTTAGAGCCTCGGTGGCCTATGGTTGCGGTCTCAGTGTTAGTCGGCAAGAATGAAACTAAACGTAAAAAACTGAGTCCGCAGGCAGCATATTTGAAACAGTTTTTCATTGTTACATTATTCGGTCTCGTTGTCAGTGACACTTCCCAAAGGGTTTAAAGCTAACTGTAGATTCAGGATGAATAAGCTTTATTCGACCACTGTGTGCAGGTTTGTTCACGATGATTTTCTTTCACTGTAAGACATATATATAAATTCTAAAATCGAAAATAATAACTGTTTTTGGTTGAGAAATCGGTGAGTCCTAACATCGCTTTCATTTTGTGAAAACAAAACTGTTTTAGCTTCAAAAGAAAAACAAAAAATAAACTTTTATTTCAAGATACAACTAACTAAAGATAAAGACATTCCCTCCGGGAGGTAATAATTCAATTGACATTGTGTGTCGCGGTCGAGCCCACGAGTCCAGGAGCCTAGTCGGTCGCCGCGGGCTCCCCGAGACAACATTTTCATTTAAATAGTTTTCCTCCTCGATGGGACGGCGCGATAAATCAGTCGGTGGGATGCCGCTGATAAGTGGTCGCCGGGTCACCAAAAAGCTAACCTTTTGATATTAGACGAGTTTCCACTGAAATTACGACTAGGAAATAAACGCTGAGAGGATCTACGTTGTTGCATAGATTATTTTGATATAGAAAATAAATGCGCTTAAAGCAACATTTACGCAACAGTGTAGCATACCACATAATTCATGAACAAATTTTACAGCAACTTGCTTTGAAAAATATTTAGCCACGCATGCCGCAAATGCTGAAAATATTTTCTATTTGTAGTAAACCACAAAATTTTGCATGGTACATTTATGCAATACTGACATGCAATACTGTTGCCTTAGTTAGAGAATAAATATAAAAAAGAAATTCCCAGAATTTTTTCTATTTACACTCTATGACTGTTGCAATTTGTTGCCACGGCGTAAATGAGACTTCATAAATGCCAAGATAAATGCAAGTTCGATTTGAAGTTATCAATGCATGTTCGATTTGAAGTTAAACATGACATCTAATCTACCTACCAACCCTACAAGAGAGGGTAATAGTACTATTATTAAGTAACTCAAGTTAAGTTAGCAAAGACTATTATTGGGTAACTTTGAACCACTGTAAAAATAACTTTCACTTAAAATTTACTCTTTAGTGGACCGGTCATTAACCTTTTCGCCTATGATCCTTTGTTATGGCATTGATACCTAAATTACAATTAAAATACACTTATTTGTTTGTATAGCAATTGCAATATAAACAAATAATTATAAATAAACATTGCTATTTCTACGCTGTGGCCTATAACCACAGGAGTCCATGTTACATTATAAACACAACTTAAATATGATATACTATATTCTGGTCAATAACATTATCACGACGAATTAAATTTACCTCAACCTTTTCTCAACGAGGTTCTTTTTGTTTCACTATCAAGACAATTATTTAAATAGTTCGCTTGCGATAGGACTCGATAAATCACTCAGGAGTCAGGGTAGCCATCGCAGACTCTCTGTTTAAAAAGTTAGCTCGGGGCTACGTCCGTTCTATTTCCAGCCAGGTGGGTACTTTGTTATCAAATTTAACTATAGGGCATATTACTCAAGGGATATCTAAATAAAGGGTTTCTTTTTCATTATTATTAGAGTAATTTTAATGGAAGCATGGGATTTGACATCTCTATGATTTGGTATTTGGAATGTTTGGTCACCCTTGAAATAAAATGCTTGCTTGTTCGAGGTTAACCTACTTCTTCGACCCTGGTGTCAGAATTATTGAGCTGCCTGTTGGCTTCTGACATGGCTCTTATAACGAGTATCCGTAGAAATTAACCTTTACTGGCTTTACATGCCTTCCGAAGCACGGAATCATCTTTCTTTTCGGACAACCAGGTGCTTTAGCCTGCAATGTTCTAACCAAACTGAGGCAAGTCTCACTAAGTTATATTTGTTCGACGAGAGCCCCACCGGAATTCGAACCCGGAACCTCCGTAACGTAAGTATTTGACCACTCGACAACGGACCCTGAAAAAAATAAAGGTTTTGTGTTGAAATGGCACGCTTGATCGACATGTTGGTCTTCGATAATTTAACATTCGTGAACATGTAATGAACTAAGTTAAAATAACTTCATGTAGAAATAAGTTAGTTAATTAATTTTCATAAAAGAAGTATATTTTTAAACGAAATTTTATTAATAAAACTGAAAAGTGAAAGACAGTTACTTCAGAGTCGGATAATTTATTGAAAAGGAAATCCTACGAAAAGAGAACTTTATTTTTAACACTCGGATTGTGGCAAAATTCATCCAAGTGATCAAAAATTTACTACCAGCCATTTTGCCGTTAAATTCGATGGCAGAATATTAAATATTTAGGCCGTAATTCGGAGCAACTTGAAATTTAAATAAAAGTGTTCTTTTTACATATTTAAATTTTATGGATTTTTATTGGATAATGTTATTCTAAATATATAAAATACTTGCATTGCACTTTTTTTAAAGCGTATATATTGGTTTCTACTCTAGCGAACAGTTCGCAATAAACGTTGGTAAAAATAACAGTGTGGTAACAATTAATTTAGTTAAAAAAATCTACACTCTATTTCTTGAAGTAAAGTTGTTTTCCTCCCAGCAAAGCGATAGTACAGTAAAAACAACTATTTGGAACTTTTTCGATTTAAAAGGTCATATTCAAAAACGGTTATTGGGCTGTACTAGGATCATGCCTTGGTTTGTGCTGATATAAAAATTATTTGATGTGGGAGAGTGTATAACGTTACCTCTACATTGCGCTTTTTTTCCAATACTTTTAAACCGTGTTAGGTGAAAAACATCGATGGATGTTGCGGCCAGTATCTTTTTGCAAATATTTACGTGAATGTAGTCGTATCGTTACGCAATCGGAGTTGGGAACTCGTTCCCGTAATAAAAAACTTGACGCGTAAAACTGAAACTTCCACACAAATAGCTAAAAGTTTAACCGGTTGGTTGACTGTAAATTTGACTGTATGCTGTGCTGTATGGGAATTACGCCAAGAAATTACGATATTGGTAGTAGAATAGCTATTTATGATACTAGTGCGGAAAGTATGTGATTTCCGATGAGTGTCATTTTATTCATGAGCGAGCAAAGCGAGCGAGTGTATAAGCCGACACGAGTCGGAAATCATCTTTCGCACGTGTATCATACAAGATTTTACTATGCATTGTGCAAGAAAACAAACAGTTAAATATATTAAAAAGGCGTTAGAAAATGGCGGGCTTCTTAAATACATGCGCGCTGAAAATATTATCTACTGCGCATGTGCAAATAACTATAAGGCATGAGTAATAAAATGTATGCAGCCACGAAATTTTATTTGAACGTAATTTAATATTTGAACGTAATTTATCAATAAAAATTAATTTCTAAAGTAATTATACTAATTATAAACGCGTTTATTGAATTGTTATTTTTATTGTTCCCTTTATATTAGTAACAATTGGTAATTGAGTAATTTGTAAAAATATCTCAAATACTGAAATGTCAGGTTGCCTGGCTGAATGACAGGCTGAGCAAAAATAAA
The DNA here is from genome assembly GCA_948473455.1 of Teleiodes luculella. Lineage (NCBI taxonomy): Eukaryota > Metazoa > Arthropoda > Insecta > Lepidoptera > Gelechiidae > Teleiodes > Teleiodes luculella. The sequence continues at coordinate 8,413,267 of OX419589.1, forward strand.
AAATAAAACTGAAAAGTAAAAAGCACTAGTGCGGAAAAGTGCTACTTTCCGCAGTATTTGGCTGCTTAGAAAACGCTCTTTTCGAGCACATGCATTGTAAAAAAACATTCTTTATAATACAGACTACTGTCAAGTCCAGCGAAGTTTGATTGGTCGTACTTTTTCGACACAAGCATAGGTCAATAAGAAAAAAATACAGACTACGACCTAGTAGTACTATTATTTATTCCGTGCTACGACCAAGAAGACAGCGTAGCAGTCGTAGCAGTGCTACGATATGTCTACGGCCTACGGTTACAAGATTGCTACGAGCACGTGCTTCAAGCTTACCCTAGATAGGGAGTTATTTTCATGCATTTGTTTTCAATTTCATTTTTTGAAGTAAATTTCTTGTTTTAAAAGGTAACTATAGTCAAAATTATTGTTAGCTACTTTGTTCATTTATAGATACTTAAAGCAAAATTACATTATTAATACCCTACGTTTTTATCTACAACTCGGTAGGTAATAGGTATAAAGTTTGACTAAGTACCGCGGCTCCGCTACGGCAAACTACCCGAGACCAGAACCTTCCGTATCCACACAGGAAGCGGGAGACCGCAGAATACGTAGCGACATCCCGCGGGAGTTGCTCGCGCCTTACATCACCCAACTTATGGGCCGAGCGCGAACTATAAACCTCAGGATATATGAAAACTATTGAGAGCGGGCGCAGGGAATTGAACGAACATTGTTGGAGGCAAATGCAAGTAGCTTTAGTGAAATTGGGAAGTTATACTCTATTGGATTGGTACAAAAATCTTAGTTACAAACTTAGCTTAAGGGAAAACATGACAGGCTATTATTGACTTCTTAATCAGTCTAATCAACATAATCATATCTAGCTATAATATCTACCAAAATACAAAAGCTAATTATTTTGAGGTTAGGCGCGTTGGCCTCATTATCTAAGGATCTGTTTAGCTGGCAAGCGCAAAAGTTATTTAATTAATTAAAAATTGATTTATAAAACAAATACTTTATTTTAATAACAATGTCACGAACTTTGAAACTTTTTACCTTCGATGTTTGGGGAGAAAATGGCTAAGAAGAGTGCCCGAAAATAAGGTGTTCTCGAAATCGTGGCGATTTACATAAAACTTGTTTAAATGGTAATATTAGACGTCGCCCATAGCCGTCTCCTTCAGACCTTTAACAAATCTGTCGTATCATCCTGTGGTTTCGCCCTATGCTATGCATTACCCTTACACTTCTTAGACATACTGCTTGTTCCGTCTGTTTAAAGTTAGCAAAACTTTAGTCTGTGGTCGATTGGGACGTGATCCTAGAAATTTATGTGAATTGATTTTCTATTTTCCGATAGTTCTATTCTGTGATGTCTGTCTACTTTAAACTACTAATTTATAGACCGCGTTTTAAAATAAATAATGCTTTGTGTTTGGGATTATGTTCGAGTAAATACATTGTTACATAATTTCGAATATAGGAACGTTTTTTGCTTTAAAGCGGCACCTTTATAAATATTACTGGTTTTTGATTCAATGATCCTCGTGATCCGTACAAGTAAGTATTATGATTTTCAGATATAAATTATGAGATCATATCTATCTAAATACTCATATTACTCATATGCCTGAATACACGTTTTCTGAAAATTTTATCGATAGTAAATCGCGCCAAAGTAACCTTCACCTACAACGTAACTAAACTTTGAAACTTGGTCACAAGTATGGTATTCAATTCAACTTTATTAAAATAAAATATTTATTTAATAAATCTATTACATGCAATACTTTTAGTATAAATGGACAAAAACTAACTTGGCACTTACGTTGTTTAGTTCTAGCGCGCCAATGACCGTACTCGCCGGCGCGGGCGCGTCAAAATCAAAACTAATAATCAGAGACGGAGCCTCTCAGACATGCGTCGTCTCCTTCACGATGTTTTTCCATATCTACGCGCTAGGCCTAGGTTCGAAACTCCCTCGAGACGCCCCTAGACGCGTTGGTACATGTCTACTCTGGGGTAGACCTTTCCCCTGCAAGTCCGGTGAAGCTTGATTGGTCGTACTTTTTCGACACAAGCATAGGACAATTTAAAAAAAAAATAAACATCTCACAAAGTAGCTGTATTGAAATATATATTTTCACCCTTACTGCGTCTACTTACCTATAATATGTCGAGATTTATATTATTATGCCTTGCTGTATCAGTCGGCATATTTCGGTGATGTCACAGAAATATATTTTAGGGCTAGGTGTGCGGTCGAGTGCAGATTAATTTGTAAACAAAATATATCGTAATATGTTGTATTAAACCTTGCTCTTATATACATTATAGCTACGTGTCACGGTAAGACGCTGCGGTCTTTGTGTTCGCGTCGACTGAGAGTTGGTTATGTCAAGTCAGCATTTTCAGTCTGCCACTTTCGTACTAGGAGGATATTTGTCATGTCAAATGGCGTGTTCAGCGCTGAAGATGTATTAGTCAGATAGTGTGACAAGTTTTTACTCTTCTTACCTATCTTTGGCTTTACGGTTGTGATAATGAATGAGCATTATAATTATACCTGTGCTAATCGTCGTCGCAGCTCGCATATGTGCCCACCGAGGGGCTCGAGCCTAGCCTGAAATATGGGTGAATAAGATCTTAGCCGACCAGCAGTGCGGGTTGGTCAACTTCACACACAACCTTTGAATTACTCCGCATGTGTGTGAAGTTTCCTCACGATGTTTTCCTTCACCGTAAGAGCGTCGAATGAACATATAAAAAAAACGCATTGGTACCTGCCGAGGCTAGAATTCGCGAACTTCCAAACGGAAGGCAACGGCCCTAGCCACTTGGCTAGTGACGCTCCAGTGCATTGCCCTATTTACCTTGGGTTGGCCAGCAGAGAATGCCATTAGGCAGTAGACCCGCCTCTTGTATTGTAAAATAAAGTATAAAAAAATATAGTTTTCTATCATTTGGTCAGTCCCATAGCAATAAGGCCGCCGAGTTTGCTATTGCAGACTGTATTTCTTGTCATTCCAGCCCTCTTAGCATGACCGTTCGAGCGACAGCGTGGTGTGACATACATAATTTTGTCGTGCGTATACTCTTTTCCTATTGGAGGATATTTCAGTAAGGCGGGTTTCTTATGGTATTGTGACAGCTAGGTAAAAGAAATATAGTTTGTTTGTGGTCATACTACAAATTACGGGGGCTGGTGTACAATAAAGCATTTTTATTCATTGTACATCTGCGGCCGTAATATGACCGTCTCATTGTTAGCCCCACTGCTTGTTTTGTGGCGATGTTAAATTAAACAAGCGTCGAACTAAGTTTAGCTGCAGAGTTGTAATGCCAGCCGTACGTCTGTGGTGTGTGTGACCTTAGCCTCGTCAAATACTACGTTTGGCAACTCCTGGTTTCAACAAATTTGTGTTTCGTCACTTACGCCTGACTTCATCATTGAAAAGTCAAGGACAAAAAGGAAAAACTTAACTTTAAAAGTTGAAGCTACTCATTGAAGTGTTTACGGTGGGTATACACTGCATTTTCTTTTACAATCCTTGTTGTTTTTGGTTAAGTCAAGTACTAGGAAAGCTGAAAAAACCCAGCAAAGTGTTCAGCCTTAGAGTATAAATAAATAAAAATGTGGTAGCAGCTTTGCGTGTTCTTAATTTGTACCAATGTGTCCAAATTCTAAGTATGCCATAATGCTAATCTGTGATTGATGATTACAATTTTTATACAACACTACCCACCGCCGGACTTAGGTCTCTCCCTTGAAAGGCACGCATAAACATAATCCTCACTCTTGAAAGGCGGATTGGAGATCACAGTTGTTATAATTATATTACACAGGTGAACGCTGCTGTTGCCCATTGCTTAGGTACTTGCTTTAATCGCCTTTTACGACACACACAAGAAGAGTTGAGTTGGTTTCATTCTAAGCTGGGACCCACACGATTATTTGGTTGCGTATATTACATATAATTTAATTTGAATTAGCTATAAGCAATAAGGCTCCTTTTTACCTAACGCTGTACGTATTAAGTTGTCCATGTAGTTATTTGTACTGCGTGCAAAATAGTTATTTATGATACTAGTGCGGAAAGTATGTGATTTCCGATGAGTGTCATTTTATTCACGAGCGAGCAAAGCGAGCGAGTGTATAAGCCGACACGAGTCGGAAATCATCTTTCGCACGTGTATCATACAACATTTTACAATGCATTGTGCAAGAAAAAAAAACAGTTATATTAAAAAGGCGTATAAATGACGGGCTTCATAAACAAAACACATTCGCGCTGAAAAAAACATCTACTGCGCATGTGCAAAGCTGTCGAATCGCAATAAAGCAATGAGTAAAATTTATTCAGCCACGCAAATTTTTAATTAATATTTGAACGTAATTTATCAATAAAAATCAATTTCTAAAGTAATTATACTAATTATAAACGCGTTTATTGAATTGTTATTTTTATTGTTCCCTTTATATTAGTAACAATTGGTTATAAAAATATCTCAAATACTGAAATGTTAGGTTGACTGACTGAATGACAGGCTGAGCAAAAATTAAAAAAAAACTGAAAAGTAAAAAGCACTAGTGCGGAAAAGTGCTACTTTCCGCACTGTTTGGCTGCTTAGAAAAACGCTCTTTTCGAGCACATGCATTGTAAAATATTTTTATTGTATTGTACACTTATAACATTGGACGTATGTGTTTTTTAATAACGACCTCCGTGGTTGAGTGGTCAAAAGCTCGTCTGACGTTACGGAGGTTCCGGGTTCGAATCCCGGTGGGAATCCGTCGAACAAATATCACTTTGTGAGACTTTCCCCCGTTTGGTTTGGACATTGCAGGCTGAATCACCTGATTGTCCGAAAAGAAAGATGATGCCGTGCTTCGGAAGACACGTAAAGCCGTTGGTCCCGGCTACTATCTACGGGTGTAGGTAGTCGTTATAGCTGCCATGTCGGAAGCCCAAGGCGATTCAACAATTCCACATCAGGGTTTGTGAGATAGGTTAACCTCGAAACTCACTCGATAAGCAAGCAAGTAAGCAATTACTAGGTATTAGGTTAAAAGTAACATTTACCGAGTGTTGCTTTCCAAGTGTCCCAAGAATAAACAGAACGTTATGTGCTACTAAATGCCAGTATTATTTTCCTACTAAAAGTATTTTTGGCAAGCAAATTCTAATTAGAAACATCGAGGAGAGTAATTAAGACGATACTTAAGGAGTTACGACCTATTAAAAGCTTTGTTGAGAGTCTGAAAGAAAACGCTACCGAATTCAGTTAAAATGTTGCGATTTGTACGAGTAATGCCAACGGATCCGAGTTTTTGTCAAATTCCTTTATGTTAAAACGGTTAAGAATGTTGAAGTATCTTTTTGTTATTTTCTAACAAAATTAATCGTAAAAGTGTATTTAATTTTATTAATTATGCCCTTTACTGCACTTTAGTGACAGACAGGTGATAATATCGTTTAGCAATAAGGTACACTGATCGCGAATCATAACTATAAAATGTTCTTGTGTGTAAACCATGGGTCAGAGAGATTGCTTAAATCTATAGAACCGCCATTTTAAATATTTTCCCCTGTTTTGGGCCACTGTGTTATAACAATAATTTTAAACAGTGCATATTATTATGTCTGTAATAGCCTCAGTCATAAAAATTTCCCGTATTGGGCCACCAAGCTCATTCGTTGTCTTGATACGAGTAGTACAGCTATTTGCAGCTAGATGTTTTTGATAATCTTGTTTTATGTTCATTTCATAATTAGTTTTTTGTTTGTTTATCCGTTTACAATAATGACTTGTTTAATAAAAATAAAAGTTTAGAACCTTTCAAAACAGTAAAAAAAGGTGACCTGCTGCTATGAAATCAATCAAACCAATTTCGCCTTTCCAAAATCAACCATGAAATTTTAATAATGGTATTATTATATAGATATTTAAATTTCAAATATCTATATTAAATGAAAATCTGTATATAGAAAAAATAAGTAAAAGCTAACAACCGAGTCAGGGGGATGTAAGAAGTGTTATAGAACATAATAACTAGTTTTTTTTTTCAACCTTTTTGTATCTGTTTGTCTGTTTGTACGGGCTAATCTCCGAAATTGTTAGACAGATTTGAATGAAATTTTGAATAGTGGTTATGTCCCCAGTCAACATCTCAGATAGTTTTTACCGCAGGAAAATATCATATTCCTAAGGGAAACTGCACGGAAAAGTCAAAAACAACGCGGGCGTAGCGAAGACTGCAAATGTATCGTACCCACTTGGATGTCAATACGTCCGCATTCTGGTACGAAAACCGAGCTGGACACGCGGTAAAGAGGAAGGTGGTTTTGACAGCCCAAATCCGTTTCCCATTTCCACAATAATATGATTGGCGTTAAAACTCACTTGATATTTTTTGTGGAAAATCATTTCGGCCATAATGTATGGTTCGAGGGTCAATTGATGTCGACCTTCTGAAGGGATCGAGGGTCCGGTGATGTGAGGATCGCTTAACGTCAGGTGGAAACGTGACGTGAAACCTTTATGAATATTATTTTAGGAAGCTAACGGGTTCACTGTGTATGAAGAATAAGTTTTGGCACATATTAATATTAGATACATTCACTTTTGGTTACGTAGATATCTTTGTTATGATACGCGTATTTAGCATTACAATAGGGATGTTATCTGACCAAATTACAGCGAATATTGATTTTTTTTTAATACCTAGGACAAAACGACTTTATGATACTTTCCTGAGAGCAGTCTCTTCTCTCTCTCTAGTCATAATCCGAAAAGGCTGGTTAAGTTTTTACAATTAGTATCAAAGGAGAATGGGTAAGAGCGTACCCAGACACAAAGTTAATTGTAGCATTATGAAACATATCGGTCTTTATTGCCCGTATGGAGTACTTTAATATCATTGATCTCAACTACAATCCTTATTTCTAAAACACACCCTGATTTAAATCAATGCGCATTATGAATTCATGGAAAAATAAATAAATAACAATGAAAATTCAGTTTTTCTAATGAACATATCTTTTTTCTCCAATTGAATTCAGACATTCTGTCTTGTGTTAATCAAACTACTCCATTAGGGCTACAAAACCCGACATATCTCATAATGCTACAGTAATTTATTTTTTTTGGGTACGGGGCCCATACAAAATTACCCATTATCCTTTGTTTATTTTTTGAACTATACTATCTAATAACATTTTCAAATTCGGAAGTAATTACAAAGTATCCAAGTTATACCTACAGAGGTCAAGTTTACCGACCCATGTGACTCAGTTCAATTGGTCTCCGGCCTGCACTAAAACATTACCAGCCATTAACATAATACAACACCTATGCAATCGCTGAACAAAATCTTGGATTATTCAGCGCGGGTCACACCCTGGCTGAATGTTTGGCTTCACAATTATTAAGTGAATAAACAAGGCGGGATGGCACATAAGCTTCGGCGAAGGACTCAGAGGCCCTTGATTATTATTCATGTCCTGGTTAATTTTGCCGCACCCGTTTAATTAATTTCACCTGCTTGCCTAATATACGCCGTTTGTATGTTTGTTTACGACTTTGGGTTCATAAATTTTGGGTTGTGTTTGTGTAATGCTATAAATGGTCACGTAAGTGTACCTATAATTTTTGATAAAGACCTTTGTGCAACTGAGACTGATAATGGTTTAATTAATATATATTTCGTAGAGTTTCGGCAACAAGGGACTTTTACTAAATAGGTACCACACTTTTAAGATCACAATTTCACTAGTTGCTTGGTGGTATTAGCTAGCCTAGAGGTATATTCTGGTATAGGTGATCTATCTAGTATCCAAATATGTATTCTGAGTTGTTGTTGGCGAAAGATCAGCGGGCTTACGATGGATTGTGTAATACAAAGGGAGCTTTGAGCTAGTACTGGAAAGTACTCATGGTTTATGATTTTATGCCAACGAAATTATGAACCAAGTCATTATTACGAGTCTTGTAGTTATAGGCTATAAAGACGTTAATACAAATGACATGTAAATTCTGTCAACTAGCTGAGGTGCGGGGGGGGGGATTGTCTCGGGGTTGTAATTGCTCCGAAGGGTATGCAGCTACTTTCAATTGGTCGAGACCACGTCGAGACTGACGGAATACGAAAATATCTCGGTGACAAATCACTGAGATATAGTCACAGAATAACTAAATTTAAAGTACGGGTGTATTAAAATGAACGGGAGGAAGTCGAATGTTTGTGTTTCAGTGTGTTTCAATTCAAACAGAAAGTTCCTTTTGATCATTGTAGAAATAAATGCTTTGAAATTGAATGTTATTTCAAGGAGTTTATTCCACTGAATATTGCACTGATAATGTGGGGGTAGTTAGATTAAACAAGTTTCATGAAAATGTTTACAAAATGAAAATAAAATTAAAACATAAAAAAATTCTCGCTTTATACATACATACACATAATTGAAACTGAAGTGAAATTTCGTTTTATTTCAATCCATTCATCGTCAATGCCGAGAAATTTATCATGTTGATACAAAAATACGTCGACGTCTTTCGGCTGAAATTATCATGATGAACTAATTTTTATAAGTAAGTCAATAAAAGTTAGTCATGTGCGTGAATATACACTTATCGATTATTCGCAAGTTGCCATTTATTAAAATGAATCACACATTTGTTATGTCAACAAATCCGAAATGCTCCAACAAACAGTACAAGACCCCAGTAGCTGTATAAACTACTGGATTACTTATTAAGCAGATTACTAGGCTGTGTAGAGTCGTCTGCGCCGAAACCCATTCAGGGTTGCCAGACGGGCGATGAATTTTTGAGAGGCCTTGAGGACGTGTGTGAGACCGGCGACTGAAAAAGCTCTCTAGGGTTCCGCTACAGATAAAAAAAATAGACGTTTTCTTAAGAACACGTTAGAGCGAGTCTTAAAATGTCTTTTCGCGTTTACATTACATGTATGCAGTGCCTAACGATCCCTGAAAGCATGGAAGTGAAGTGCTAGCGGAGTTTGTCTTAATTTATAAAATGAATTATATACTTATGTTTTTATGAATACTCCTCTAACAGTCCTAAATATAATTATGTTGCATTGTAAGCTATGCAGTATTCTAGTCTTTTATGTATATCGGCATTATTAGTGTTGTTATTGTTTATAAATCCCTACTTATAACATAATAAAGTAAAACTAAATTTATTTTTCAAAAGAAATAAGTAGAGCTATAAAATCTCAACTAGGTGAAGGTCATGCAACAAAATCCCTATAAACACATTTATTATTTGTAATCGGTTCTGTACTAGTGATTATTGTAGTAAAATCAAGTAAAAATCTGGCATATTAAGTATCAGCTGTTGGTCTGGCTTTACGAATACTTTTTAATTTTCTAATTAGTGAACTATTAAAACAAATATGTAAAGGCTGACTAGAAAAAGATACCTCGCCATATTGCGGAAATTCTATGGAACTATTTCAAAATTGTATTTGCTATTCTCGCCATATACACAAAAAAAAACATAAGACGCCCTCAGAGCAGGTATTTTACGTTTTTTACTAGTCAGGCTTAACATATGTATACTGAACCACACATACTAGTTTAAAGGTTTCAACTTACGTTATTTTTTTCTTCAGAAAAAGAATCGGCGGCGCAGAGGATAATGAACCAGTGAGACAGAGACGCCGCGCATTAATGCAACGAGCCTCGCGGATTATCATGAGATGCATTACGCTCATCTTTTTGTGTCTAGCACCTGTGTGCTGCGAACAAAAGTTACGACACTTTGTTACGTGAATGTTACATGCAAATAGAACAGATGCGCGCTACTACTTGTTTCACTTGGTACAGACAAAGGATGCATAGTTGTTAAACTTTATGAAAATTTGTTTTTAGAGATCGCAAGGTTTGTTTACGAAAGTCGAATTTCATAAGAAAACAGACAAAATAAATAATTATTATCAGTAGATAAACTAAATAAAGCACGAAGATAATAATAACTCTGCGTTTGTTGATCCATCTGCGTTATGATTTTGTTTTTCGCAATAAAAAGCAACATATTATGTTAGTCCAGTGTCATAAAATTTTCAACAAAATTTTCGTGCCAAATTTTATTCAAATACCGTTCAGTAGTTTAAGCGTAGAAGTGAAACAAATGTCCTGACTGAAAAGTACTTCAACTTCTTATTTTTTAATAAAATTAATAATAATAATATAGTGTGATACAATACAACCTAATGACAATAAAGATAAACAGACAAAACTATCCATCTAGGTTTAGTCTGTTAGGTTTATACGAGTATATTTATTAATGAAAAGTTTCCTATGTAAAAAAAAACTATTCGTTGCCACGAGCGAAAACATACTCATGCTGCTCATGCTCTTATTCCTTTTTTAAAACACTGTGAGTTTTCATTTGAAATATGCACCCGCTCCCATGGACCCTCAAAAATTCAACGACTCGAAAATGTGGACTTATTCTGACCTGATCTAATTTTCTCTTACGATAAATTACGAAATAATTATTCAAATAAAGTGATTATAAAAAAAACCTTATGACATGTCAGGAAAATTTATAATTAAATTTTTAGAAACATCCACCCACATATTTGTAGAACTTTCTGTCTATTTTATACGGAGGCAGTATTATTCTTGTTTATAAAAAATAAAAATAAATTATTTTCAGCCTAGTTGCCATAGCTTCTTAATACAAAATATAACTTAAACAAAAATTTTACCTAAAATATATTTCATAAACGTACCCTCCCTCCTGCAGATTCACACCTTGATAAATGACGATCTAATAAGGATAATAACATTAATAACTAACTATAATGTTATGTTACGTTATAACGAAACAAAATTGTAACAGCATGGAATAAAGATACCATTATGTTAAATGTTGATATATTGGATTCCAGGAAAAAGTAGGCCTTAATGATATTCTGAAAATCAGGTGAAGCTTGATCAACTGATAGTGATAAAAAAATAAAACAAAACTACTTTGTATAATGTACATCCTACTCGTCCTTTATTAGATTATGCAGATAAAAGAAGAATCATCCATCATAATCATCGTATAGCATTGATTTGATTGTCTTAACTCTCGTTTTTTAACAAATTTTGATTTAGATATGAATTAAGCAAAGCCCAGAATACGTTCAAAGCAGATTCGTGAGACAGAGTGGGTCTCCAGACAGGGGCTGATGAATATTTTACTTCATTATAACAGTCTGCTTGCACGTTTCTTATGCAATTTTAAGGAATCGTCGTTGTTAGAGCGACTGACAATTTTATTTCTGTGAAATTTGTAATTGTGGGATTTAAGAGTAAAAAAAAGTATATTACAAGTTTATAAGTGCAGTCATATTCCTAATGGCTTGTTATTATTATTTTTGTATGTTTACATAGTGCATCTTGCCCTTACTATCTTGATTTGTGCTATATTTCTGTTGCATACTTAAAGAAAAAAATGACTTCCTATTATTCTATAACATGAACAAAAATATGTTAACACAGAGAAAGCAGGCATTAGTACAATAAAGTAGAAAAAACATTTTGTAGGAATCTTGGCTATGCGACGTCATTTTAGGTACCACAGAAAAATCTTGGTAACTTCATACGGAAGAGATACCTTCTCGGTTTTTTAGCGAACTAAAGATTATTAATGTAATTGAGGAGAGTCAGCGTCTCGAGCCACCCTTTTCCCTGCGTTCCGAGACTAAAAGCCTTGTCTCGGAATGCGAGTTACAAGAGACTAGAGTTTAATAAAACTATTTTTCTCGAATCTTTTTTTACGGCGCCGCGCTAGACCGCAGTGAAGACTAGATTTTTAGATTCAGAATGTGATTCCGAACTAAACTGTTTATACATATTTTTTTATCTTTGTGCCTAATGTATCTTCCTTTTTTGTTTTGTGCAATAACAAATAATTGAGTCAAAATCAATTTTATCTCTTATTTACCCTTTAAAATAGAAATCTACCTTGTTTATATAACTACTAGCGACCCACCCCGGTTCCGCACGGGAAAATGGTTATTGTGGGGTATCCTTAAGTATATTATGCATGTATTATACATATAAACCTTCCTCTTGAATCACTCTATCTATTAAAAAAACCGCATCAAAATCCGTTGCGTAGTTTTAAAGATTTAAGCATACATAGGGACATAGGGACATAGGGACAGAAAAAGCGACTTTGTTTTATACTATGTAGTGATTAAGATTTGAAACGGGATATTTAGCAGGTCGGTTTGCATCATTAGTTTCTTTACTAAATAAAGATATGGTTATGGTTTGGTCCATTTACCAAATGACTACATTTTCTTTGGAGAACTATTCGCTTCTCTCAGTAACTTGAACCAGAAACTTACGGTTCGAAAGATGGAGGCGTACGTAAATTTCATTTACCGCTGGAAAGTGCCGAGCGCTGCTCGAACGCAAACTCCACTTAATTACGCACATAAATTGGAGTGCTTCCCACACGACGGATGCGATAGGCGCCGCATTCTCATAAAACGTCATTTTATATTAGCATCTTCATTGTAAAAAATATTTATACAAAATCAATTTTATCAAAGCGAAAAATGAAAAACCTTCAGTTTGGGCAGGGATTCAAACCCGATTCTTTTTAGCTGTCCGCGCCAAACAGGCGCACCAACAAATATTGTCACCGAGTCTCTGAATGAACCCAAGGAAATTTTTATGAAGAGCTTAGAGTATAAACCAGCTCCATCTATCTTAGTTATACGAACTCTTAGTAGACAATCGTGTTTTTGCGGATACGGAAAAAATAAAACTATGGGTATAGTTTTAATATAAATTAAACTACACATTTTCTAAATGTATGGAAATAATAGGTAAGATAGGTGTCACCTAAGAGTTTAACTAGGCCCTGGAGTTTCAATTTGAAACTAAGAGTCATTTTGCATTATATGAAATTGAGGTGCGCGGGTTGGTGTAGAGTCTAAACTAAATATTCATTATTTTCATAAAGAAACCCTTGTATGAAACGAACCTTAATTTTGTTTTTACCACGTGACTTTTTCCCCATTTTAGTATTTTTTTACGTATTTGTTACCTAATTAAAACAGTGCTACGCAAATTCAGGATGGTCATGTCATGAGAAAATCATAATTTGTAATTTGCAACACGAAAATGGTGTGGAAAATTGATAAAATAAGGCATACGGGTTGTAACGTAAGAATTTATTTAATAACATTAAATATTAAATTAAGTATAAGACCTCTTATCCAAAAAATAATATTATTTTCAGATATTAAGTGATGTGATCTATCAAAAAACTAACTTGCTTTTTAATATTCGTAAGTAGAGCATTGATAAGGAATATTTTATATTTTAAATCTCAATATTATTTACTTGCAGTACTAAAATTTTCACCATTACCATGTTTAGGTATTTTGGCCGTAGCATAAAAATTTGTGCTTTCTTAATTAAATTGTTATCATGATAGTGTGTTTGTTGGACATATCTGACAGTGACAGTCGTATTTCTTATGTAATTGTGAAACCTTTTCAAGATATCATTTTATTTATATGCGGAATAATAAAACGAGCGTAGCTGTACGTGAATCCATACTCCAACTAATATTATAAATGCAAAACTGTATTTGTTTGTTTCTTTGTCCTTCCTTCACGCCCTAACTAAGCAACCAATCGACTTGATTTTCGGCAAAGAGTTAGTTTAAAGGATGGAGAGTGACATAGGCTACTTTTTACCGCGGGACAATGTCTCATTCCCACGGGAAAAACTGTTAACGCGGGCGGAGCCGGGGGTTGAAAGATAGTATCTAATATTTAGTCATCGTTTCTGGTTAGAGACATAGGGCTCACAGCATACTCATGACATGTCTAATATTTAGTAGCTTTATTATTTTATCCGATAAGTTTTCATTAAAATTCACAGACAATTTAGAATATGACTTTTTCGATTTATATTACCTCTGGCGAGTTGGAGTAAACATATTTAACATCGATCGGACTCGGCATGACCAAGAATTTTTTGAAACAATCGCAGCGCGAGTAAAGGATGCGAGGAAGTATAACTGTATGGGACATTACAGGCCAATTGGAGTGGCACTCACCGTTTCAGCTAAAAACTATGTAGAAATCAGTGCTGATGTTAGTAATTTAATATAATTCGATTTTATTTTTTGTTTTATCATAAGGTATTTAACCTGAATACAATGTTATTTTTATAATATTCGTCAAATTCGTTTTCCAAGCTTGGATGGATAAAATTTATTCTTATAACACTGGGTTTTGTCATTTGAAAGTTTTATTTGGATAGATAGTTGTTTAGATTTTTTAAGTTTTAATAAACCGCCTGTTACCGTATAATACTTTCTATTAATTAGTAGTGAGTACTATTAATCTGACCAATATCTAATTTATTTTAGGTCGATGTCATAATTGTTAAAGACATTGCTAATAAAGACGACTTGACAACGTTCAGAAAAGCACATTCTAAGTATGATAAACCGATTTTAGTATGGATATCCTCGTATGCTTTAGACGATCTTTACTACATAGTTAAGGTACATAATTATTCACTAGCCGCTGCAGTAGCCACTATAATGCCAATTTACTAATTCTAACCAATAACAAAAATGTAGTTAAAAGATTTGAAATAATTTTGTATTAGAAAAGTACGGTCGAGAGCAGATAGAGCTGAACACGTGGTTATCAATTCCATCCTTATATAAAAGATATAAGAATGGTGCAATGTGTTTAACTTGACGTACTATTGGCTGTACTTCAATTGATATTTTAGCTTTCAGATGGCGTCATCCTTGATTTTTACGATGAGCGCAAGACAATACAAGTGTACTGCAAACATTTAATTCAAAAATGTCGAGAGGTTAGTGATCACTTCTACATGAACAAAAAATATTTGTGAGATTTTTTTTTTTAGTTTTCACCGGTAGCCGGACACACTGTATACAATTATACATAAACATCTAAAAAAATTATTTCGTAACAGATGTACAAACCCATAATATTATCAAGACCAGCCTTGATTAACGTGTACGTGGGTAAGATTCGAGAGATCATGCCGATTTCGAAGAAGCTAATGGACTTAAACCTGGATGGTATTCTTTTAAACGATGACAGTAATTCGTCTGTACTGATAGATGGCGTTTATAACATTTTGTGCTCCATGGCGTATGTTGATCAAAGCAGAAGGAGCGATGGAGATGATGTTCGTGCGTACTTCGAAATAAGAGCTGAGGTAAGAGCCCGTCCACATGTCTACGACGCGGCGCCGCGTCACGGTGCCACGGCGCCGCGCCGTACCGTGAAACCGTGACACGGTGCCGCGGACGGTGTGCCGCGGGCCCCAATTCTCAGTCGATATTTCGCAGTTGGTGTTGTCGCTCGAACTTGTGCGTGGATATAGATCGCGGAAGAATATACTCCTGTTATTACTAAGACAACGAATGAAAAAAAAAAACAGGAAATTTTGGGTAAATCCATATATTTATACAATGAACCAAGAATGATTTTGAAAGGAAATATAGAGCGCTAAAATAATGTGGGTATAAAAAAAATTTGATTATTTTAGAATGAGCATATCATTATCAACATTTGAAGAACTATATACCAAAACAGCACCTTATTTATAAAAACAATATTATGTATTCAGAAAATCTGGACCAGGACTTTCATTTTTATATAATAGATTATTAGTAGAATTGGCGCCCGCTGACGTACGAGGGCTGATTGATAAGTTTCCGAAACGACAAAGAAAAACTTCAAAAATCTATTTAAAATAAATTTATTTCTCAACGTAGTTTCCTTCTACCTCGATGCATTTAGTCCAGCGCTTCTCCAATGCAGTTACACCTGTTTGATAAAATGTTTTCTCCAACCCCTCAAAATACTCGTCCACGGCGACAATGACTTCTTCATTTGATGAAAATCTCTGGCCACCTAACCATTTCTTCAGGTTTGGGAATAAGTGGAAGTTGCACGGGGCCAGATCCGGGGAAAAGAGTGGATACGGTAGCAATTCGAACCGCAATTTATGGAGTTTGGCGACTGCAATCATTGACGTGTGTGCAGGTGCGTTGTCAAGGTGGAACAAAAATTTTTTCTTGGCCAAATGTGGTCGTTTCTTCTGGATTTCTTCACTAAATTTTTGCAGCAAGCTTGCGTAGTACTCTCCATTTATTGTTTTTCCTTTCTGCAGATAATCCACTAAAATAATCCCTCGAGCATCCCAAAAACAGTCGCCATCACTTTGCCGGCCGACAAAACCGTTTGCTTTTTTCGGCGCAGGTTTTCCGCTCTCAGTCCACTGCTTAGATTGTTCTTTTGTCTCGGGAGTATAATGAGGTTTCATCGACTGTTACATAACGCCGCAAAAACTCATTAGGATCTCGGTTAAACAGCGCCAAACACTCCGATGAATCGTCCTCTCGAAATTGCTTTTGGCTACAGTGAGCAAATGCGGCACCCATCGCGCGCAAAGCTTTTTCATTTTCAAATGTTGGTGCAAAATATTAAAAATGCATTCAGATGAAAAGCTCACCATCTCTGCTATCTCTTGCAACTTTAAGCGCCGATCATTCAATACAATTTTGTGAATTTTTTTGATCATGATCGGATTCGTGACTTCATTTGGACGGCCAGACCTGGGGGGTCTTCGCAGCTCTGTCTTCCACGTTTAAAATCAGTTACCCAGGTGTGAATTGTACTCAATGCAGGAGCAGAATTACCTAAAACACTGTCTAGCTTGGTTTTGATCTGGGTTGCTGTTTTCTGTTTTAAAACCTAAAACTTTATCACCGCACGAATTTCGTTTCTTTCCATTGTTAAGAAAATTTACGACAAAAAAAGTTCTACGTCCTCTCAAACAAATTCCAGCAGTTCGATTAAATTCAAATTTGGCGTTCTATTTTCAAAAAGATGCCAAAATATAATGTAATATTTCTTTTTTGCGTATCATTTTTTTAAGTTCGTCGTTTCGGCCACTTATCAATCAGCCCAGGTACACCGTCCGCGGCACCGTGGCGCCGTGCCGCGGCGCCGTGACGGGCCGCGCCGCACCGTGCCGCGTCGTGGACATGTGGACGGGCTCTAATTCCTTGTTATCAATTCACTTACTTGCGTAGGCAGGTTAAATACTAGTAAAAAAAACTAGTTATAGATTTTACTTATAATTTTCCATTAAACTATATTATTATTAAAATTCGATACCGACATTCACACACACGATACGATTGTATGTATTTTAGCTTTGGATACCATTGTGCTTTTTGTAAGTTATCTAATGTTTATGGTGTATTTTTTTTTAATTACCTACGCTTGTGTCAAGAAAGTACGACCAATCAAGTCTCACCGTACTAACGCTAAAAGTGTCTCTTTATTAAGAGTGAACAATAACTTTTTACAACATTATATTTTTGTGTTAACAGCCATGCCAGCTATGTTCTCAGTACGTACAAAGGCTTTTTATTTGTTTACATCTTATAGTCACATTACAGCAAATTTTGATGCAACCAGTACATTAAAAAAACTAAGTACATAATTTACGCTGAAGGAAGACATCGAGAGGAAACCTGCACCTGCGAAGAAATCCAAAGGATATGTGTGGAGTAGCACCACGTGGTCGACTAAGGCCTATTCACCCTGATTTCAATGTATGCCTTGGTGAGGACACATATGTCGCGGCATAAGCTGTATGTGGTCCTTTTATTGTGACGCCATGACGCATCGTTCGGCACTTTTCTTTTTTGTTGTAAATTGTGTACTGTTGTTTTTTTTTTAATTTTTTTTATTATTGTGCAAAATTATTGTATATTATGGCGTCATTAATAATAAATGTTTCTTTCTTTCTAATAGTTTTTAATAAAAAAATAACGTATTTCTGCAGCAAATGATACCAATGCCGCCTGCATTATCCCTGGCACACGCTGCAAGTTTGGCGGCCATACACAGCGGGGCGCCGGTAATTATAGTGCTCACCAAGAGTGGAAGGTCAGCTAAGTGGATCTCCTGCGCAAACCCTCCCTGCTTTATCATAGCGGTCACCACCAAGCCAGCCACGGCCAGAAAGCTACATGTTTACAGGAAGATCATGCCGTTGGTGTATGACCGTATGTACACAATCTATATTACTCTTATTTAAATCATTTATTTAACAATGTATTGTTCACATAAACAGACAAAAAACAATCAGATATAGAGAGACAATACAACAGGTCTGCTTATTACTGAAGAAATATCTAATAGCAAACAAAGGGAAGTGATTTAGATTTAGAAGATTTCAGTTTATCTGTAAAGATATATCAATTCTTACTGAATCACGATCCCTAGTACATCCAACCAGCCACAGAAATCAAAGAATGTACAATACATAAACATATTTAGAAACATCGAAACATATTTTAAGACTTTAATTTAGGTTTAGCTTCTATGTAAATAATTAAATTCAATAGTGGTCGCAATCGGTTTCTCTTTGAATTTATTACAATACATTTTTATATTCATTCATTTCAAACTCAAGTTGGGCTATAGGTGGACTTTTGAACTTTCGTGGGTCGTTAGCTTAATGTGGTGTCATTACAGAGCCCAGCGCCGTGAGCTGGCAGGAGGAGAGTAACAAGCGCATACAGTTTGGCACCAAGTTCGCGCAGAAGTTGGGCATGCTGAGCTTGGAGGGAGCCAAAATTGTGGCGGTCGCCGCGCACGGAACCGAAGGATACTGCAACTCATTCCAAATACTGAACATGCCAAACCTTATTATGCAAGATCATTTGAAATTGTCCTAATTATGTTTATCCCATGGTCCAAGAAAACAAAGTCTTACAATTAGACCACGTGACTGACACGAGCCTACGTCATTTTGCCTATTCATCCTTGTCAAATGCGTGTAATAGACAAGGATGAACAGCACAAAATGACGTAGGCTTGTGTCAGTCACGTGGTCTAATTGTAAGATCTTGTTTGCTTGAACCATGTGTTTATCCTAAGACCGCTATGTACGTGTGCCAAATAGCTATCTGCCCGCAGCTACGCCTGCTTTGTTTTTGATTTTTCTCGTAAGAATGAGCGTATTCTCCTGCAGTGAAAATTGCTTGTGTCACTATCTGGGCCTCAATAAAATTCATCTATGGGTAAATAATCCAGTTGCTTAGTAAAGTTTCAGTGTAAAAGTAGACAAACAAACACATTTTTACATTAATAATATTAGTATGGATGTGACATGACGACTCCCGTCATATTTCATTACATAATAGGATCTAAGTTAAAAAAATAATAGGCTTTAGATTAGACACGCGTCTGATATGGCTACGTTCACGCTATATATGTTTACGTAGAGTTTTCACATTAAAGTTAACTTTACAGGCACGATCTCAAGGTTTAATTTGCAACTGGTACTATATCTTGCGTCTTTGGTTTAAATCATAATAAAGTAACTAAGCAGTATTTTGCAATTAAAGTGTGATTGAATAAATATTGTTTCTAATAAATAGTTAACACTCTAAACACAGTCTCTATTTTCTAGCATACCTAATGTAATACTCTCCCTTCATAGAGTTAATAAATATACATTTATAAATTACTAGCTTTGCGCCGCGGCTTCGCTCGCGTTAACAGTTTTACCCGTAGGAATAAGGCATTTTCCCGCGGTAAAAGTAACCTATATTACTCAGGGTGAATAAAGCTTTCTAATGGTGAAAGAATTTTTGAAATTGGTTCAGTAGTTTTTGAGTTTATTCATTACAAACATACACACACACACACAAAAATACAAATCTTTCCTTTTTATAATATTAGTATAATATGATAGTAACCGTAATTTCTCAAAGAATCTTCAGTTTATGTTTAAGTAAATACACACAGTTCAATGTAATCGTTATTAAGGATTCATCAAACACCAGCCAATTACCACAATTCCGGCGAATTGTATTTGAATAAACGGATTGTTTATAACCAGCCTTAGATAAGAGAATTACTGAGTTAACTGTATTAATAATTCAATTGTTTACACTAAATCTATTACACTAAACTGTTAAGCAAATAGTCAAATTGACGGTAGTTTTAGTTAGCTGTAGTTCTGTTAGTTCAATGCAAACACAAAGGTTTGCCGCTAATTGACAAATACTGTATGTTTGTTTGTTCAGAACCTCCTATGTGCAAATGTGACGGTGGCGTTATCAGCTCTATCGTGTATTACCATTAGAGAATACAAACTGGATTAATAGTGATTTAAAGTAAATTGTTATCTTGTGTTTGATAAAATAAAATAATACACAATAGCCTGTCACACTGTCTTTAAAATATTATCTTACACTCTGCATGAAATAAAACGTAAACCAGAATTATTCATAAACAACTTAGTCTAGGGTTATTTCAAACTAATAAGTTTTACTTTTGCAAATCAAAGTAATAATCTTACAAATACATAATAACGTGACAGAAAAGGTTGTAGGTATTTTTTTTAATTTTCCACATAGATTTAATTGGTAAGTACTAATTTGTACAACAATGTTTTATTTTTACATTGTATAAATAAAATAAAATATTGTTTTGATATTTAATAAAAAGCAGTTTATTTAACTAGCTATTTAACACCCCTATTCATCAGTCACTAACATTAATAATACTTTAAACTGAAGCAAAATGGTACTTGGCTTGGCAAACAACATTTTACCACGATGTGTAGTAAAATAACAAACAAAAATAATATTATGCTCTCCCAAGATGTACTAAGCGTGAAGTACTGTGGTATTTTCGTAATTTCCCAGGTGTCGCTGTTGAACGGAAAAATGCATTTCTTTTTTTTAAGTTCGTGTTCGCTTTACGACAAAAATTTACATTTTTGGTGGTTTTTCATGTACGAGTAAGATGATTTTATTTTTAATCAAGTCTAAACTCAAAGTTTACTCAACCAGCACACATATTTAACTTAAGTAATGAGTTTGAAATTTTCCTGCCTGAAATTTCATGTTGACGAGCAAATGTTCAAATATTCACTTTTTCTTTCCAAATCCTCTTTCAATTTGTATAATAAAATTTTTATACCTTAAACGTACTCTGTAAAGAATGTACCTTCAAACGTTAACAGCCTGCTATTAGGTATGTATGGTATGAAAATATCTTGTGGTAAAAATAAAAGATTAATCATAATAATTGCAGTTTTTTAATAAAATTAAGAAAACTTCGGAGCTACGTCAAGAAAAGCTTTAAAATAAAAAGTTTTTTGGAAAAGTTGTTCAAATCTGTTGACTGAGCATGGCCTACTGTATTTGAAAAGCCGTCACTTACAACCTGTATAGTAAGTATATGCTACTTGTACAAAAACAGCATAGCAAGTATATCTAAAAGATCATGAACTGTGTACGGAAATCTCAGACTTCCACTTCATTTACCAGACTTTTCATAAAATCCTTTCGGTTCCACCACCGAACCTCGTTTGAAAGTGCCAATATAATATTGGATTTTTAACAAATCGCATTTCCACGAACTCGGGTCTCCTGTATAAAAGAACACTTACTTTTAGGAACTAACATTGAATACCTACATAATAGACTGATATGAAAAGTCAAAATTATGAGCATAGCGGAGTGCATTGAACTTTCATCTGGAAGTCGCCGGTTCATATCTGGCACGCCACATACCAATTTCTTTTTTTTATATGAGTAGGATCATTGTGGAGATCCTTGGGGGAGGCCTTTGTCCAGCAGTGGACGTCTTTCGGCTGAGATGATGATGATGATGATGAGGTTCAAAACTTACACACTGTTGCACGTAGCTGTATATAAATTAAAAATATATGTAACAATTGAAACGACTGGGCTACTGTGAGTCTGAAGCCTTCTACTACATAATTTAGCGCGTAGATTGGCGGAGATGTATAGACGGAGAACTCATTTGATGGGAGACGTATATTGAATTTTTAATGTAAATGTAAATAAATTATTTATCAATTTAGGCCACCAACAGAATACACATTAATGCATCACAAAAAATGTATGAAAATAAAGAACAAGCCATTGATTTTTGGTTATGATCGTATGACCTATAAGTAGGTCAAGTATGTAATCAACCTGCAAATGTCACGAAATCAATAATAACACTTGAATCAGGTCATCCTCGACCCATTTTTCAAGCAGATCGGTTCAAACCCAATTATTTTTCTTCGGTTCCGTTCATGCTATATACAATGATATACAAAAGATCGGGACAAAAGGGACCAACGATCAAGATGCACATAGCTCGAGACAAGTGAAATTATTTACTTTCAGCTTTTATGAAATAATCAGTCTTTTTTCGTTTCTCATACCTTGTGACAGGCCTGTGACTAATAATTTTGTTTGTTTGAGGCTTTGGCGCTTACTACACATTATTACAATTGTTTACGGGTCTTAGCGCGATAATTTTAAATACGTAGGTATAGGTAGGTAGGTATGGAATGTGTAATAATTTTGTTCTAGAAGAAATTCACTTTAATACAATAAGATCACGAAGCTATCATGAGCTCTAAATAGATTAAAATGTTTTTTTGATGTCATCCTTATGCTAAAACATACTTTTATAAGTTTTAAAGTTAATATATTTTTGTAAGAGAGCCGTTAGATAACTTTTTTTAACATAAAATGGTGCCAATGTTCAAATATTTATTCGCTTTTGAAGATTCTGTATGTTGACACTTTAATAATAATAATGATAACTATTAATTACTGTTAATAACATGGTTTACAACATATTATTATCTATGCCTGAAACAAATAAAATATAGGATTAAATGATTATTTCACATATTTTTTTATCAGCATATCAATTTAAAATTGTAATTCTCTAAATGCAATTGAATACTTCCGGTTAATACGTTGGTCAAAGTTCGTTTTTGACAATACGGTTATGATAACCAGTTTTAAGTTTTATATTGTACCGACAACACAATCACAACAAACTGCCGCTAGTGCCACGAAAGTATCATCTCGAGTAGGAACTTCGCTAAGCGTGATTTATTTTGTCGGAGTTCCAGGCCGGTGTCAGCCCTGATTCTGCGAGTTGGGCCATTTATATTCATTACCAGCCCTAACTCGTTCGCGTTTATTTAATTTTATCCAGTACACTATCTTTTTGAAACTGTCGCGAGCGGGTGTTTTTAAAACTACTTTAATTATTCTTCATATTTTATCGTAATAAAATGAAGTAACTAGGAAAACTTTAATAAATTCTCGTAAATAGAATCCTTAAATTTCTCATTTCTCCTATTTCTATAAATTTATTTCGCGTCTTAAAAGTAATATTTAGGAGCAAAAATCTAACAATAAGAACTAATTAACTATACGCTTAGTAGATGATTCATCTAGCAAAAGTATATTTTACTCAAAGCAATTTAATTGGTTTTGTAGGTTAACGAATATTTTTTAGCTGAGCAACTTCATAAACATTATTTAAATGAAGATATTTTAAATTTAAATTTTGGCATCTAGGTGTTAAATATTTTTTTTGTTTACTTTAATTACTGAAAAGTAGACAAAGTCTAAAAAGCTGACCGTTTCACGATTAAAAGTCGAAGATATTCTGTAAATTATGTGGTGAGACTTTATGAAGAGATTGAATATGTATTAAGATGCCTAGATAGATTGTTATTGACGTACTATGACCTAAGCCTTAACATAAATGTGTGAACATCAAAATCCCTAAAATTTTTAGCCGATAGCTTGAAAATTCTCTCATGGACTAAACGACATATTGGGACGCAAAAGGGAAAAAACAAAATGATTTTTACCATCTGAAAGCGATTTTCAGTTTCAAAGTGTAACAGCGAAGCAAAAATGTAGAGCGGTCACTTCCCGCGGTTTCGCTTAGTCTTCAATTTAATTTGATCCGGGCCGCCCTCCCCGCGTCCCGCCCCTCCCAATAACCCGCAACAAGCTATGAGAGTCTTCTTATAAACTCCTTTCAATCCTTCTGTGGACTTCCGTTCTAAACTGATAAGTGTGGAAGGGGCGTAATTTACAGGTTTCGTAGATATTATTATAGAACGTTACATAACATAATATTTTACAAATTGCCTGGGGGCGTGTGCTAGTGGCAAATGCAGCGGGGTCATTCTTGAAAAAAATACACATTAAATTCGTGACATTACGTATGAGAAGTCGATACATTTAAAAAAATGTTTAATTTGATATTTACACTTTTTAATACTTATACTTAAAACGTCGGTGGCTAAGTGGCTAGGGCCCTTGATCGAAATTCGCGGGTTGAAGATTCGGCACACTGTGTTTTCGATTTTTGACGCTCTTTCGGTAAAGAAATACATCTTTTTTCTTTTGGATTGACCTACGCTTGTGTCCTAAAAGTTTCACCGGACTGGCGGAGAAGCGGAGGGCTCTACGCCAGAGCAGTCAACGCGTCTAGGGACGTCTCGAGAGAGCCTCGGACCACGGCCTACGCGTTGATACTGAAAAACATTGTGAAGGAGACGACGCCTGAGGGGCTCTGTCTTTAATTTTTTTTGTTTTGGTCGTGAGGAAACTTGCACACATCTGCAAAGTCAATTCACTGGGATGTAGAGCAGGGGAAGCCGAAATTGTTTACGATAATGCACCAAAATATCCAAGGACTATTGTCAAAGATAGACTTGTTAGAAATTACAATAGGTGATATTAATACCTACTCTAACCCAGATGTGATTTGTCTCACTGAAACGTTCTTAAGCTCAAATGATATAATTAATGTAAAGTTTGATAATTACGACGTGTCTACCACATATTGCAGAAAAACTAGAAGAGGCGGCTCATGTATTCTTCTAAAAAAAGAAATTCAATTTAAAGTACTCAGCTCTTTGGCTAACCTTTCAGTAAATAATTATTTTGAATGTAGTGCTGTAGTTATTAGTAGTGTAAGACTTATAATAATTTGTATTTATAGACCCCCAGATTATAAAAAAAGTAGTTTAGATATATTTTTTAACAGATTAGAATTACTTATATATAACTATAATAAAATGTACTATAAAAATAAGTTAGTTATAGCCGGTGATATGAATATTGACATGCTAAAGGAAAACTATGCATCGTTCAGGCTGAATAATATTCTGAAAATGTATAATTTAGTATCCTATATAAATGGACCCACTAGGAAAAAATCATGCATTGACCTAATCATTAGTAATGTAAAGAAGGGTATTGGCAAAACACTCCCACTTATGTTATCCGACCATGATACAAGCCAATTTTTGCAAGTAGAGATCAAAGATAGTAAATACCTAAATATACCTAAACCTGCATTTATGTATAAACGATTGTATACAAAAGAAAATATAGACAAATTTAAAGAATGTCTAAGTAACCTGACATTTTCCACAGTGTATTCTCAAACTGATATGAATAAGGCGTTTGAGGAGTTTCATGATTTGTTTAGCTTAATTTATAATCTATGTTTCCCAAAAATAAAAATTAGAATTAATGAAAAGGAATCGAATTTAAATTGGGTTTCAAAAGGAATTAAAAAGAGTTGTAATACTAAAAGAAAATTGCGATATTTATACTATACCAATAATGCTAATAGCTATAAGGAAAAATATCACAAATACAGTAAACTTCTAAAGAAATGTATATTTAAGGCAAAAAGAAATGTTAATCGTAGATACATCATTAACAGTAAAAATAAGGGCAAAGCTACATGGAATATTATAGAGCAGGAATTGGGTGTTAAATATCGCTCCAGGGATATCGCAGAAATAAAAATTGATAATAAAACCATAATTGATCCTATTAAAATAGCAAATACATTTAGTGACCACTTTCAAAACTTGACAAACTCTGAAAATAATAACATAAAAAATACTAATTTAAATTCAATAACTAATACAATATTTTTTACACCAATTAACTCTGACGACATAGAAAAAATTATTATGACTTTAAATAATACCGCATCAGAAGGTTATGATGAAATAGCGACAAAAATTATAAAATCTTGTAAAAAAGAAATTAGTGGTGTTTTAGCATACCTAGTAAACCTTTCAATACAAACAGGTGTGTTCCCAGAGAGACTTAAGTTGAGCATTATTAAGCCTCTTCACAAAAAAGAGGACAAAGATTGTCTAGGAAATTACAGACCCGTTACACTTATTTCTATTATTGCAAAAATTTTTGAAAAGGTTGTACATAATAAAATTACGTCTTTTCTTACCAAATACAATGTCATAAATCCAGATCAATATGGATTTCAGAAAAATAAATCTACAACTCTTGCTTCTTTTAACCTTGTAACCGAAATACTTGACAAAATTAATGCTAACCACTATGTTACAGCTCTATATTTTGACATGACAAAAGCATTTGATTTTGTTTGTCATGACCTACTTTTGACTAAATTAGAACAATACGGAATAAGAGGACTTGCTTATAATTGGATAAAAACATATTTAGAATCTAGGATGCAAATTGTAGAAATAAATAGAGTTAATACAAAAAAGACAATGGAATCATATAGATCAGAAAAGAAGTCAAACAAGTATGGTGTGCCCCAAGGAAGTGTCTTGGGACCACTACTTTTTTTGCTTTATATTAATGACATAAATAATATAATGAAATATAGATGTATTTTGTTTGCAGATGACATTACAATTATTGTTGCGACGCATAAATCCCTAGCTTTGACATGGCATGAATTAGAATTAAATAATGTAGTGACATCCACAATTCTATGGCTTCAAAATAATAATTTAAATGTTAATATAAATAAAACGAATTTTATGAATTTTAATGACCTAAATAATATTAATATATGCTATAATAATATAAATGTGAATGAAACGTCGTCAACCACTTTCTTAGGTTTTAAGATTGACAAAAAAATTAATTGGAAGCATCATGTAACTCATGTCTGTAACAAAATAAACAGATTTGTATATGCACTTTACAGATTAAATAAGATAGCGGATAGGAAAACAGCATTAATAACATATTTTGCTCATGTGGAGTCTATTTTGCGTTACGGTGTCCTTATTTGGGGAAATGGCACAGATGTCAATAAAGTATTTGTTGCGCAAAAGAAATGTGTACGGGCAATCAATGGGGTTGCACCTGAAGTTACATGCAAACCTCTGTTTAAAAATTTGAATATTATGCCATTTCCTTGCTTATATATATTAGAGGTGGCTACATTTGTAAAGGAAAATATTGTACTTTTCACTACAACGGCAAATTTAACTACTAGAAATTTAAGAAACTGTAACGATATTCACTCAGTTGCAGAAAGCTGGCATTAAATCCTACCTTAGGTAATGGAAGATTAACTCTAATGATTTCATTAGTTTAAAGACGTTGCATAAAAATAAATTATGCCAGGATAATCCTTCATTAGTTAATGCTCTCATTAAAAAATGTTGCCCTCAGAAACAGTATGGAAATTTAAAAAGAGTGAATGTAATGACGCAGATATTGATATTAGAAAGCAACCATAATAAAATAACCTATTGGTTAATAAAGTACTAAAGAAGTAAGGTAAATTAAATATTTCAAGCTTTTGCAACTAGATAAAGACATATTTCGTTAAATATCCTGACAATTTTTAGCTTTAATGGAGCTTTCACGGCCAATTATATTTTTAATGAAAGAAACGTCAAAATAATGCCCATTAGACGATAAAGACGCGTTGTGCAACCAAAAATGAGATAAAGATAGGTTTGACAGAGGGTTTGACAGTTCTTCCATTAAACTTAATGAAGCATTAAATTTAAAATTTATTATGACATGATTTGCTTTTGTGCAACACTTTAATGGAAGATTAGTATTTAATGCCACTTTAAATATTTAATGAGCCTTTCTGCAACTGAGTGTTAGTATATAAAGTAGTCCCAAAAAGTGTAAGATACAGAAAAAATTGTTATGGAATGTGTAAATCTATATATAACAAAATACCAAAAAAACTCAAAGAAATGACAAGTAATAAATTTAAAAAATCTCTAAGGACATGGATAATGCAACATATATTTTACTCGGTACAAGAATTTCTAGAACATGAATTTAAAGAATGTACATGGTGTTGTGCTTTGTGATGCAAAATGCCTAAAATGTATGAGATTATATTTATGATGTTTTGTAATGGAGGATTTTGCTAGTTTATGTACTTACCATTGATTCTAAAAATTGACTTTATATTGCTATGTTTGTATGCTAAACTATTAGCGAAACATGTTTTGTACTGCATCGCCTATTTATAACATCCCTTATACCGATTATGGGCCAGCGTGCTTGACTAAGGCTTATTCACCGTGATTTCAGGGTAGGCTTTAGCCCCTCGGTAGGGACACATAGGAGCTGCTAACGACGTAATACTTTTCTTATTTAGCTCAACTTATTATATTGTGTTGTTTCTTAAGAGTTGAATGTCATAGTAGATTAAAAAAATTAAAGATAGTCATGGCTTGTCAACACTCCGTAAGATCACGAACTTCATAAATTGTGGTGACTTTCGTTGATAACTATTACAAGCACTCTCCATACTTAGCTAGCCTAGCTTACTCTGAGTCCGCTTAGCGGCTATCCACCATTAAATAAGATCTCTGTTTTATGTCGAATCAGCTCCGCGATTCAAGAAACTATTTCTTATGGACTTGTTACATTTTTATTCTATTTGCTATATATTTTGCTATTCTATTGGTGTAATATTTTCTTGAACGGAAATAAATTGGAAGGTCTTTCCTTACTGAAAAGTTTGTGTGGTAGCTTTTCTATGTTTGTAGGAACAGTTTTTTACAGAAATAACTTTACCTCACCATTCGTCATAATTATCGTCCATTCTACCCGCTGCCTTCAATCACATTTTCTCTTACCGGGTTAGCTGGCAGAGAACTCATAAATTGAGTTAAGCTTCCTTTTGTATATAAATAAATAAAATTTATGTGGGGACATCTCATGTGTGTGAGATGGCCGTGTGGCCATCTAACCTGAAACTAAGCAAAGCTTGTACTATGTGTGCCAGAAATCTGATACACATACATTTATAAATATACAACATCCAGACACAAGGCAAACAAGTGCTCATCACCCGAATGTTTGCCCTGGGCGGGAATCGAACCCGCGACCCTGTGCTTCGTAGGCAGGCGTACTACCAACTAGGCTACGGGGCCGTGATTGTATTCTCTGTTAGGTAGATAACAAACAAACAATTCCAAATCAACAGGAACAAATTCACCTGGCGTTCTCAACATTAGATTAATGTTTGATTGCTTTGACCGTGTTTCATTGTAATCAACGAATCTATGAACTAAATCACTGGCCACTTGGGCGTTTCGATTAATTATTCGAAACGTGGACAGATTGTTAAGTAGAGATAGAAAATAGTCAACTGTGTGTTTACCTTGGTGAAACTGGTCAATTACGCACTCATACTTTTACATGGGCCTCCCTTAATACTCGTAGTGTTTGTTCGTGTATGAAGACAAGACTTCTAAGGTGGCTCTTGTAACGACTAAATCCGTAGATAGTAGCTGGGACCGACGGCTTAACGTGCCTTACGAAGCACGGCATCATCTATCTTTTCGGACAATCAGGTGATTCAGCCGGCAACGCAATCAAACTGGGCAAAGTATCACAAAGTGTGTGTTCGGCCGAGGTTTAAACCCAGAACCACCATGATGTGATGTAGCCGTTCTTACCACTTGACCACGGAATCTACCTTCCTAATTTGATACTTATCAAAATTCGCTTCTAACACTTTTTTTTTTTAATTGCTTTGGGATTGCGTTTGATAACAGTCTCACCTTGTGGAAAGCTACGACGTGGCCGATGATGGAACACGCTCACCCAGAAAATGCCTATTCACTCTCGACTTGAAGACATTGGCACTCATTGATGCCATGTTTTTTAAAACATTTTATCTTTTTCTTTTCAGATTTAAATCTATGTTCCTTAGGGAAAGTTGTTCAGTTTCATGAATACTACCAGTATGTTGCTGATAAACACCAATTAAATTTCACGGTGTATATTATTATGTACAGTAAGTATCACCGGCTGGACACTCGTTTACGAAACTCGCTTCTACTGCTACGGAATAACGGCGCTCTCAAGGTCAAAATGTCCAGCCGCATGTTTAGTTTAGTTTAGTTTAGTTTTATTTATTATCACATACTACAAGATTGCACACGTTTTTACAATATTATAAAAAATGACATCCATAGTATGATCGTCGATACAAAAAATATATTAAAGAAATTCATTTATGTCAAGGAAATAATAATAATAAAAAAATGTCTGCATGTGTTGCCTACTGTACTTTAATTATTAATATAAGGACATGCGACGTGCCATGCAACGTTGAACACCATGTCCTACCACATGTCACATCATCCTATAAAAATATACTTCTATTTACTAAAAGTATTTAATGTGATTGCTTTCACTTTACGTTTTGCTCATTTTATTTTACACTGACCTGCAAAACTGAGTTTTACACTTAATTTTTTTTTATGTAAATTATAATTAATTTAGTAATTAATTTCTATAAATTAGAGGCAAATTTTATCAGCTTTCTTTGGAATTATTAGTAAATTATATGTTAATAACATTTAAAGTCCTTTTTAGGGTTCCGTAGCCAAATGGCAAAAAACGGAACCCTTATAGATTCGTCATGTCTGTCTGTCTGTCTGTCCGTCCGTCCGTCCGTCCGTATGTCACAGCCACTTTATTCCGAAACTATAATACCTATACTGTTGAAACTTGGTAAGTAGATGTATTCTGTGAACCGCATTAAGATTTTTTTACAAAAATAGAAAAAAAACAATAAATTTAGGGGGTCCCCATACATAGAACTGAAACTAAAAAAAAATTTTTTCATCAAACCCATACGTGTGGGGTATCTATGGATAGGTCTTTAAAAATGATATTTAGGTTCCTAATAACATTTTTTTCTAAACTGAATAGTTTGCGCGAGAGACGCTTCGAGTGGAAAAATGTGTGTCCCCCCCCCCTCTAACTTCTAAAATAAGAGAATGATAAAACTAAAAAAAATATATGATGTGCATTACTATGAAAACTTCCAACGAAAATTGGTTTAAACGAGATCTAGTAAGTAGTTTTTTTTTAATACGTCATAAATCGTAAACCGCAATTTACCTTACACTATTATTAAAACATCGATCAAAGTCACAACGAACTACAAAAACTATTAATTTATGTTACTGGCTGCTACGGAACCCTTCATGGGCGATTCCGACTCGCACTTGGCCGCTTTTATTAAGAAAATTATCGTGTACCGATATACTTAAAAAGATTATCCAATTTTGAAAATGTGATACTAATTTTTTTTCAATTCAGTGTCATAATTATATTATTATTATGCTTGAATTGGCATATTATGTTCCACACGCCAAATTGTCTTCCGATACAATATTGTTATAAGTTTTTTTCTGTTTCTAAGTATACATTGGATTATTTTAGGTAACATAACATGAAATCAATATTTTTGTATATTTGCGCAGAATCAATTTATCTTCAAACTAGCTTTCCGCCCCGCGGCTCCGCCCGCGTAAACAAGTTTTCCCGTGGGAATGAGATATTTTCCCGCGGTAAAAAGTAGCCTTTGTGTTAATCCAGTGTGTCAGATAACTCCATACCAAATTTTATCAAAATCGCTTTAGCTGTTTAGACGTGAAGAAGTAACAAACATACACACTCACACACTCACAAACATTCGCTTTTATAATATTAGTGTGATGTCACCAGAACTCCGCATGACAACTTGTACTATAACTCGGAAGAGCTCGTAACTACGAGTATAGTATGTTTGCACCCACACGTGACATTTCTTAGATTTTATTACATCAATTTACGAATACGATGCCGTAAAGTTAATTAACAGCCGGGGGAACACCTCGCAAAATTAAACGTATTATATCCGTTGTTCCCGACCCCAGATTACGGTCTCTGGTTCGCTACGAGATAAAAACACAATCAAATGCGATAAGAAACTTTATTATCATAGCAACTACTCCGACAATTAATTACATAGTGAATTGAAAAACTCCTCTTCTCAAAGTTTAGTTCGAAAAGTATTGAGTTCATGCTAAATATTGTATCAATTGTTTGTTTTGAATAGTGTTCTTTTGGTCAATATTTTACATTTCAGAATAGAGCCGTAGTACCTAGTCATAAAAATCTCTTTTCCGTTAAGGTATGCATTAAATAATATGAGTAAAAAAATATAACGAATTGATTATACTTTATAAACAGTGTGTATTCTAAATGTTGTTCTAAATTAATATCGGATTTAAACAATTTACTAATTATAGTGACTGGTTACAGATAAATTGTCAGGCTTCATATAAGTAGTCTCTACGTCAATTTTTAATTTTTCGAATACGTACTCCAAGTGTAGTGCCACCAATACTACTGCAACCAAGTCAAGAATAAAAAAAAGTGAAACAATGTTTCAAACTACCCTAAGAACACGCCACAGACATCCAAAGTCATAACAAGTTCGAGCAAATGACTTTGTCTTCTTAAAAAGTATTTTAATTCGATGAAAAGAGCAAGTTGAGGGAAGTTGGGACGTTTCGCCCTCCGGCAATACGTTGTACGACGATTTGCATTTTTATGAAACGTTTTACGAGTAGGCTAGCCCTCTGCTCTTGAAGTATATTTTGACTGAGGTGCAACTGGACCGAAGGATCGAGAGAATCACTTTTTAGAGTGTTTTTTATTTTCTTTAACGATAAAGTACGGAGTAATAAGTTTGGTCAGCTTAGGAATGTCACTAGTCAAGCGCTAAAAAGCAACCGCTCTTATCTTTAAAATTACATGAAACTTTCTTTAATAATATTAAAAACGGTCAAATATTCTTTTTAGACATTACGAACTAAATATTTTGTACATTTAAGTCAATGATCAAAGCAGGGCACCAGCCTCTCGTTTAAGGAAAGTTTTACACTCTCTTGGTTAGCATTTCATTGATAATCTTTGTATGACCAAATGCGAATATCTAACACAACAATATTGTTTACGAAACAGTTAAACATTTTATATTTTCAGTTGTAGGACATTTTATTTGGCCTTCGTACTTCAGAACATAATTTTGCTTATAAATAACTGTAGAAAATTCATATTTGAAACCGGGACGCTATCTTCTCACTTAACTGCAGTCTCCAATAAATTCAAAATGTCGTCGGGCTCTCCAGCGCTCTTGATACATTTCGGTCATTAGGCGTTAATGAATAATTTAGTTAACGAGTGAGTTCCTGTTATTGCCTGAATTATTTCTACCTTTCTGCTTCAAATACCATCCGCTAATTGCTGTCTGACTGAACTGAACTTACTAATTGCTTAAGTTCACGATCTTGGCTCTCAAGTTAAAGTGGTCGCCTACTGTTAATGTAAAAAATATATCCTTCGACCGTTTTGAAACTGTATTTAATTCGTAATCGTCATGATTTTATAATAATTGATGGAATATTCAAATATTGCACTGCACTTATTATTGTTCTCTTATTGATTCTTTATTCACTCGTGTAGTAGTTATCTGCTATTACTAGTATATTATGTACATACTCGTATATTGGCCAATTAAAAAAACCTGTAAATTAGTTTTTATTTATATCAATCCCTTCTTTCTAAGATACTCTTACAAAACTAAATTAAAACGTTAAGAAAACCAAAATAATATCCTTACCAAAGAAAATCAACCGCCATTCGATCTAATTTATCTAGCTAGATTATTGAGCACGTTTTCATTCCAAAAAGGGACAACAACAGTTTTGACTACAATTGTCGCTTAACATTAAAATTTAAGATGGAGTTAGTAGTAAAGCCGCAATAGACTACAAAATGGTGTCACTCCTAGTCAGTATTTGTAAGCTCGCTCGTTCCCATTCACTACAGTTTCTATTTCCACCCGTATTTTGCCCAGTTTTACATTTTCACAGACTCGTCTTGTCGTAGGCTTTTGTGTCGCTAGACATCTTCCTTTATTTACTTAAGACTGGCATGTTTAAATGGACTTCAGTAAGAAAACGCTAAGAAACTGCATCTTGAACAAAAGTTGAAGATAGAAATACAACGTATTTCAACTGAAAACGTAACTGCAATTCATTTTGAGTAAGTTTAGATGGGTACAATACAATAATTTTATTCGTTGCATAAAAGTGTTTAAGTATTGCTTCATGAATTTTCTATTTTAAATATACTGTAAGAAAGGCAAAAGCACCCTTATATATAGATATAAATCCTATTAAGTCTGATAAATAAGAGCGTCGGTGGCCAAATGGGTCGGGCCGTTGAGTTCCATTCAGAAGCACGCGGGTTCTAGCCTCGGCACGTATTACCATTGTATTTTTGATTTTCAGATTCTTAAGTACGTTTACCGGCCGGCCACGTGGTGGCCACCGGCCACGTGGTGGTCCACTGTGGAGAGAGACCTAAGGCTGCAAAATATTCCACCGCTGACAACCCGGGACAGGTCGTCCTGGCGCAAATGCACAAGAAGGCCCGACCCCAAATAAAGTTGGGAAGGAGGCAGGAAGAAGAAGAAGATTTGTACGTTTATTCTACGCTCTTACGGCGAAGCAAAACATCGCGAGGAAATCTGCACACACCTGAGAAGAAATTCGAAGGTTGTGTGTGAATTTGACCAACCCGCATTGGGACAGCGTGGTCTGGTGGTGACTAAGGCCTATTCAACCTGATTTCAGGGGTAGGCTCAAACCTCTCGGGAGGGACATATTATATGAGCTGTTAACAAATCAGATAATGAAGTATTAAATCCTTATGCTTATTCGATTCCGAGAATTCATCTAGATATATAATAGATATATCCTCCTGCTATGCGCATTGTACAATGGTGGCTTCACTCTGCCTTCAGTAACACATTTTCTTTATTCATATCTATTTTACTGGTAAGAAAATTCAACTTTATGCAATATATTTCAAATATTTTCTATATGTAGAAAAATATCAATAAGTCTTGTAACTTAGCCTCCTCCTATTGACTTTATAATGCAATTTGGCTATTACAAGCACTTTTTGTTTAAATAATATTGTACGTGCCTCCTAAACATTATTTAACTTAAATGGGTATTTATTTTTATAAAGTTTAGTTGTGTTAGTTATACTGTTTATGTCTAAGCCGCTACAGTAGAGAAAGAACTGAAATCACATATTTTATTCTTATCAAAACAGTTGCAGTTTATTTGTTGCAGTTGTTGCTGTGTTTAATTCTGGAGAAATGAAAAATATTATACAATTCGGGGGAGGGGTCAAGAAGCAGATTTTTTTTTTGTAAAACTTTGTCATATTAAAACATTGTAAAATCAGGAATACCATAAAAACAACAACAAAGTAAATGAAGTATGTAGCAGTGGCAGTAAGTGCAGTGATTGTAAAAGTGCTGTTTTATTGTCGAATTAAACCGCTGATGCGTTAAAATATAATGTTTATGGTTGCGACTTGATAAACTGGAACCAGAATGGAAGCAATCTCGACGAATTTTATCTTTTAATATCTGAAATATATTTCGTTACATAAATCCCGGTGCCCTTAGATACTTTACTGCGTACTAACCTTCTGCCAATATAAATAAGCTCCCCTTTCGGACCCATTTCACAAATGGTCTTGGTCAAAAAAATCAAGCGTTTGGAAACTCAATCAAATGTGGACAAATCACGGAGTGAGGAACGAAATCAGGATTCCGTTCGGCCTTCCCGTGTTTTCTTAGGACACCCATTTGGGTAGTTGTCCGTCATGTCTGTGAGAAAATGGGGATTTACTGGGGAAGATTTATTTTTGAAAGGGAAATACGTTGCTCTTTTGTCCTTAGGGACGACGTGTGGAAAATGTGTCTTTGGATTTAGGTTGATGTTTCAATTGTAATGTATGGTCTATTCTGCAAAATTGGTTGTTTTAGTGTAGTGAAAAACAGGCGATAACAGTCGTCCTTTACAATATACCTACACTTTTATCATAACTATGAGAATCATGGTACAATAAAATTGGGTCATGCATAATATTTCACTTAAATATATTGTAAACATTAATAGACAAAGGATAATCACAAATAGAGAGACGACACAATAGATCTGCTTATTTCTGAAGAAATATCTAACAGCAAACTCAAGGAAAAAAATATATGCGGAAAAAACAATATAAGTAAAGTTAGAAACCTCTTTAAACTATTTTCATATAACATTCGCCACTGTTTTGTGTTAGATATCTTGTAACCTATACACTATAGGTATCTGAAATTATTTATTCAATAAGAAATTATTTAATAATAACTATGTGATATTTCCTCTGATTGCAAAACGTACACAGTAAACTTTTTTTACCCAGAACTTTTTTTAAAATATTGTATAGCAATCAAAGACTCGACTTTCGCTTCGTGGGAAATTATTCAAACCTCCGGCCCTATTATATCTTCGGAAAGCATCCACGTTTGCATTCATTTCTTATTCCCGGGAATAAGAGAATCCGGGGTGAAATACGGCTGTAGGTAGAAACAGCGGGGACGTGCTGTAATACACGACAGCTTCTTTATTTATGTCCTCAATATTTTACAAACCATAAAACTTTCTCGCCTTGAAAACAAGAAACGTTTTATCTTAATAGATTTCTTTTTTAAATTACAGCGTTTTGTAATTGAATATTTGCGTTCTTTTTTTAATTATTTAGGCTTCTGTCTACTGAAACGAAAGAATATTGTACCAAAATAATATTTTTATTATATTCAGTTCAAAATAAGTCCGCTTTGGACAAAGACCAACCCTTTAGAAAATATTGTAGTCTTTAGCGTTAGAAAAAATTAATAAGATATTAAATCTTACTTTGGATGTTATTAATATTACACTAATATTATAAAGCGAAAGTTTGTGAGTGTGTATGTTCTAAACATCAAGAGCGATTTTAAAAAAATTGGTAAAGAGTATCTGAGACCCTGGATTAACATATAAGCTACTTTTTACCGTGGGAAAATACCTCATTCCCACGGGAAAAATGGTTAACGCGGGCGGAAAGCTAGTATCAAAATAAAATCCATAATTTTTTGGGACGTCATAGCGATCGTAACGTCGGTATAGTATTTTTTATACCTAATAGTCCTTTATCCTTAAATATATGATATAACTGGCATTTAATTATAAGTACCTACATATATTTTGTAATACACCCTTAAGGCATTGGTGTCAGCTCAACTTGTGGATAAAAGTTTTCGGCTAAAACTGATCGAAACCGAAATCCTGAGCGATCAAAGAAGTCTGTACAGAACTAACCTCCATCAAAGTGAGTAATGATGAAAACTTGGAAAGATAAGAACTTGAATAGCTAAAGCAGGCACTTAAACATTTATATAAAAACCTATAAAAATGTAATCTGTAACATTGGAAATGTTTTACACACATTTTATACGCTGTAAAGTAGAATAACAAAAATATTTTTCTTTTAAGAAGTCATTTAAAAATCATGTGAAAAGTTACTTGAAACATTGAAATTCTTAGTTTTTCGCTTCATCGTCGTCTTTTCTTATTAAGAGCTTAGCTCAGTAGTTAGCTGGCTAGCAGACGTTCATTTCCCGTCACAAAGATTCGGTGTCCGTACAATACTAGCCAACTTTAGCGCAAGGAAGAGCGTAAAATGCTTTCACAGATTCACTTGGAGATAACGTAAACAAGATTGCAAAACGTAGAACTGCCTGTTGTTGTCTTCTAAAGACAAAACATTTAATGGAACATTTAAAAAACCAAATTGAGTCCAAACACCTGATGAGGAGTTAGGAATCCTGCAAAGTTTGCACTGCACCCGTATTATAAATCAGTAAAAAAATCATAGAAATCACTCGAATCAAAGAGCTGATGAACTTCAGAAAAAAATATGTTAAAGTCTACTTTCAAAACAAAAAACTGGATCCAAATCGGTTTATCCGTCCGACTCTTTTAAAAAAAAGTAAATACGGATGTTTTTTAACCGACTTCAAAAAAGGAGGAGGTTCTCAATTCGACGCGTATGTTTTTTTTTTTTTTTTTTTTTTTGTGTGTTTGTTATAAGATATCTCCGCCAATTGTGAACCGATTTTCAAAATTCTTTTTTTAATCGACCAGGTTTACTTGCAGGGTGGTCCCATAAAAATTTCGCTAAGATCGGATGCTTAAATTTGAAGATATGAGGAAATAACTCCCCAATTGACGATGCCGTTGTACCCGATCAGTAAATTATTTTAGCAATATCTCGGCTTCTTATCAATCGATTTCAATATTTTTTTGTTTTATAGATAGAAGTTGTACTCAAAATGGTTTCATATAAATTTGGATTATATCTGATGGCGGAGTAGAAGACTAAAACCATGAAGGAAGAAAAAATTTTACGCGCCCATATGGATTTTGTATCGAAACCAATGCGGCCGCTCAGAGGGGTGGGAGGGTAGGGGGAAGCGGGAGACGTGGTTTCTTTTTAACTCTATCAGTCTCTATCACACATCTTTGAATACGGTACGTTAGAAAAAGATAGAGACATTCATTTTATGACATGCCCAACTAAAAACAAAATATCAATAAAGTATGACATTTATTTGTCTTTATTTGGCATGTAAAAAACAAGAAACTTAATGGTTACTGAATTTGAAAAAAGTGATGTGATGTGGTATGAAGCGTAACGTATATTTATCGATTATTTTCGTAATTTTTATCACATGGCTACTGGACTTATTTATCGAACTTCTCATATACAATGGTGATCAACTTGCAACTTGCAATAATATTGGGAATTGCTTACTTCTTTGGGCATTTAGTATTTTGTCTTTTTGCTTTTCCATACATATATTAGGTATATCTTTTATTTCCTGCGAACTACCTAGAGAGGCATGGGGACAGACAAATAAAAATACAGTCAAAACCGTGCCAGTAATGTAGTTCTTTTTTTTATATAATTTGGTGGGAAACCTGAAAGCTTCTACCATTCGATACAAAAGTTAGAGTGTAACATAATAAAATCAAGTGTGTTATTTAGCTTTTTTTAACTTTATTATTATTTATTGTGTATATTTGTATTGAATTGTTTATTTAATTCGTTATTATTTATAGCCGCTTAAATAAGCATCAACCAAACTCTTCTGGTGGGTGTCTTACTGTGAGAATGGACAACTAACAACAACCCGCCTTCTAACCGTAAAGATTTTTCCAAAAGCCTCCTGAAGGAACCTTAGTGCAGCAGCGGGACTGTTTCAGGCTGTTTGTTTCCATCACTGCTTGGCAATTGAGATGGGGTTCACAGTGGTTGTAGGTTACGCGCCGGGAACTATATATTCGTCTTTTTTATTTAAATATAAGCAAGCAAGCAAGCAAACGCGCAGTGGACGGATGGATGGATGTTAGGTTGTTTATTATTTATTTATTTTTTTATTTATTTAACTTCATTGCACAACACAATTGGCGGGCCTAATGCCGTACGGCGTTCTCCACCGGCCAACCCACTATACTATATTATCACAACCCACAACTCTTACGCTAGCGAGGCGCAATTGTTTTTGGTAAGTCGCCGGGAACCACAAGGCAGCGTCCTTCATACCTTATTACCGGGGTAGTCAATAGCAACAACTGCGATCCCTGATCCGTCAACTAAGCAGTATACTATCAGAAGTGTTGCTTAATACCCGTGTAAAATTTTTACTTCCTTCATGACTAAAGCGAAAACTCTTCAATTAATAACAGCACACTCATTGCGATTCTTTTGTTATTATTGAAATAACAAGAAATATGCGGTTTTGGTTCATATATTCTGTAAACTAGTCATAGATTAAAGATTTGAAAACCCCAAGTGAAGATAACAACTTAAGAATTTTTCCGTGGACTAAACGGGCGAGCGTCGTCGGTATCGTAGTGGTTTGGTCAGTTGTTCGCCATTAGGAAAACTTTAAATTAGGTTAAAGTCCAATCAAGTATAGCAATGATTTAGAATTTAAAAATCAAACGTAAGACTGTCAAGGAAACATAGTGAGAAAATCTGCATTTAATTATGTACTAAACAAAACAAATTAAAGTTTTGTGAGTACCTAACTTGTACCTAATGGTAAATTTCCACTAAAAAGGGTAAAATAAAAAGATAATTAAAAAAATATATAAAACCGCCTTCAAGGTCCTAACCTACACTAAAAAGTTACAAATAAAATATAAATCTAGCTGAAAGCATAGCAATTTAATATGGCTATTAATATTCCTTATTTACATAAATTGTAACATCATATAAACATGTGTAGACATTGTTATACACTTAATCTTGGAGTCGGTGCCAGCTAATCACCATCATTTCGACCAAAAGACTTCTACTGCTAGCAGTCATCTATAGTGGGCTCAGTACCTAGTACTCTGACCGCGTTCTTTAAATTTTTTATATTCAACGATCTGAACTTTTGAGATCAGATGTGGTTCCGATTAAATAGCTAGCCTCAACTGGCACCGACTCCAAGGTGAAGTGTATAACAATGTCTACACATGTTTATATGATGTTACAATTTATGTAAATAAGGAATATTAATAGCCATATTAAATTGCTATGCTTTCAGCTAGATTTATATTTTATTTGTAACTTTTTAGTGTAGGTTAGGACCTTGAAGGCGGTTTTATATATTTTTTAAATTATCTTTTTTAACATAAATATTTGTTCACGTACTTATAAGATCCTTGACCCCACTGCACTCTCGTTTACAAATCTTTGGTAAAAAAAGCAAAATAAACAAAATAAATAACCTGCATTTGACAGATGAATAAACTCATGGTTTATATTCTTGTCATATCTATACATTTCTTGTCACTAATACTTCTAAGGTTTTACTTAGCATACAGTGTTGTATGTTTTACAAAATGTTAGAGGAACGTTGAACATTTGCGAGTCTTAATGGAAAGTCCAGAGTTTAGCATGCTGTGGTTTTTACTCTATTGCACAAAGTCACAGGGAAGGAACTTGATGGGTGTGTTTTTATGTAACCTGTACTCAAAGTATAATGGAAAAGATGTGACTTTTTGAAGATTTTTTAGAAATCAGTAAGTCTAGTAATTTTTGCAACAGAGGATGCTTTTTTCAAAAATATGTTAAGTTAAAAATATTATCGTTGATGTCATTGTTATTAAATATCCACCGAGGGGACTCAGGCTTACAATATAACACAACAAAAACATTCTTTCTTACCCTGAAAAACATAACTCTAGAACGATAAAGGGTAATTTAAATAATTTAGTTTTTTATTATTATTGTAGTATTAGCAATGTAAAAAAGACTTTTATGTGTATGAAATCAAAATTTATGTACTAAATTATTCTATTCTATATAATTAAAAACATCCACTCTTTCTTAGTATTCATGAAAGTGAAGTTCAGTTGGATAGTTGAACACCGTGAACCGACGCCGGGAACTTCCCGCTTTCCACAAGGGTGATAAAAACGGAAATATAACTGTTTCCTTTCACTTCAATAAAAAAGACAGAGATACACTGAGAGTGAGAAAGCAACAGGGGGATAACTACTATGAACATTAAACATTCATTATTACAAACTCAACCACACGTACGGTCACGTTCATGACTCCTATCGTATTACGTGCATTTATTACTTTAAATAACTTTTTCTCTAAAAGCATTCATGCCACATTATAATTTTGAAGTAAAATTTAACACACAAAAATAATAATAGCAAGCTTTTAGTTAAGTTATTTGACAGTATAAAAAAAACACGTGATATGACTACACTTATGATCTTGTGCTTTACGTAATAAAACAGAGGAAATGTTATATTGAGGGCCTTACCGATTGGGTAGCAATAGCAATGTCTTCCAGATAATCATTCTGATGAAAATTAATAAAAAAAAAAAAACTTGATAGGTGTAGGAACAACAACGGTTTTGATCATCACATAAACACATTATTGAATAAAATTTCATACATTTTACCTAGTAATTCTTTTTATATATTATGTTTTGCTTGAAATAAAATGAAGGCAATGTTTGTGATTTCTACGCTAAGTAAATAAACTGCTACGGTTACTACGCCGCCGTAGCAAAGGCCTACGAAAATTTGCACAATAGAATTAAGACACGTCTTACCACAAAATGTTAAGCAGACGTTGTGACTCAAAAATCTCTTATGGTGTTTTTTTTGTGGCCAGACTCATAGCAATTTTTATTATGTGAGACCTTAGCTTAGATTTTAACCAAGACCGTACAAGACGGAAATTCAAGAATCCTGCCTATCTGTATGTTCTAAGATTATGCTTGTGAAAGTTATTTATTACTCTATCCAAGTTTGGTAGATTACTGATTGAGAGAAGGTCTTGTTTCCAAGTAATGTCGTCGTTTAGATAAGGCCGTTACTGAAGTTTTAGATCAGATGTTGATTTCCTTTGAGTTTGAGTTTCAGAAGTTATTGTGCTGACTAAATTAGGTTTCATTGTGTCTGTTTAGATATTTTTATAAGCAATTAGAAAATATTAAATTGAATACACACAGTGTTTTTATCAGTGGCGGATTTACACATTTGCCGCTAGTAAGTAGGCTATTAAAATTTTGCCTTCCCACCTGATCTCTATCGGGTATCGGGACTGGCTCCTTCCGAATTACGATTTTCAATTGCCTATTGATTTATATTTGAGTGAAGAAAGTAAAGAAAAGCAAAAGGGGGTAAGGTACGCAGATAACTTGACACTTGACGAAACCAGCTGAAAGGTAGGCAGCATAGCAGCAGAAATATACTCGACCCGACTCTATATGTTTGAACAAAAAAATAATTACACGCCGAAAAATAATTATTTGCCGACCCCTAAAATCTGCCGTCCTAGGCTTCAGCCTACTCAGCCTGTTGGTAAATCCACCACTGGTTTTTATTATTATTTGTTTCCATTTTTAAGTTACATTGCTTTAATGTTTTTCTTTAATTGAGGATACTTTACTATACGTGTCATGAAATGCACCAAGTGATTATTATAGTATCTATCTTTGGTTATAGAAATAATGCCATAATATTAGGGCAAGCCCCAATTCCAGAAATTCCAACTACATCCTATTTCCACGCGGATGCAAAATGTAGTGAAATACAATGTTTTGGAGCATAATATACTCGTATGTACAGCTGTCTTATTCGAGGTTTAAATGAACCAATGTATACTTTCAGCGAGTAATCGTGAGACTGGCGTCTGCCCGTATTTCTTTACCCCTCAGCAACTCTAGCACGTTTCAGTTTCACAAATCTAATTTTTCTCTCCGTGGAATTCCTTTTTGAGAACTATTGGGATCCCGGTTCGTACGGTATTGCCAATTCCGTTGAACACGGCTATCCATTACTAAACTTTTTGTCTTACGTAATATGAGTGAGAACCGAACCGCTTGAGAAATTGCTGTTAGATGATTCATGACATTTTTAACCAAATTTCCACTAAGAAAGAGGCGAGGTTCTGTTCTATTGAATCTATGTATTTGGTATTATTACAAAATTCACAAAAGATAATAACTATACCTAATGAAAAAGATTTTGTAAGTGCTGCTGTGAGAATAATTTATTAAAGTAGTTATCGTGCAAAAAAATTCCTTTTATAAATCTGACTCTTCTTTATTTTCAAATTACAATAATTATTGGTACAATTTATATCATGAAAGTATAAAACGAAACATTATTGTTAAAGTTTTTAAATGCATAATGCATTTAAAATAGGTACACTGTATCCAGTCTCAGTTTCATACTTCGTCCAAAACTTCACTCGCTCCAAAGAACAGCACCATTTACATCTAAAAGCTTAAAATCTTCAACATAAAAGTTTCCACGAGTTGATTGTCGAAAAAAACCTCGAAAATTTTCTTCAAAGGAGTTGCAGCCGGAAAGTGCTGAAACGCGGTAGCAATGCTCTGAAATTCAGACCCTGAATAGGTCTGAAGTAACCTAGGTATTCACCAAATGCTCGCTCCCTTACCAACCTTTCATCAAAAAGACGGACTCATTTCTTTCTAGGTTTAGGCTTTATTTTTTAAACGTTTCGTTCGTTGAATAAAGGAAAAGAGACCTTTGTGTGCAAATCCAAATTAAACGACTCACTATACGTTAACCGTGTGCGAACTAAGAAATACCCAGCCTCTACTAAGCCTGTGTTGTGTTACTCCGCTAAAACGCTTCAGAAGCAAAAGTACAATAAAGTATTGATTGGTTCCTTTACGGATCGGTTCTCTATTAAACTTTTACAATAAACGGAGGGTTCGGAGCTTCTTCGCAGATAACGCTATATTATACCTACTTATTTTACAATGGGCTCAATTCTAAGTGGCCGCTAAAATATCTAAATTTAAGTTGTTATGTCTCTTTCACGTTCTTAAGAACGAAAAGGGACAGGTGATAGCCAACCTACATTTAGACACGTTAAACTTCGATTTTACGCGTAATTTAGCTGGAATTTAAAAACATCCTGAC
Organism: Teleiodes luculella; assembly: GCA_948473455.1. Taxonomy (NCBI): domain Eukaryota; kingdom Metazoa; phylum Arthropoda; class Insecta; order Lepidoptera; family Gelechiidae; genus Teleiodes; species Teleiodes luculella. Next base: position 8,457,683 of record OX419589.1, read on the forward strand.
TAAATTGCTGCACTGCTTCTTTTAAATATCATTCATTCAAAATTAAATTCATTCATCTCCCCATCCTTTTTGATTCTCATATGAATGAAAGAGACCAACAACTTAAATTTAGAGATCAGCCACGGCAGAATTGAGCCCAATGTGCCTCTAAAATCGGAGAAATATAAGGCAGTTTTTGAGAGTTCATTGCTTGGTGAGTAAAAAATAAAATTTTATTATTCCACAGTTCCATGACTTTATAATTAAATTGCTATTCATTGGTAATAATAATTAATGAATAAAATATTATATATTGCACTTGAAAACAACAATAAATACTGTTGGAACGCAGTGAAACTTGAACTCGGCAGTCTTACTGCTAGAGTAGAAATTTCTTCCAATAAATCAGTTTGATGGATACTAAAACATGGATAAAGACGACAAAATAATAATTAACATAAAAATATTATTAAAATATATTTTCTTTTTCGTCGATTAATAGTCGACCAACTTACAATATTACATTTTTATTTTTACATAAATTTTAAGTAGAAAATAAAACCCAGAGCTAACGACTCAAACCTTGAGTCTAGGTTGAAGTAATCTTTCGTGAAATTGAACATAAAATTTTATTATTATATTTTATAGCATTCAAGGCTAGTTTCGCAGAAAATTTAAGTATTCTAATCAGCTTAACGTAAAATTAAAAAATAGGTTTAAAAAACTGACTAAGGTCTTGGCAAGTTCATAACTTTTTACATAGCTCACTTCAATTTTGATCTCAAAAATAATGCTTTGATCTCCACTACATGTAGTTAGGTATATCATTATCGAAAGTTGTGGATTTGGCACTTTAGTAAATGTGATTCGTAACGTAGGTAGTATTTAGTCGTAACAAACAGACATAAAGTTTTGCTGAGAAACCAGGAATAATAATTTATATCGCCTCCTCGACGACTTCTGATTAAGAATAAAAGATAGTTTATAGGAGCAACCACCAAAATATGTAAAATTTCTAGAACATTCTTCAAGAAAATTAACTTGAAAATTAGTCTTTCAATTAAGTCTGTTTTGTAGACCAAAAAAAAAACACAAATTTTAATAACATAGATGTTCTATAAAAAGAGACGATTTTTTTTTGTATCTTTAAAATACTCAATCGACTTAAAAATAAGTTTTTAAATTCGTTTGATAATTGGTTCCACCGGATGGGTCCAACTGGATTTTCAAGTACTCATGTCTCTACTTTTATTATATGCGACAATTTTAATCTTTTACGCATGTACAGGTATGTCTTTTGAGAAAAGTTTTTGCATTACATCTAATATGCTACACGACACGTAGTGTAGGTACTACGAGTCGTAGCTGATTCTACGCTTATCAAATTACGGTTGGAGACAATTTTGTCAGCTTGATATTTGTTGCGAGTTTGCTGCCGACAAATTTTCTTGCTTTAACCAATGTATTTATGATGAGAACGACAAATGGAAGCGGAGCTGTGGGGGCGAGATAAAGAAATTATGCCGGCGTGTGTAGACATGTTTTATTGCCACTCGTTACGATGACGCTGCGGACAAGAATCGGCGGAATTAAAGCCCTTTCACTTGTTTTGTTAGCATTCGAATACATTGCCTGTTTGATTGATCTATTTTTTACCCCCGACCAAAAAGATTTTTTTTTTTTTAGTTTCTTTCTCCCTTATGGGAAAGGCAAAGGGATCTAAGCCCATACAGCCTAGTCTTTAGTAGTTTCTTGCATTATCCAAGTTTAATGTCTTCATCTTCAGTCATTATTTCTTCAGTTTCATTTCGTCATCTTTAGTCATTTCTTGCATCTATGTTAAACTTCTTCAGTAGTTTCATTTCTTGTTACGGGATCATTGGAATGCAAGGGTGGTTCTTATATTCCAATGATACTAAAGTTTAACGCGGGGTATCAAACCAGAAACAGCTAACCACTCATTATTTCTCACTTTCATTGAATAGTTCTTCTTTAACGGCACATTATCGCACTAATTCCACCATATTAACACCACAGTTACCATGAAAAACTAATTTTAAAAAGGACGAAACAATGAACCCGCCATTTCCTCTCGATTCCCGCGTAAAAACTCCCGACCAAAAAGAGGGGTGTTATAAGTTTGACGTGTGTGTCTGTCTGTGGCATCATAGCTCCTAAACGGATGCGCCGATTTTGATCTAGTTTTTTTTTGTTTGCAAGGTGTCAAAATCGAGAGTGTTCTTAGCTATGATCCAAGAAAATATCTTCAGCCATTTGAAGATTATCAGCTCTTTTCTAGTTGTTGAAAGGATCAAGTAACGGCTTTGTGTCGGGGGTTATTAGGTTTTTTAATGTACTTAATGTTATTATGAACATAATTTCATTTTCGAAACTTTATTTAAAGTCAATTTATAATGAATGTCACCTGTAGTATAATTTATATAGGTACCTAATAATATTATATACTAAGCTTCAGAATTTCTGATTTAAGAAAATGATGAATAAGCAATTTATAGTTTGAGTTCACTATTGTACTTATAAATTAATCAACACTGTTTCAAATACCTATAAGAATGGCAAAATAAATACAAAAGAAGTCAGAATGTTTTTTACATATAAAAAAACCGTAAATGTATCTCTATATCCATATACAAAATCTGTATCTACATGACAATAATATGTAGGGTAGTCTCGAGCCATTCGTTGTGAGCCATTGAATAAACACTAATGTTATTAAATTAGTTATTAGCTTTTCAGTTTCACCTTACTAATAAATACGTACCACGGTGGACGATAGGTATAAATTCTGATTAAAAAGGTAATGTATGATCTCGAACAAAAATACTGTATTTGTTGCCCTTATTATATGACGTCACAGTTATGATAAAATTCACGATGAGCGCTTCGCGTAAAGCAATAACTGTATGGTAATAACACCCTTATCACGGGTATTAAAAGAGATTTATTTAGCCTGTGTAGGACAATTTCGGAGATCCGTTCGAATATGGCCAAACGTTATCATTATTTTCGACGTAATGATTCTGAATCACGTGCGGTTACAAGGCTCGCATCCTGTCATTTATTTAAAGTATTACTGAAGTTAAACAAATAAACAAAAAATAATGCTGATTAAACTTGCTAGTCGGTAAAAATGAAATCACAGGGTTATCAAAAGTACCAATGGAATGTAGGTTAAAATTTAAGTGATATGATGTATAACAAAATTTAAGACCTTTTTAAAACTAGGCGGCGAGGGAGCAGCAGCCGAAATATGTACGAGGGTACTGTATTCTTTTCTTTTTCTTAAAAAATATTAATCAAAGACATTTATCCCGCATTCATGATTTTATAAGATTTATCTTTCATAATCTGTCTGAGACTCTAGTAATTCAGCGCAAAACTTTCAGGCCAAAACCCACTTCAGTACTTAGTACCACACGTACGTACTTATTTACTTACCGTAATTGGTCCTTGTAGCACTTGGAAACCCTAATAACAATTTCCTTTGAACACAAGTTACTACTTTTACTATTAACCATTCCGAATGCACCCTGGCCGCAGCCATAATAGTTTAGTCTGAACATTTTCGTCGGCAGTAGAGGAAATTCTAATTAAGTTAACTAAGCTGGTATGCCTGCAGAAGTTAGCCTTAGACAACAATGTTAGAGTTGCCAGCTGTAGGTATTAATGGAATAAATCTAAATTTAAGTTGTGATAAATCTTTAGCTACTTCCATGCCTAGCACAACAAAGTCACTACTAACTCAGTTATTACTCTTATTACTTAGAGGTTCATCTAAAATTTGTATGATAGATAAAATGAATCAAAATGACGAAATATAAATTCTCTAGTGGTCATCTTACATAGTTACGGAACAACGAATATTACTTGTTATATCACTTCTTCAAACCGACAATATCCATTCTTGGCAAATTAAAAATTCTTAGCATCGACCCATATAGGCAACGCTTCTAGAATTTTAAAATCTTCGAAGTTGTGTGCCAAATTGCTCAATCGCGACTTGTTTTCTACTCAATTAAAGATATATAACTTACTTTGTGATTTTTATTTTAGCTTACGAACATTTTTATGCTCGATCGGCTAAAAGTTAAATTGTTATTGTCGTTAGTTTTATTTACTTTAACGAACATTTTCACGGGTTATATCCGCGATTTATTTTTGATCAAAAAACGAAAAAAAAAAAGAACCATAATAATTAAGAATATGTAAGTTTTATTTATATTTATTTATTTCTGTATACAACTCTTTTACTTATTATTTTATTGTACTACAAATAATGGACATTCCAAAAACAGACACAACAGGCACAGCTTTTTTTCTTGCAAAACGTCTTACCTGCAACTGGCCTTGGACTTTTAATCGCCCTGCCAAAACACACATCAGTAACGATAAGTAACGGTAAGTATCATATACTATTAAAGAAGAAGAACTGACGACACTGCGTATCAAAAACATAAAATAAAAAGTAGGTCAGCAAAAACAAGGGTGTACTTGAAATGCAATTCAGTATTAAAAATCCATTTGCGAATACATTTTTAAGCAGCGCATTGGCATCGGTCACATTATTATTCGTATCCGTTTCGTCCGGGCGCGGCCCTCACGTCATTCGCGTCGGACCCTCCTCAGTTCGCACCTCGCAAATTGAATTTGATCCGAAACAGCGTCACTCGCTCGTTTGTCTCTGTATTGACGAGTCTATTTTTTTATTCCGCCTGCTTTTTACATGGAAACTCCGGAATTGCCTTCGATTTTACGTTTTGTTTGGTATGTATTTGTAAATTAGAGGATTCGATGTTCGCAAATGTGAAACATTAATTTTCGTAAACAGTAAAATAATCTGTGAAAGTTTTGTATGAATAATGGAAAGAGTATGTTTTTTCATCACTTTCCGTAGTACAAACAGAACTTGACAGGAATGAGTTTCTTTTCACTCATATTGAACAGGTTTGTTAATCCTCAAAGAATCCACTTTGATGAACTATCTTCCCCCGTGCTGGGGATTTGCTACTTTTTACACGTTTTTGTCACTTACAACCCTTTATCTCGCCATATATTCAATGGTTCCCTCGGATAGGATCTAAATTACTCGTAGCCATATACTTTGGAGATTAAAAGGGTGTCTGGGGCCTGGAGCGCGTACTCGGGGATCGCTAGAACAAAGCAGAAGGAGTGCTGCTTTTGTCTCGAGCTCCAAATATCATCTTATCTCTAAGATATCATTGAGACATTACACAGAAATATATACCAAATATTTTTCTATGAAACGAATGTAGTTGTCAGTAATTTTACCCTTCGATTTGTACCATCATCATGTAGTAAAGAAAAGTGGTGCATTATTCAACCTAAAAGGAGACACCTGCGCCTATATAAGCTAAAAAACCGTTAAATAAAAAAAAAAACACTTTCTATTTGTGATGAAAAGCACTAATTTAAATAATTTATTTTCTTTCTTTACCAGAAAGATGCCATCATCGTATATTTATTTTCCAGAAGTGTTAGACCGCCTTTGCGCATATTCTAGTTTTTAATTTGATTGATGTGTTTCTTTGTGTGTTTGCAATAAAAAGTTACTTACTTACTTACTTATATTACATCACAAGTAAAAAATATTTTCCAAGGATTCAAAATTCATACTGGTAGACTAGAAGAAAAGTTGCAGCTCGGTTGGCTATATGTAATTGGTTAGAGAGCTCGGTAGATTGCAGTTAAGAGTTCAAGAGGGCATGAGAAGTTGGATAACTTGTAGCTCCGGGGAGCGGACTTATTACTGTCAAACGACAAGTTTTACCGAGTTACCGTGGACTTACCTACCATGGGTCTAGGCTGAAATATCTTCTCCTAATGAATAAAGCCGCGGTATTTTTTTTTTAGAATAACAGTTTATTTTAACACGAAAATAGTAAAAAGTAATAAAATAAATAAAATATAAAATTACCTTTTGAATCTAATGCCTCTTATTTATTTCTTTTTTTGCAAAAAATATCTATCCTTAATTAACTACCAAAACAATTTTAAATCATAAAATATTATTTGTTTTCTATCAAAATCTATCACAGCGCAACAAATATACAATAAGGGTTCTAAAGTAAGCATAGAACAAGACAATATAAACATGTCTGGAACAGTTGTTTTCTTAAATCAACGTAGAGTAATGAAGGGGGCAGGGCAACCGCGAGGAAAATAACAAAGTGGCCCGAGGCAAATGAGATACAAGAAAACAAGCACTGACAGCAGACTAACAGACAGGGAATTATGAGAAAACGCAAACAATATCAAGTTGACTTACTCTCTTGCTTGCGACCACGAGATTTTGGTATTTTAGTCAGTTAATATGTATGGTGTAGACCACCGACAAGAAGAGCTCTTAAGTTTGAAGAATATGTATTAGCACCATCCTGTTCTGCTTCGGCAGGTATAGGTACTTTATTTTATTCTTATCTAATATATTAATATTATATTCTTGAATTATGTTTATTCACACCCTTCAGATGAAAGAAATAATTGTAAAGGAACTGGGCACACTTTAGGAGACATGCATAACTGAGGCACTCCAAAGATCGGCATCTTCATTAAGGCCTGTTTGTTTACCCTGATTTGTCGTTTGAGTTACAACCATTCGATTGCAATATTAAATTATGAGTTGATAGCTAATTAATGTAGACGTTAAATGTTTTCTTATTATTGAAATAGCAAGATACGCATCTCTACCATTATTTATCATAACAGGAAGATAGGGTGAAATATTCAGTTCTATCAATGCCCCTATTTTGCATCTAAAAGCGTGCAGGTTAGTTATTCGAGTGCTGCTAGGTTATCGCTCGGAATAAGGTGCACCAAAGCACCCATATAACTCGCAGTGCCACTGAAAAATTTCCTGCGTTTACGTTTTAAAACGGGCGTTTATCCAGAGACACCTCCTATGGGACAGTCCATGCAATATTCATACAGGTGTAAAGTCCCGCGCACATGCACCGACTTGTGATTTCTGCAGTGCTTGGGGGTGAGAACATTCGCGGATGCTATGTTAGTACAATGTTTTGTTGTGTCAATAATACTGCACTTATAATACTGAGTCTTGCACGTCGGAGGAGCTTATGGAGGCCTCAGAAAGAGCAATCAGGTCGGCAGGATAGTAGGCAACAAAAATTTAAAACTAGCCATTGACTCGATAGAAGAAGAAGAATATCGATTAGTCATGGTTTTTTCGTTTGAACCTGATTTCTGAGTTTTCTATTATCATATCTTTAGACTATTATTCATTTATATTGCACCAGACGCTCGTGGACGTACGTAGTCGCATCGCAAAGTCCAAGGACGAGCTCCCCTATGTAGGATGTACTGTACTGTACTATGTAGTATGTACTCAAGTCCAGATTGGAGTGAGTTACTAGAATAACTTTAAAAATAAAAATTAAACAAGTTTGTCTAACTACTATAAGTAAGAGCCATAATAGCAAATAGTTTATTATGCATCATATCATATAAAAAAGTTAATGAAAAGAAAACACATTGAATTTCATTGAGCTCAATAAAATTATCATGAATAAGCATGAATACTTGATAAACTGTCATCGTAATTAGTCAAAGTTGGTGATGGCTGTTCTGCGTCGAAATTAAATGTTTGCCTGCTTGGTACGGGGGACTGTGACCCTAGAATGTCCAATAGAACGAGAGTATATCTAGAGCAGACTAGGCCTGAGTGAAAAGTAATGGTAGTTCGGAAGTATGAGCAATAATGTGCATGTGCAAACCGCCTTAGAACTCTATGGCACTATGACGGAAAACACTCCGTGTGCTCGCGACAAATACCTCTGTTATGTTTTCTTTTGCATGTCAAAAAGCGGACACTATTCATACGAATCGATCCATTCCGGGGCAACAAAGGCTGTATTGAATCTGGTATCGTTTCCAGTGCTTGTTGTTTTAACAATAAGGTCGCGAAAACATAGGTACCAAAGTTTTCTTTTGTGTCGAACACAATTTGATTTTTTATGGATAGTTACCTATTTGTTTATTTTACATTTCAATGTTCACCTTACGTAGTAAAGTAGTAAAGAGAGAAGACACAACTGTTTGTTGTACTTAATAGGAACACAACCTTTTTAATTAATACTTAATTCTAGTACATAAGTATTAAACGAGGTCACTTACTTACTGTATTTTAATGCAAATATATAGAAAATATTTTATCCTCAACCTGAATAAAGATGACCTTAAAAGATACATTTTTTAATTGTAAGGAAGTACTTAAATATTAAAGTTGCAGAATATCCTCGTGGCCAGCAATATCTTACAATTACGCAATTTCGCATTGCACCACCGGTTATTTTAATAATAATATAACCCTACTGAAAATTGTGAGCTCAGCCGGACTTAAGAGGGGGTCGATTTACGTGACCACCTTAATTAGTCGGGCAGTCCTTCTTGCACCTGTGCTGTAAAGGATTTATGGCTGAAGGAGGCCGAAATAACTCTAAGAGACTTGACTCAGTCGGCATTGCTCGACCCAATTTTATATTCTACAAACCTTAGTACTAAACAGAAAACAAGACTGAAAAGGTGAGGAAAGAATAAAATAAATTGTTCATTGTCATTTGGGCGGGCCCATAGAGGTAGTTTCTTTTTTGCAAGGATGTTATAAGTACTATCATATCGTTGTACGATAGTACCTACTTATAAAATATTGTTTTTTTGGGCGGGCTAATGAGTAATGAGGATTTGACAAAAAAAAACTTACAAACAAGCAGTTGGACCAGTGCCTCGGACTGAAAATAAATACGTACAATAAGTTTATACTAGAGAGGTGGGAAAGTCATCCTTTGATTTGATCCTGAAAAAATAAGAGAAAATATAAACAAACTCCATTGATTTTTAAATAATTTAGTGAAGTTGGAATACTAAAAGGACAGCGAAGACGATTAAAATATTTTGTGGATAAATATATTTGCGTTTTGTCTATTTACTAACTAGTTGCCTGCCCGTGTCGTTTTTCGACTTTTCCGTAGAATTATTACGGAAAAGTTTAACTGTCCCCCGGGAATTCTTTAATTTTAAATATCCCACGGGAACTTTACAGATTCGGAGATTAGCCCGTACAAAAAGACAAACAAGTAAACAAAGAAACAAAAAAAAAATTGAAAGAAATATGGATATGTTCTATATCACTTCTTCATCTCCCTGACCCGGTTTTTAGATTTTTTTTCTATGTACAGATTTTTGACCTCTACAGTTTTATTATAAAGAAAGATGTTAGATACTGTCTTTTCGACGGATAAGATAAAGAGTGATTAAAGTACCTAATTGTTTAATAACTTACCATTTGCGAGTGCACCGAAGAAAGCGGCTGCAGGCGCGCGCAATTCATTCTCATTAGAAAAGACGCGCGCGCGCCGCCTCATTCATAACGAGATGAAATCACGGCATCACGCGGCGCATGAGTGGAGCAAACGTAATTTTTTGTGATAAAATAATGTTTTATTTTATCCGCAATTTTTTTATCTAAAGAAGACTTAGCAATGAGGCGGATTGAGGATTTTTTTTAAAATACAGCTGCCATTTATTAACTGGATTGTGCAGCTTTACTTAGTCTTAAGTTAAGGAGAAATTGATTAAAAATGCCTATTATAAAATAACAGATTACTTAGAGGATAAGTATCTGTGGGAATAATTGCTTGGGTGACAGGCTTTTTCAATCGTACATTACAAAACATTGTTATTAGTAATATAATAATTGTAAAAATATGTTTAAAAGGTGCAACGTCTGTGGAGTTTCTTCGGCGAGTTCTTCTCCACAGAAGACAGCCAAGTTTTTGAACTCGCCAGAAAAGATAATTTTGACTTAACTAGGTGATGCAATAACCAAAGGTTAAAAAATAAATTCTTTGAACTCTTTGAACTCTTACGACATCAAAATGGAAATTTATATTTTCCTGTGGCACGTATTCAGTAATAAAGTAAATTAAATTATTAATACCTATGCGAAGTCGCAGCGAGGCTCCAAATTGCGAACCAAGTTACCAGAGTAAGTACTCTTTGGCGAGCGTTCTGATGAATTCTTCCACATTGTGGAAAATCCGTGCAAGTGCAGCTAGCTCTTTTATGTGTTTTCCACTCCTTGTTTAATCTTGTTTTATCATTCTTGCAAGTTACGTGGTTTAGACGACTACAAAAAAGTTATATTGAACAGGTAGGTAAAACTTATTTTTATTTATGGTTTTAATGATTAATATTATTTTTGAGTAGAGTCATGACATGACGTATAGGCCACATTTAACAATGGGTAAAATTATGTTCGCAAAGGAAAAGAATTTAAAAACAATATATAAGACATTATTTATTTTGTAAACAAACATAAAATCTTTAAAACTATATGGTTTACGTGATGGATGATAATAAGGGGTGTTCTACCTTCTTCCGGCCGGTAACAACGTAACATAAGACATTTTTATTTTTACTTCAATAAACAAAATGAATGAATTGAAAAAAAAACCATAGTGCATTATTTTGTTTGTTTGAGGCTTTTGCGCTTCGGGCAAAAAGAAGGTATCGTAAAACATACCTATCTGAAATTATCGCGTAAAGACCCGTAAATATACAAAATAGTGCATTATTTTAAAACACGTTTTCTGTCATTAAAAGTGCCTACCATAATATTTGTGTACAGTAACGCAGAAACACACCGTTCACGTGATGACAGTAACAGGCATGGGTGTTCAATCTTACTTCGGCCGGTGTTCCGCGCACATGTTTATCCAATTTGGCGCAGTCTGGAAAGTTGTGAGCTGGCAACACGTGTGCTCAAATTAGAGATTCATATTAATTTAGGATTTACAGTGACAGGCAGCGCTTTGCGGCCCTGTTTTGTAAGACGTGCCCGTAAAGTTTCGCACGCAGTATGCTTTATTCCGGGTAAACAGAGTATGAAATTAAAAAAATGCATTGTAATATTTATGATGCCTGCTTCTTTTTTAATAATCTATCTAATGGTTTAATCATTGACGGCCCCGTAGCCTAGTCGGTAGTAAGCCTGCCTTCGAAGCACAGGGTCGCGGGTTCGAATCTCGCCCAGGGTAAACATTCGTGCAAACACAAGTGTTCAGCCTTGTGTCTGGATGTTGTTTATTTATATAAGTATGTATAACAGCTGTCTGATACCCATAGTACAGGCTCTGCCTAGTCTGGGGTCAGATGGCCGTGTGTGAGATGTCCCCACAGATTTATTTATAATTCTATTATATTTTTTAAAACAGGTACAAAACTCAATTTTCAATATATGTAGAATGCATCTAATGATCTTTTGATAGAAAAAATATTGCATAGACCATCTGACTAAGCAAAGCCATATTGAGATATTTATTGTAAATTTACAGCATTGAAACGCAAGGCAATATTCTATATTGTATTGAAAAAAAAGCAAACGAAAATATATGATGACATCTCATCAATAAATATTTACCTGTTTGCAAGATGCTGATGTTACAAATAAACAACAAATAGGTACCTACATAATTTACTGCGCTGACAGAAGAGAGAAATTTGCTCTTCTCCCCTGGGGTCTAAAGAAAGGGGTACCGAACAGTATCCCCTAACAGTGACTCATCAGATGACTTGTGTGTACATCCTGTAGTTAACTCTCTTGGTGAAGTCTGTTTTGCCGAATCATTTAGGCAATCATGCATATTTTAGGTTTTTGAGATATCAGATTTTTGATGTGATTTATGCTTTCATTTCACGTCAAAACCACTAAAATGATTTTGATTAAACTTGGTACGAAGATAGAATAGACCTTGGGGGCGCACATAGGCTACCTTTTAGTGCGGGAAACCTCCTCATTTCCACGGGAAAAATGGCAGCGCGGGTGGAAAGTTTTGATGAAACTTTGTACAGAGATAGAATTGACCCTGGGGATGTATATAGGATACTTTTTACCACGGGAAAATACAAAGTAACGCTGTCTGTTTTTGTTACATTACATTTATTGAAGACCATAAGCAGAGAGTGACATGCGCTACTTTTTCAGGCTGAAAAACATCTTATTCCTACGGGAAAAGGTGAAAACCAACACGAGCGAAGCTTAAGCTAAGCTAGTACTATAATAAAACTGAAGAATCCGAAAAGATTTTTGAAAAGAAGATTTCCAAAAAACTGGTTGTACTTAGGTGATAAAGGTGAAAAGATGTTGACCGGAGATATAAGGTATCACCATGCAAAAATTCATTTGAATCGGTCCAACCAACGGTTCCAGAGATTAGCGTGTACAAACAGACAGACAGACGGAATTATTTTTCAAAACTTTTATTTTTGTGTTCAGCTACACTCTCTTTATCACCTACAATCAGTATATTGAAAAACAAATCAATATACAGACACGCCGATTCTTCAGTTTTATTATACTCGTAGTATAGAAAAAGAAGATCATGTGGTTATAATTGCAATTATTACATAGAAAATATATAGTTTAAACATTTATTGCATTGTAAACACAAACAGACATGTCGTAAGAATTACCGCCGAGTTAGTGGAGACTTCTCACGAAGGCCCTCTGTACCGCTGGGGTACCATAGGACAACAACATGTCTGTATAAAGGCATGCTCTTTGTACTCGTAAGTATAGCAATATTAAGAGAAAATTACTCTAAAAAGACGTGCTTACTTAAAAGAAATTAAGGAAAATCTAAGACATTTGTAGGTGTAATGTAAATTGTAAATACTTTTTTAGGCTTTAGATAGAACGGTGCGAGTGTTTAGACAAATAAGGTTTCCTTGCTTTGCGAGGCATAATATTTTGAAATAGAAGTCTCCGTAGAAGAAAGATGACCCCAGAAACATTTTAGTGCTTTCTTCATAATTGACTATAACATCATAACTTCCCTGCAAGAAAACATGAAAAAAATATTCGGTTGAGGATAACAACTGAAAAAACATAGTCTCGATCAAGAAAACAACCTACAAACTAGTTACAACAATAGCTTTGTAGCCAAGTGGTGAAAAAACTCTCTTCACATCACGCCGGGTTCGAATCCTGCCCCTCTAACATGCCCGGTCCACGCGTGACCGACATAATTTTGTCGTACGTATTCTCTTATCCTATTGGAGGATATTCCAATATGGCGGGTTTCTCGCGCGACAAATTTTTGTCATAGCACTGCATGTTACGGGGGGGTGAGATACTCGTCGAACAAACAAGACACTTTATGAGACTTTCCCCAGTTTGGTTAGGAAATTGAAAAGCTGAATCACCTGATTGACGGAAAGAAATATGATTCGGTGCTTCGGAGGCACGTAAAGCCGTGGGTCCCGGCTACTATCTTCGGGCCTTGTCTGACACATTATTACAGACATTATTACAGCCTAGGCAATGTGATGTAGTTTAATCTCGAAACCTACACACAATAACCAAACAACTTACAAACTTAGTACCAACCTTTTCAATTTGACATGACTGACTTCCTTTCAAATACTGTGTGAATATAAAACCAAAGGCGAAGTGCTGGCAGGGTTTGTTGCTTTTGTAACTCCATAATAAGTTTTTTTTACTATCTTTGACAGTATGTACTGTAATTTTCAGCTGTAAAATATGATAAGATCCTATAGGTACGGTGAAGTGCAGGGTACTAAACGTGCGTCGTGGTTTTTTCCCTTAAGGGGCATTTGCATCTAATGAAAATGCGCCCTTGTTGTATGGATGTCCAAAATATTCAACTTAGTGTGCTCTTAATTGTAAGTCGGTAAAGGTAACCAAAATTTGTTTCGGTTTATAATGGCTTTTTTATTAAGTATTTATATTTTTAAAAATATTCTGTGAAAGATTATTACGAGTCTGTTAAAATTAAGTTGTAGGTACTCCAGGCGCTGTCAAATCGGGCTCATAAAGATAAGCATGAATTAAGCAGTTTTAAGAATGTTTTAAGGTTAGTGCAAATCAAAGCATTAAAGCTTCTGTCTGTCACACACAGCGATTAGTCGCTGCGAATTGGCACTCGCAGCGAGTATTCGCTCAGTGTGACAGGGCTATTCGCTGCGAATTCCATACTGACCGTGTTAATTTTTAGTAGCAGCGAATGCAATCGCAGCGACTATTCGCTGTGTGTGACCGAGGCTTAAGAGTCACCTAAATACTTTAGGCATCAATTGAGGCGATTGTCAAGTTTAGTGCAAACGGGCAGTAGTAATTTTATTTTCAAAGGAAACTTCACTGAGTTAGACAGATTGACGAAACAGATTATAAGGCAAGAGTGGAAGGAAGTGTTGGAGAGGGAAGATTAAAACGAACGACACATTTCAAATTCAAATCGGACACTTTCTGACAAAAGATCAGGTCAGCAGTACTTTATAGACAGGCATGCATGATGAAATTAATGAATGTGGATGAAGCGAAACAATTATGTTCGGATCGCAGCAAGTGAAAGGAAGTGTTCTGTTTCAACCAACCCTTCCAGGAAAGAAGCATGACTTTATGTATGTAGTCGTATAAGTAAAAACAAATCGTAATAATGATCGAAGTTAGGGATTAAAAAACTGGTTAAAACAAATTACCTGATCAACAGTGACAGGTTTCAATACGTTCAGATGTATTATAATTCCACCTGCATCTTTATCAATCGTGTATGTGCTTTGGTTTACCGATTTTGGCCCACTGCATATTTCTGTAAACTTACTGTCCATTTTATATGGACCCTGAAATGAATAAAACATCAATATTTAAATACAATCTATTTGTCAAAAATTTAATTACATCATGAAGGAAAAAAAAATTTACGCGCCCATATGGAGTAGTAATCAAAACGTACATGGGTGCCGGCTATGATACAATTTTGTAACTCACACACACATTCACACTTTTCTTTCAAATAGTCGTTCACGGCATGTGACATGGAAAACATCACTGTCATAAAATATCAGAAATAAAATAAATAACACGAAATGGTCAATTGTGCGGTGAAATTGTGCCGAAACCATGCCGCAAGCAAAACTACAAAGCTTGCTGGGCGCGTAAAATTTTTTCTTCCTTCATGAATTACATATTTTTAAGTTGCTAAGTGACTAGGGAAGTTGACCTCCATTCGGAAGGGTCCAAGCCCCGGCACGTAAAAAAGTGTTTTCGTTTTTCAAATTTATTTGTAGATTTATTTGATGCTCTTACGGTGAAGGAATACATCATGACGAAACCTGCACACACCTGCAAAGCAATTCAAAGGCTGTGTGTGAAGTTAACCATCCCGCCCTGGGACAGCTTGGTCGACTAGGGCTAATTCATCCTGATTTCAGGGTACACGGCTCGAGGCGTTGTTAATGATATTTTTCATATTCATAAGATAACGAATACTTACATAGTTAGTAAAATTTCCATTTTTCATAGGTATAATGCTAGAATCTGCATTAGTGATGAAAATTGAAACAGTGATAAATATTAAGGTGTAACGCATTTTTTTAAAGTAAGTTTTTTATTTTTTGTATGCGAATGAGTTTTTCTGATGGGTTACTAATAATGATCAAACTGTTCTACCTTTAGAAATGTATAATGATGTAACTACCTAATTATTTTGTCATTAAGATCAAACTGGGAACAGATAATTATCATTTATATCAGGAAGTTATTTATTCTAGTACATCGTATTACCAAACGTAATGTCGCATTTATATTACCTACTTAACTTAGCATTTCTGAATACAAGTGGGTAGGTATCTTCGTTTATTATAGTTAAAAAGGTGATGGGATAAGTAATCAGTTTGCTGAGAGCAAGCAGAGCCCATCAATAGGTAAAGAGAAAAGGAACGTAGGTATCTTATATCAATGTAAAATTATACAACAGTACATGGAAAATACAATATTGTATTTGACTCACACAAACCAAGCTAAATTTCTTCTAAAGACTGTAACAACTAACTTGGCGAATGTTTTGCGAGTAGCAGGAGCGTGGAGCAACTTGCCTGCCAACCGAACACAATCCATCGAGTCACGATTGATTGAACAAACTCCAGCGAACTAACTATTCGTCTTGCCACGTCTTTCGAAAGCATTGAACTATTATTGTAGTAGCTTAAGTACATAGAAACGACACTCGCGACCCGCACTCATGTGATATGAATTAGAGGTCGCGACTTCCAACTTTTATAGTCTGTTTCATATAAATCCGGACAAAAGCTCATTGACCCCTTTTTTTTATTGAAAGTTATTAAAAATAATGTAACGCCAAAATGTCTGTCACCCCGACTTCTACTACGATATTATTATGCCAAATTACGTATTGTGCGATAATTTCCTATAGTTTTATCGTATCGTTTGAAAAAAATGTGTGCATTGTATGCAGGCGTCAATGACCTTTTGTCCGGATTAATATGAAACAAACCATATAGCGTTTGTCTTTTGTTGTCTTCTCGCCGTGCATTCCGCCCGCCTCCCGCTGCCACCATGTTGGCGCATAAAATGTATTCGAGGTGTCTTGTCTAGTACTTGTAAGTAATTATTCAATGTACCTACTAAAGTTGAAAATGTTTGCTTGGCTTATCTCCATTCTTGATCTAGCCGAAGCCGATCCGAGTTTGGCTGCATCGAGTATGCATGATGATGAGATCGGCAATTCCAAAGATACTGATTGCCATTGCTACTTTGTACGTTATTTCGTTTGAAACTAATACCGTTGAGCGTTGAGCTTCAACTAATACAGTTGTCCTAAATGAAGCTCTATATAAATTTTGTCTAACTAAGACAAAATTTATAAAAAAATCCTTGTTTAGATTTTACTATAATTGAAACAAAAAGAGTCGATAGAAGACAGAATGATATATTATTTTAAAAAAAATATACATCCAACCTGTTGGGTCTCTAGATAGAAAGATTTCAAAAGCCAGTCAAATATTTTTATGCTTGAATTCTATGAATGCAATCAATTCTAGTTCTCGATAAAACAAGCACCTGAAAAAAACTTCCTTCCACGTTCCACATAACGGCGTTTCTTTTTTTGATACGTGCTATAAATATTCACATCCCATCGTTATCGTGATGGTCTGAACGTATTTCAGGGAACTAGTACAGGATACTTTCACATAAACAAAGCAAGGCCTCGTATCGTGGGTCACCTATGTAAGAGACCATAAAATTCTTTGCTTCCACGTTGCCAAACGGAGGCATCATAAATATGTATAGTGGGAATCAAGCATGCGTCGCGTATAAAACGACGCCGAAAATGCGATCTCGCGGGAGAGTCGGCACCAGCGACGTAAGGATTCCTGGAAAGTCTATCACATCGATAAATAGTCATGTCAACCACTTAAGTGAATAATACCTGAGTTTACCAACAACTAACATAACAGACATAACGGTGGTCGCTTACAGTTTAAACGCCTTTTTGAAATTATTTAGTATGTCTTGGTTGTCTGTTAGTAAACTCGAGTTAAACTCGAGTATGGTCAAATAATAGTAAAAAAAAGGTTATGTAACAGTGAATTGATTTAATATCAGTATCCAAGGAGGACTTATGCCTAACCTGAAGAGGGAACGTCTTTATTGTGTGTCTAGGGCATCGTAGCTCTCGAATAAAATAAAATGATATCTAAAAATAAATCGCACACACGGTCATCTGACCCCAAACTAGGTAGAGCCTGTACTATGGTATGGGTGTCAGATAGCTGATATACATACATATATAAATATACAACATCCAGACACAAGACAAACACAACCAACAATGTATCAACCGATTTTTATTAAATCTTTAGGGCTCCGTACTTTGACAACAAAAAAGGTGTTTTTACCTAGCACCACTGATGTGTCTGTCTGCCATCTGTAAGCGCAAATTTCTTCCAAAAACTACAGTACCCATTGTAAGGAGACTTGATGGTACAATTTGGTAGTGAGCTTGTATGGCCCGGATAGCCAAGGAGATGCGGGTTCAAGTCCCGGCACAAGCTAAATGATTTTCATTTTTCGCTTCGATTTATAGATAGCAAATATACGATAACAGACGACATCTGTTCAAAAAGTAATGGAGTACCCATTTAGTTGAAATTCGGTCATCATCATTATCCAAAGCCAGGCACGTTATCGAATATGTACGCTGATCTATCGCGGGTACCTACCTACTACGAGTTGGTATATCTACACCAACATCCTCACATTTTATTTTTTAGCAACTTCAACCCTAAACGCGTTTGCGTCTCATAAGTTTGAGTATCGTGTGGTATCGTTCCAGTGTCCCTAAGTCTTTGCTCCAGCGACTCTCACCCGGTTTATTTGCCCCTATTTGCATGGAAACGCTTTTTTTGTGGGCGTCCTTGTTTGTATAGTGGATAGGTGGAGAAAGCTTCCTCACAGCGCAGTGGAAACTCAGGCGTATGTCGCCTCAGATTTGTTTGTATAGAACATAGTGCTCTCATACATATATTTCCTTTTTCGTGACTATGAAATTTTGGCGTAGTAATACGCGGCCATATTTTCAATCTATCTAACACTGAAATTGAATGTTGTTGTAGCTTTCCATGTTATTACGTCTATGGGGGCTTAATTTTTTTCTTAAACAGTGTATTTTTTGGGAGAAATTTTTGGTTAACTTTTTTCATAAGCTTGGTTGAATAAAAGGTGTGCAAAAGAAAACCGTATAGAGTCAGGTCCTTATCTGTTCGCCCCGCGGCTCCGCCTGCTATCAAAGATATAAAAAATAGATAACAACCCTATTCTCAGACCTACTGAATATACATATAAAATATCATCAAAATCCGCCGTTGTGGAAATGTAAGTAAGTATATCACTTTATTTCAAACACACAAAGAAACACATAAATCATCTTAAAACTAGGATATGCGCTAGGGCGGTCTTATCGCTGTAAGTGATCTGTTCCAGACAACTTTGAATTATAGGTTGCCTTGCTACTCTCATTTGATAATTTTGTTTAGATTTTCTTACTATAGTTCGTTCGTTCGTTAATTTACAGCAGAGTGCAGAGCTCACCTAGTGTTAACTAATTAATACCAGTTATCTTAATATTGTTATATTTTGCTCATATTATTTAGAGCTTATAATAATAAACAAATAATTTATTGAAAAAAATATATAACGGAAACCTACTAACCTTGGACAAACTACTACCTCATATGAATAATAAAAGGTAGATTATTCTTTAAAACTAAATGAAGAAGTAATTCATATGAATCATTTACTCAAAGAATAGATAGTAACTTAGTCCCTGGGATTTAATAAGGACCATTTGCTTTAATTTTACTTACTTTGCTTAATTCTACAAGGTTGTCAGCCGGCCTGGGCGGCCCTTTCTTTAGTCCGGTATTTGTACCGTAATCCCCTGAAAATTAATTACAACCTACGCTCCTAGTACCACGTGAATTATGGCTCGACTCCTAAGAGGATTAAGGTGCTCTTTAACCTAAATAAAGTGAAAAATTTACTTGATTGTGGTTAGTGTTCCTAGTTTAAGTGTAGGAAGTGTGACAATTTGTCAATTCATATTCATATAGACAGATGATATATTTTATTATACAGGTTGTAAGTAGCTCTGGCGCAAGGAATAAATACTGAAAGGACATAGTTAACGATTTTGAGCAACTTTTCTAAAAATGTTTTTGTCAGAAACTAAAAATATAATAATTTTACATAACGGCTATGTTTCTTTCGTGGACGGACACATACACATAAAATTCTAACTGCGAATTTGTTTTTCAGTTATTGTAAAAGTAAATATTTTTCGTAAAATAAATGATGCGCTTAATGCCAAAAAAAAGACAACTGACAAGTTGATGTAAGTAGTCCTTTTATTTGTATGCTACATCTCTCCGCCTACATACTCGTACCTATAACATTTGTTATACCATGTTTGATACAAATAAATGATTTGATTTGGAGTATTTAACTCCAACTCAAGCTTGGTATCTTTTAAGAGGATATTACAAATGTTTCGTGAAATCAAATAAACTTTATAATTTGCTTGTACGTTTAAAATATTTCCCTTGTTACAAATATCGAATTTAAATATTAATTATCACTAAGGTAAAAGCATTAGCATCCAGTACCCATTTCGGATAATAACAGGGACCACTATTGCGAGCTTGTTTTACACACTTAATTATACCTTTTATGGACTCCCGTTAATGTCGTTGTAATATACACATGTTTTAGTAATACATAATACAGTGTTATAAAAGAAATTTGACTTTGTGCTTACTTATCAATTCTGACTCCTTATTCAAATAGTATGTAGCATCTTGTATGGTTTGCTATTGCTACTGTTATGTAGGTTAATATACTATGCCACCACATCTGTGTACAGATATCGATGTAAATAGGTGTGATGAAGACTACCGAAGGCGATCTTTGAAAATAGTCGAATGTTTTGGAAATATGACCAGAAATAAGGTGAAATAAAGTGCGCTTAACTCTTAAACGAAGCGCGGTTTTCCCACCTCTCTGGCTCATTAAAAGTCCTCAGAATGACGATGTAAGAGCGAAGCGCGATTTTTCTTGCTCAGGATATATCAATAAATGCTCAGTTTTGACGATGATGTCTTAAAAGTACGACGTATCTTTTTTCGCAGACAAAAGAGGAGGCTGCAATTATTATTGTTAATTATTAGCTCATTTATTATGATATACATGAGGCTCAAGTAACCATGTAAATAAACAAAATTAGTTCTTTATTTCCTTAATTAATAATAATAATAATAATAATAATAATTTATTCATTCAAAAGCCTTACAAAAAATATAAAAGCATAGGTAGAGATAGGTATATAAGACGGCTTGTTAAGGAATATAATTCAAAATGTTCCCTGACTTTTATGCTAGGTTAACCTGTGTTATAAAAGTCAGTGGTTCGGTGCTAGAACAAAAACAGCAGATTTGTTCTACAGATACCTTATCTAAAATTATATTAAGAACATAAGGTTCTAAACTAAGGCAAAGCTTTCTATATACAAACCGTTTAATGTATAGGTACAATTAATATAATGAATTTTAATAGACAAGAGCGAACACAAAAGCAGTAACAGGAATGTATGTGAAAACTAAGTCCTTGAGGGGCTTAATACCTGCTCAGACTTGGAGGCTCCCCGCTTCCGCTAGTGTAAAGGAGTGTGGTCAGAGGGCGCCTGAACTTACCTTCCCAACCAATTTGTTAAATATTTAGTATTACGAAGAGCATGGGAAACCACAAGTGGATACAATACCCTTAAGAAGCTTCAATGTTTGACTATCTTATGAACTTTGATATACCTACGTTGTAAAATTATATTGTTTGTTTTAATTAAAACAAGAAACTTACGAAACTAACACTAACTCTAACTAACTTTTAGAACTATGAAATGTTCCTCATAAAAAGTTTCTTTTTTATAGTTTTAACAGGGATAGAGATATTAATATAAGTATTATATCCTTTACATAATGTTTGGGTAAAAATAAGCTGGGCTAAAGGTTGCAGGTAGTCAGAAGATGTGACTCCTCGGTGTATGGTTTTTATGAAAAACCTTAAGGTTTTCTTTTGGCAGCAAAACAATAACAACGAATGACGTCTTTGAAAAGGAACTACACGAAACGTGGACCCAAACAAGGAAATTAGGTAAAAATTTGAAACTCCGACGAGAAAGTTTACAAACTAAGTAATTATTTTTGACAATAAAATAAATTTTCACCAGGTAGAAAAATGGCGGAGGTGGCTACGTGAAAATTCAACTTAGAATTTTCCATCACAATGATTTAATCACGATTGTACGCGGCCGGTACAATCTCATTATCCCGTCCCGTGCACTCGCTACGGCACGACTTTTTCGTCAATTTGCATACGTAATTAATTAACTTTTTTTGGGCGACTCTTTTATTCTGTCTTTTAGACAGGTGAAAGATAAAAGTGTCCTCCATGGCTCTAAGTACAGGATTATGCAGGTTGCCTATTATACTTGTACTAATTAAGAAATACTTGCTACGTGAATGCTGAATTTTGCTGATGATATTTGCATATGTTTTTGTTATATTATTGTGTAGCTAATACGAAATTAGTAATGTGTCTACTTTATTGAGAAAATAATCACTTGGTCGGTTAACAGCTCATATGTCCACACCGAGAAGCTCGAGCTTACCTTGAAATTCGGGTAAAGGTGAAGTTACTTTGTACATTAGGAAAATCCCGGAAAATACACCAAATTGAGAAGTTGCAAGGCAAAAATTTTGAGGCTTACATAAATTCATATTAAAAAAAATATCGGATGAGTTCATTAAAACGAAGTTGCTGGCGTGTAAAATATATTAAATGACTCTTATTAAAACGTGGTAAAACGATGCCTTGGTTTCTTCTGTAGATGTTTGATTGTTTTGTTTACTGCTTTAGTGCTCTTTGATGATGCTTTCGAATGCTACTGAACTTTAGGTATTGTAACTAAAATTTTACTTAAAAATATAAAAAAATAATTTTTCGACTGCGTGGAGTACCTACTCGTTTTAATTAAAGCTCGTGGCATTTAATTAAATGTACCATACATTTAGTACACTGACAAAAATCATGTTACGAACCTCCATTGCTTTATGAACACTAGATCCGATGTTTTTTTCATGAAGTGAAAATCAATTACAAATAAAAATTAAAGAAAGTACCGAAGCTATGTAGGTTTTACAAGGTGAGTAAAGGGTTTGTGAGGTAGGTTAACCTCGAAACCAAATAGTTATGAGGCGAATATTCAAAATAGGAAAACAAATTCAAATTAGTAGGTTTAAAAATGAAATAAATAGAAGGCAACGAAAATAAAAAAATGCTAAAGAAAAATATATTTATGTGGCGAATATCTACTTCCTATGGTAGAAAATGGCAAAAGTTATTCTTTATAAATTTTCTTCTTATTCTAGTTCCATGATGGCTAGT
This sequence comes from Teleiodes luculella, assembly GCA_948473455.1. Taxonomy (NCBI): domain Eukaryota; kingdom Metazoa; phylum Arthropoda; class Insecta; order Lepidoptera; family Gelechiidae; genus Teleiodes; species Teleiodes luculella. The sequence goes on from OX419589.1 coordinate 8,480,535, forward strand.
TTCATCTTTGTGAAATGGTGACACTACATAGCACAAGATAAATAGTGTTTTTGAAAGTCTAATCTAGTAAACTAGCATCATGCACGTACCAGGCAAGCATGCGGTGGTAGGGGGTAGCTGTCTCGAGGGCCGTCTGCTGTAAAGTATCGCTTAATGACGTGTAACGAGCGTGCTCTCCCACAGTCGGCATTCGTGCTCACGAAAAATCCAACAAACTCACTTGCGGGTTGAATGGCCGGCCGGCCTGCTGCGGTTTCTGCTCCTGGTTAATCCTTTTTACCATACTTGCAAGTATACGGTCGGTAAGGATACTTTTCAAGTTTAGAAAAAATGGACGCGGTAAGATGAGATCCTGTTTCGTTTTATTACGAATTTTGTCTTAATAGGTATGTTAAAAAAAAAAACTTTTTTGTTTGTTTAAGGCTTTCGCGCTTAGTACATATTATTTTGGTTCCAGAGGTCTGGGAATTATGACGGGATATGTATATTTTGGGCGTATAAAAATAGGCATCTGTTGGATAGCATTTTTATCCTCAAAAAATGCTTAGTATCATCTAAAGCATTTTTTTTTTGTAATAATTGACGTTTTCTATGGAATATTTACTTGGAGCTGTAAAAAAAGTAAATCAGTTTATTGGGAGTTTTCTAAAGGTTTAGGGCTGAATTACAAAAGCAGACTCTAGGCTCCGTGGTAAAGAAAATCTAAACGAGCTTGATATACAATTTCTCCTACAGTTTTTAGTCCTTCTTTTTCTTTTTTCCGTCTTTATTCTCCGTTCTCGAGAGAGAGAGAGAGAGAGAGAGAGAAATCTCATGGTATGTTTGTAGTCCGTAGTTAATAATCTACTTAAAATATATTTCAAGCTAGCTTTGTACAAAATTTATACGAGAAGACCTAAATAAACATTACTTATAATGTGTTGACCTCCCAACGCTGTGACTTATCGCGACGCCACACACATTAATTTGCAACATAAAACACGTAAAAATAAAGAGTGTAGTTAAATTTAAACAGGCATGCTTTATTTCCATATAAATAATAATAATAATAGATATTGGATTTTCACATTATTCAAATACATAGTTGATTTTGGGCTCCATTAATAATTTTCAAAACTTCTTGAATTATTTTCGGCAAAAAGTATGTTTAAAAACGCTGTAACTTTCAGCAAAGAAGAAACATATTGGCAGAAAAATACTCCGTTTCAATTCTGAAATTGTTCCAACAGCAGCCATTAAAAAGTTTATTTATTTTATTGTAATAATATATTTAAATAGTTGGTACATACATACTGAAATAATTTGCTTACTGTCGTATTATCATACAACATCCAGATTTATAAGGAATACGATTTCAAGATTGATCAAACAGCTTCTTTATCTTTTCCGGAATCAATATAATTCTATGAGGTTGGTATTACGGTACCTGTTCCAAGAAGTAAATGTAAACGTAAACAAGAGAGCATTTGCGCAATAAAAACAAACTGGCTGGTGAAAATGGGATTCACCGTGCGATCCGCGGGTAATACGGTTCGTTCTCGCCGGACTGGCGCATTCCAATTTTCAATTTTGTACCTGGGCGCCTACTATGAACTCTTGTCGCGATTTAACTTCGAAATCTAAGCTGAGTTACTATTTAAAATCGAAGCGAAAATGCTGACGGTATCTGTTATAAAGTAAAAAAATATACTCAGTTGTCAGTGATCATCATATCAATGGCAATGCGATGCACAATTTTTGATAGCGATTTAGAGGCAAGGCCGAAACATCCTTTTGTAGGTAGCATCCCGAGGTCCTACTGGACAGCTCATATACGTCCCCACCGAGGGGCATTCCGGCCCAAGATTGTTTCCTGAAACATAATTTTGCGGCCCAGTGTTCTAAAATTATGACTCAATATTGTTTGAATAGTCACCCGACATTACAAAGATACATTATAAAGACTCTTTTTGTAAACCAAGTTCCTGGGCCTTAACCACTTGAACCTATTTATATTACATTGGGTTGTCAGTTAAGCCGACCTTAAATTAGGTTAAGCCTTACGAGGTTAAGCCTATCCTGAAATTTAGTATTGTCATCTCAATAGCCATTCGATGCACAATTCTTTGATAGTGAGCGATTTACAGACAAGGGCGTAACCAAGGGAGCCAAAACCTATCCTGAAATGTATTATATTGTGTGTGTAGACTTTAGTCGATCACGCTAGGTTAGAAAACTACACAAATAACCTTTGAATTTCTTTGCAGATGTGTGCAAGTTATTTTTCAATGTTTTTCTTTGTCAAGCGAGAGAAATAGTAAGAGGGTCTTTTTTCAATAAAAAAGAGATGATAATTCAGTTTAGATTCTGAGCAAGGTCGTAATAAGTGTTCATAGTAGGCGCCCTGAAATGACGCTCATGCTGCAAAAATATCAGTGAAAAACTATTTATTGCAACTCTTACCCCTGCTATTTATAACTGGTAAGGTTTTTTTAAAGTCACTCTCTAGTTCTACGAATCGATCTTCTCTGTACATGGATTGGAAGAGATTTAGGTAATGAATGTGATATGTAAACAAATACTTGGAAACCTTTATCGATCTATTATAGTAGATCGGTGACATAAATGATTTTATTTTTAAAGTGATCAAATTCCATTGACCTGCAAAACTTCAAGTAGTAGATAGATAATATGGGAAATTATTTTTTACGATGTCATTTGAACGTTGCGAGATAATGTTTACGAAGTTATTCCATTTGGCTCTCATTTAACCGAAAATTTTAATTGCCAACCGTTCAGGAATGGTTATAGTCCATTTCGTTGAAATTGTAACTGCTTTATTCGAAGTTACTCTCTGAATATCCAGAACAAAGAGCTTTCGAGATAACACAAATAAGTCGTTGCTTGGGTGCTAACTTAACGGAAAATAATTATCCATGTTTATTTCATTTGCTATCGGTTTAAATATTTCTTGTATCTTTATAGGCAGTAGGTACTGTTTGTTATCAAACTACAGTTTATTCGCTAAAGTGAAGAAAAGTTTTTCATTAAAGGCAGTTGAAAGACGAAACCAGAAAAAAAATCGCTATGAACTGCAAAATGTTTTATACCATCGTTATATATTCGTTATTGAATTTGAAATTAAAATACTAAAGAATATGCGGCCTGGTTGCTAATGGAGCAACCTAAGTGTACAAGGAGAGTACGATGTTAACCGCGGGAGACTAAAGTGATAAAATGTATAGTTATAACTTTTCATTTAACACATTGGTCGCGAACTGTTTTATGACGAGCCCAAAAGATGTAATAATACAAAATCCCATCATCTGGCTGCCCCGCGCGCAATAATAGCTGGGGTGTTAAGACCATCTCTTGGAAACTGGTCCCCAGGGTCCCAGATTGATGACCTAGCTCCCAGGTGATGTGGAATTGTTGCTTCTCACGTCCGACCCTCATTTTCTTTTTACTTCGCGAGATGGTACTTTATACTTATCACATACTCGGGGCAAGAAGCTTTAAGGTGCTATTAATGTGTGTGTAAGTAACCATTCGTATTTAATTTGGTTCAACATCATGTGAGTTTTATGTGTCTTTCTGTATTGACAGTAAAATAGTGTACTGTATTATGTTCAAAATTTCTAGGTAAAAGTCAGAAATTGGCGCTGACTGATAGACGGACGGACAAACTGACACACGAATGACCTAGTGAAAGTTCCACCCTTAAAAGGAGTTTATGGAAAGCCTAGTGTCCACGTATTTTAGTAGTTACGTAAAAATATAACACATCAACGTATGTAAGTCAAAAGCATCGAAAAATTGCGTCACGAGGGAAATCAGGAAGTATTTTCTGATTTATGGCCACAATCCGGGCAAAGTTTCATTTTAAAAATGAAAGACTGTACGAAGTTTGCATAAAAATTTTTATGGAGAGAAAGAATAAGTATAGCAAGCTATCACAAGTTTTTTATGTTATTATCACACAATTTCTTTATTATATTATCAAAAAGCATCGGTACAGAAAAAAATAATCCCTACTAATATCATAAATGCGAAAGTAACTCTGTCTGTCTGTCTGTCTGTCTGTCTGTTACGCGTTCACGCCAAAACCACTGAACCGATTTTGATGAAATTTGGTATGGAGATAGAATAAGAAATAAGATTTTTCTTTTCGTATCATATCTCAAAAATCCCGTTAGTGATATGGGTTGTCGATTACATGAGCGTTTCCTCCGAGTGCCGTGCATTGAAGTAAATATGGGAGCTCGTTAAAATTGTTAAAATACCGTGAAATATCTCGAAAGCGGACACTCCCGGGAACGTAGCAGACTAACGATGAGCTTTATCAGTCTCTTACATTTTTCTAATACTTTTCTAAGGGGATTTCATGTCTTGCTTGAATACATTTTGTAATGGAATGTAAACCTTCTGAGTGATCTGCAAAAATTGCGGGCGTTTAATTTGGTTAGGGTTTAGCAATAAGACTTCGCTATGATGAAGTCGTAAATAATGTCAAACAAAAGTTTTTTTATTATATGTGTGTTAGCGGAATTCAATCATGTATTTAGTGGACTGTAAATGTTTAGTTTAAATTGAGACAGTGTATAATTGAAAATTAATTCAATGATTTGTATGTAAGTAAGGGTTTGAGCTAAAATTTATAGGTTGAAGGCAGGTGTGACAGAGTTTTTCAAAACGATATTTTTATATCGATAATGCGTACAGTAAAATACAAAAATATTGATTAATGCTTATTTAATCAATAATTTCTAAAATGAATTGTAATTGGTTTTGCCATTTGATCGAAGGTTTTGCTACCTTTCAATTTACTTGATAAGATTTACTTCTTGCCTTAATTTCTCTGCTAAACTATCGTTAACAACTAAAACATATAATGTTTCCCTTCTGATGGGCTGGAGACTTCCCTAATATCAAGGTAAATAGGCCTTAGTAGTCGACCACGCTCTGGCCTAGTTTGAGTTGGTCAACTACACACACGATCTTGGAATTACTTTGCAGGGGTGTGTAGGTTGCTTCACGGTGATTTTATTCACCATAAGAGCGTCGAATAAATTTCAAGTCCGGTGAAGCTTGATTCGTCGTACTTTTTCGACACAAGCATAGGTCAATAAAAAAAAAGTAAATATTAGCTTGAAAGCACATTTGTACCTACGTGCCGAAGCTTGAACAGGCGAACTTCCAAATGGAAGTCAACGGCTCTAGCCACTTTGCCACCGATGCTCTTCTGACTATTGTCGATCTTCATAAAATAGACGCTAAAATACAAGTTTTTTAGAATTGGAATATTTATTTTTGTTCCTTCTTAAGCAAACATATTTTCTACATTGACATTATTAGAAATACGCTCTCAAAGAGGTGCCATGTCTTCAATCAATTTGTCAGCAGAAAAAGTGAGACGGAATGGAGCGAATACTGTCTCCAAATAAACTGAGAGGTGCAATTTATCAGAATAACGAGCTTTTCCGAATCTCCTTTAGGTGACACCCGGTTCATTTATTTTTTCTTATCCGTTTCAACTCGATCACATGTAGGCTATCACTCTTTTGTGATTCCTTTAAAACACCATTGTGATTGACAAAAAACTGTTTAGCCTAACTTGTGCTGAATATACACAAATTAAACTAAACAGTTATTGTGAAAATAATATTGTGTGTGTGTTTTAGATTAGACCACTTGTAATTTTAGATCGATTTGGATTTAGACCATTTACTATTTAAGCGTGGAGCTACTAAAGTAAATCTGTTTTATAAAGTAAATGCTATTCATAGCATATATAGACCTATTACGTTTGAGTCCAACAGATAGTGTCCTAAGCTTAAGCTTTTCAGTAGGGACCTATATAAATAGTAAACGAATGTAACGATACTGTATGTACTAGTTTGAACTTCAATGTGACTATATTATATACCTACAAGGTATCACTACATAGTATAAAACAAAGTCGCTTTCTCTGTCCCTATGTCCCTATGTCCCTATATCCCTATGTATGCTTAATGCCCGTTTTCACTAACATTGAGAATTTCCTAAATTGATGCCTAACGTATTTAGGAAACTTTTAGTCCAAATTTCGTTTCCACTAACATTAAGTTATTCTTAAACCTGCTTAAGTTATCCTTATCTTTATGAGGCCGATTTGACAGCGCCCAGAGCTAAATCTTTAAAACTACGCAACGGATTTTGATGCGGTTTTTTTTTAATAGATAGAGTGATTCAAGAGGAAGGTTTATATGTATAATACATGCATAATATACTTAAGGATAACCCACAATAACCATTTTCCCGTGCGGAGCCGGGGCGGTTCGCTAGTTATTGATAAACATCACATTTGGCCTGTAACAATAAACTTGTTTTATTTTATTTAATAAAATAAAGTAACCGTATTTTGTTTGTGTTTCAAGTTGGCAAAGAAAATACTTTACATTGAAAAAAAAAAAGATCATAAAAGTAAAACGGGTGAAACAAGAAGCATAAATCTCAAAGCGCGACTTCAAAAGTAAGATATTATGCTTCAATCATACTTAAATGTTTATTCATGCAAGTGCCGAGACCGTAACTTTTCTGAAAGGATTCAGACAAAATTATAATAATCCTTCAAAAGAAGCAGCGGGATTGAAAGTATGGATCAGACGGCATTAGCATTTATATTCAGATTTTGAGGTAAAGTTACTTATCGTTGCTTAGCATTCACCGGGACTATACCTAATTTTTCACAAAAGATTTATTTACAACATTTTTAAAACGATTTATCGCGGCCTTAAATTATACAAAACCATCGAATCTTACTAAGAAGGCTTAAGAAAACCAGCGAAAACTAGCTCTCAAGATGCCATTCTGGCTCGGCTAAGCTTTAGCGTAAATTTTCAAAAGCTTTTCAAATGGGTATTTAAACTGATAGATTAAAAAATATAATGATTTTATACAGTATGTAAGTGGCAGTTTAGAAAAACTAAAAGAACATGCCTAGTAAATGGTTTCAATCAATTTTCCCGATTACACTTTTCCCGGAAACAAAAATATTTTCACCCCTCCCAAACACAATATAATAGTAATTTCAATCGGACAGATTTTAGAAAATACCTTGTTCGTTTCCTAGAATACTTTGTTTGAAAATGTAGTTCCAAAACATTTACTGCGAGTGTCTGACTGTCTGATGAATGCCTATTTGTGTACTTTTACGATTGTGGACTGTATTCTTTTAATGTATATTTAATCTGTATTCTTATTCTGTCTTCCCAGTATTTGTAAGCTGCCATTTACTTTACACCCAATACCAATATTAATTTTAGTTTGTAGCTCAGCAACTATAAATTTTATCTGCAGATATCAGGTGGTTTATATTATTGATTCAATATGAATAATATATGTAACTATGTTACTAATTCCATGATATGAATATAAAATTCTGAAGAACTTAAAATTTCAAAATAATTATTTCTTAATAGATAGAAGGTAAAACATGTAATATTAAAATATTTCACTGCTTTGAATACTTAGTTGACTACTTGCAACCCAGGTAGTATATATTTGTAATAGTAAATAAAGTATGATAGCGTTTTTGTTAAGTTATTATAGGTAACGTATGTAGGTATTAAACGTTTTATATGTATGTATTAAAATTACGTAGGTATTTAAAAAATAACCATGATTCGACTCAATATTCAAATAATTATTCAATAATTTATTCATATCGGTTAATTAAATGTTTCATTATTGTCTTTTCTTCTGTATCAGATCTCAGTAAAATTATACAAGGGTCGGCGTTAAAGATCGGTATATCACGGTAAATCGTGTACAATAAAATCCGAATGTGGATTCTGGACAGAAATACTGGATGCGTCATTTAACAAAAAAAAAATCACTGATCTCTACTAGATTTCTTTTCGACGATTTATATTTTTGTGGATATTTTTATCTACTTTATAATTTATATGATGATAATTAAATCAGTTCAAGTTCCAAAACTTGAATAGGCACTTTCTTACTTCAGCAATGTTAATTGATACTATAAAAACACTAAATTACAACTGTACTATAAGCGAACCAAAAATACTATGTAGTAAAACATTAATAAAAAAGTAATCCCTCCCCAACTAAATCGATAACATTATCATATTTTTTTAGTAAAAAAAATGCTTTTCGTTTTCAGAAATCGACGGAATGAAGGTAGGTCTAGAAAGGATGTCGTCGTAAGAGAGTTCGGTGTTCGGTCCCGTTGAATAAGCAAAAGGGAAATAAGCCGAGGGTGGCCGATGTAATTAATGCTCACGTTTAATTGTTGTCGAAACAGGAAGATACTTTGCCGATCCCTACAATAATGCTCTGAACGTAAAATTAAGTTCATTCTCCCTTTTGCCATTGAAAGAACAAAACATCGTTGTCGGTAGCTAAACGGTGGTTTTTTTTTTACGAAAACAGGAGAATGATATTTAATCCAAAGAGAAAATTTGGTCGAAATATTGTGGATACACTTTAGTTCTTTTTGTAGTGATAGTAGACCAAAAACAATTAAAATAGTTGCGTTAATAATGAAAAAATGAAAATGTGTGTATTTTTCCATTATATTACCTACTTTTGCGTTGATACGGAGCAAGCAATATAGGTAGTCGATCGTAAAAACCATGTATTTATCTTGATTTCCATGGGAAACTCACACGACCGGTAAACATAAAAAAACCGACACAAAGTAGACAATTAGACAGACCTCTCTCAGTCAGACCGTGAAAAATATAACTACTTTATTAAATACAGATCGCAGAATTGTTGGCCGATAAAAAATTGAGTACTTTAAGCAGCAGCGTTTTGTAGCTATTAACTGTCTTTTTAATACGTTTACTTTAATACACTAAAGAATTCTTATGAAACAAGCATAATGTTAAAAAGTTAAGAATTTGATTAGAGAAGTTGAAACCTGTACGGCTTTCTGAATATACTTATATTTTTTTGCGGGTGGTAGAGTAAGTACCTAGTAGTGAAAAATATACAATTGGAGTGCAGTAGTGCACTCTGCATTTGCATTCTAAATTTTTACCTGCAACAGTTTCGTTATATTCATTTGTATTTTTGATTGCAGTTGGTTTTTATGATTATGATTATGACTGTTGACTAAATGAAATTCAGTGATTATTTTAAAGAATTTGTTAATTCTAGCTTTCTGCTTTACAGGTCTGCTCACGTTTACACATTTTTAACGTGTGAATAAGGTATTTTCCTTCATGGAAAATAGCCTTTATCTTTTCCCACCATTTCGACGACGACACCGATGGCTCACTTCATGAAAAGCACGCACATATTGACGTGACATTTACAGACTAGGTCAAGCAGTATGGAGCAGTTCTAAGTCAGTGATGTGTAAGTAGCACTTTCATAACAATTTAACGTATTTTTATTATTTTTGTATGGCTTACCGAAGTGGGAGTAACAAATAACTGTTCGGTGACAGTAAATCAAGTCTCGAGGGTGGCAGGCCGGCGGGCGAGTCTAATTGTGTTATTATTTATGGGCGAGGCAATATTGTCCTGTTTGCTCGCCCTTAGACAAATACACTTTACTGGCATATTTACGGTAAGCACAAATACAGATATTTCATTTCTTTCTTATTTATATAGCCGTAAAGCGCTTATGGCGGAAATGTAATAAAATTACTTGATACCTTGGCAAACAGCGAGGTGAAAATCAAACAATTTATGTTGGGATTTATATTGCCTTCTAATTTCCACCCACGAAGAAGATTGGCTTTTATCCATGTAGGGCGCGCTTTTAGGGATAGGGCTGAAAATTTTAGAGTATTCCGTGACATTCTACAGCGTTTGAGAATATTTAGCTTAGAATGTTCGAGTAGATGCCAGAAACGGCTCAGCGGACTGAGATAATTTTATCTGTGAAAATACCTACCCTACGAAAAAAATTAACTTAGGCTAGCTTAGCTAGCTACTTAAGCTAGCTTAGCTAGGAAAGTCAGTTTAGCTGTTTGTATCTATGATTTTCTATTTAACAATTATGTTTTTCTATCCTTAAACAGAATAGATATACGATAAAAAAATAATGCGTAAAACCCTAAATTTTTTAATGTAAAATGAATGAAATATGTTTTATTCGAAGTAAGATTTACAAATCATTTTTCGACGTCGAGGCGGGTTCACAATTTGGCTGTCTTCTGTGGAGAAGAACCCGCCGGAAGAAACTCCACAGGCGTTGCATCTTTTCGAACTATTTTACAAAAAATATTATTTTATACAATTTGATTCATATAACAAAGAGTGCAAACGAAGTATGCAATTAGAGGAAGGCAACCAGTCAAAGTAGAAAAACTAAATTATGTAACCAAAAAACAACCGGCAATCGACTAGAGAAATAAAAATTTAATTAATTACCAAATCGAGTAATCACCCCCTAATAATTAGCGCGGGGCGGAACGCCGTCAGCCGCGATATTAATATCAAATTTAATTTCTAAGGTCTTCTCTTCGCATTCCATCGAGAAAAGGTATGTCTACACTACTGCTGTCGGAATTGGTATACGCAGTACCTTTGCTATTGTGTATACGGATTTACGTAACGAGCAAAAACAATAAGATTTATCATGTCACGTTGATACAGTCAAGAATAGGTCAATCTGTCTGACTGAACACTTAGAACTCTATCTCGAAGGGCTAGTCTGAAAACCAGCGTTGGGCAAAGCTGCCTAGCATGCGCTGAGACTAGTACCTATTATTTTGTACGCTGCAGCCCGGACACTACGTCACAGGTAGTACTAATAAAGGGGGCCTAGACGTATGGTTTATGTACTATTAATAGGAACATAAATTATCTTGTAACTATAGTACTACCACTACCGCTGTGCACTCTCTGAGGTATGCGCGCGGCGAGAGGGGGGGGGACGCGCTCTGTCAGCCCGCCGTCAACGCTCGTGGCGGCAGGTAGTGTCATTTGTTTCTGTCCGTCATGTCCATACTCATGCACTTTTTTCCCCGGCTCCCACCTCATACCTCATACCTCAGAGAGTGCACAGCGGTAGTGGTAGTACTATAGCTAGCATTGTTTATTCTGGCAACAAAGAATTTTTTATTTCTATTTCTAGTATGTAGCCCTGTGAGCCCCCGTCTTTATGTCAGCTATAAACTACTACTACAAATTTTCTTACAATTATACTTAATAAAAATAAAATTAAAAACCCCCAGTCCATGCATTTATCTGGATGTCTAAGAACTACCATAAGAAAGACCACTTTCAACAAAAAAATCGCATCCAAATCAGTTCGCCCTTGGGCTATGGTGCTACATACAGATTCAAATGAGTAAAAATAGCGAGAGTTTAAAATGTTATAAAACCTTACTCTATGAGTGGTTAAGTAGCCCCCATCCATGAGGTAAACCGACAATCATTAGGCTCTGGAACGCGCGAAAAGCTCGAGGTGTCAAACGTGACATAAAGACAGAACTACCAAGATTCTTATGTCACTCTGTCGCGTTTGACACCTCGAGCTTCTCGCGTGTTATATAATGAGCCTACTAGTGCGGGTCGCGGGAAGCCGCTGGATGCGGGCGGCGCGGCGTAAGAAGGATCGTTGTAGAGACTTTTGAGGGAACCCACTGGGAACCTTTTGTTAATGATCTTGTAACACTAGCCGGTGGTGCTTCGAGAGGAACAGGAATACTAAGTACTGCAAAATATAATTTATAACACTATTTAGGGTATTTACATACTAACCAGCGGAATTTCTCAAACAAATTCTTGTCACAATTGGTGCAGCGTAAGTAGTAAAGTCCTCTTGAAACTTGCACCGGGTCGGGCTTATCTTGCTGTACCCAGTTTGTTGGGAACTTGGGGGTAATATCTATTTCCTCTTTAAGACACAACGCGTGGTGCCTTGCTCAAAGAGGATGAAAGAGATTTGTTTAGCGTAGTCTTTGTTTTAAAATGTTGATTCAATTTGTAAGCCGTTGGTCCCCGTTACTCTATACGGATGTAGTTTTAGAAATCAGAAGCCTCAATAATAATAATTCTACAAAATAATATGAGAAAATTAAAATTAAAATTAAAAATATATTTATTTGCCAGAATACTTTTCACATTTCAGACGTTACATTTTTGCTAAGTCGCAATAATATGCTATCTAGGTACATGGCTCCTATAACGACTACATCCGTAGATAGTAGTCGGGACAAACGGCTTTACGTGCCTTCCGAAGTACGAAATCATTTTTCTTATCAGACAATCAGATGATTCAGCCTGCAATGTCCTAACCAAGTTAGGGAAAGACTCATAAGTGATATTTGTTCAACGAGTACCTCACCGGAATTCAAACCCGGAACTTTCGTAATGTCAGGCGAGCTTTTAATCACTTGACCACGGAGGTAGTTGCTCGCTGAAAATAAGATTCATTATCTTTATTTTCATTCATTCTTTCAAGCTTTAGGTTATATTTTTGGTACACTTTTACATCATAAAGGAGTTCAATGAATCATCAAGTGACCCAGTTTGAGTATTTAAATAGGTCCCCATCAGAAGATTTAAGTCGTGATGACTTTTGTCATAATATTTGTTTTTCAAGCGAGGGATATTATAAACCTGAACGATTGCCTCAAATGAATATCTTATATATAAAATTCTCGTGTCACAGTGTTCGATTCCATACTCCTCCGAAACGGCTAGACCGATTCTCATGAAATTTTGTGAGCGTATTCAGTAGGTCTGAGAATCGGCCAACATCTATTTTTCATCCCCAAAAAAAAAAAAAAAGGAACGCGGGCGTAGCCGTGGGCGGACAGCTAGTAATATATAGATACTTAACTTGTTATGTTGACTTTGACTTTACAATTTTGGGAGGAACTCAGGTACGATTCGGAAGGAGCGCTTTAATGTTAAGACAAATACCTATATAATTGCCATTTAAAATTTTACGTGCCTCTAACTTTGAATCGTTTACCTGTTAACGACAAATTGGTAGCTTGAGAAAATCGCGAAATCGGAAAACTGGATCCGGGCTCACCGGCAATCCGAAATCGATTTAATCACTGGAATCATACAAACTTCCTAAACAAAGTTTGTTCAAACTTCTGAATTGAAGCAAATTGGACCGCTGTGCCCGAGGCTAGATATTAATGGTAGATTCATGACGCCATCTCCGAGTTCTATATTCTTGATTTGAATATAACTGAATACATTACTATATAAAGCTCATCTATACATGGACGAAGCGAAAGAAGTATGTCTACATCGCAGCAAGTCAAAGGAAGTGGTCTGCGTACCTCTCCGGGATAGAGGTGTGACTATGTATGTACATATTAATATTTAATTATAAAAGGAGTTGAAGAAAAGCACACGCTTTGGATCAAATTGGAAAATCATTCTTTATTGTGTTTCTTACAGCTTACTCCGGAATTACTTTCTAGTGTGTTTCTAGTTAAAACGCCTGAAAAAATCTTGTCTATTCGTACAAATAACTACGAGTATTTTATTTGAATTTATCAGGCTCTAGTTTACATTTTATTAAGTTGCAAAGATAAGAAGGCTTACATAAGGAGACAGTTTGTCTACTCGGAAACAGATGAGAGAATAAAACCTTACCGACCACATGCTTGCAATGCGACAAAGCTGGGATAAGCAGAACATACTAAGGCGTCGGCCACACTAAATCAGCCGTGGGCAGGGATGCTAGGTTTGTAAATACTTTTAAAACTCGTCCGCGTGTCTACTCCACGTCGACGTCGTCGCGCCTAAACTCCGCGTCCGATTGGCCTTTTTTGACCTTATTTCTTCCCCACGACAGAAAAATGAAAATATGTAGGCCTACTATGTAAGTAGCGACAGGCTCGAGAAGCTGTCAAACGCGACATAGTGACATTAGAGCCATAGTAGTTCTGTCAATATGTCGCGTTCGACAGCTTCTCGAGCATGTCGCTACTTAGGCCTACTGACGGGCAGACGGGACGCCGCCACGTTCTCGCCTTTTCTACGTCATCGTCGTCGTCGTTGTATCTTAGCAGCGAACACGCCCGTACCCCATCTGATTATGTGGGGCTTACGCCTAAGCGAGGTCTGTGTGCAAACTACATGGCCGCAATTGTTTTAAATTCTTCGTGAATTTTAAAAGAAAATGCGGAACCTAGTTTAGCGGAGCCCAAGTGCAAGTAAAAGTCTAAAGGAAGAAATGTTTGTGAATGCGGAGGCAATTTTCTTTTTTCAGTTGTGAATAAAATGCACTCAAAAGCCATGAAACTAAGAATGCTAACTGGATAATAAAATAAATTATTTGTATCTATAAGTGGCACTAGTGATATTTCATTAGCACAATTGCTTTGACTTGCTCACCATTGTATATCACTACATAGTCACTACATATTATAAAACAAAGTCGCTTTCTCCGTCCCTATGTCCCTATGTCCCTATGTCCCTATGTCCCTTTGTGCGCTTAAATCTTTAAAACTACGCAACGGATTTTGATGCGGTTTTTTTTAATAGATAGAGTGATTCAAGAGGAAGGTTTATATGTATAATACATGCGTAATATACTTAAGGATAAGCCACAATAACCATTTTCCCGTGCGGAGCCGGGGCGGGTCGCTAGTATAAAATAAAGTCGCTTTCTCTGTCCCTATGTCCCTCCCTATGTCCCTCCCTTTGTACGCTTAAATCTTTAAAACTACGCAACGGATTTTGATGCGGTTTTTTTTAATAGATAGAGTGATTCAAGAGGAAGGTTTATATGTATAATACATGCATAATATACTGAAGGATAACCCACAATAACCATTTTTCCGTGCGGAGCCGGGGCGGGTCGCTAGTACTATATATTCTTAAACAAGGTGTTCTAAGTAGGTACTCAAAATTTTCAGTAAATTATGTACAAAATATGTGCGGATTCTGCCTTAAAATTAAATTGAGTTAACTCTTTTTGTAAGTCTTTAAAGAATCTAAAAGTAAATAAATTGGGCAGTAATAAAAACCGTGTGACCAAAAAATACTTTGCTTTCCAGGCAGTTGTCTACAAAAAGACTGTTGTAGGTAGGAGTAGAGTAGGAAATAAGTAAAAACTATCTTTTAATAATCATTGTTATAAAAACAGATAGAAAGAAAGTGGAGTTTCACCAAGCGCCAACAATCACAAGTATAATAATAAATTGTATATTTTAATCATATGTATAAGCGCGGTCATTAGGAAGTGTTAACACTTTAACCCTTACCTACCCCTCGGTAGGGATTATAAAAATATATGAGCTGTCAACACCAACAACGACCTAAAATCATTATAATCCATGAAAAATAAGTAAGCGACTCTTTGCATACACATAACAAAACATTACGCGAATAGCTTACAAATCAAATGTGCGCAAAGGCGGTCTTATCGCTGTATAAGTTTGTTTGTTCCCACTAATTCCCGTTTTTAATTAATTAGAAGATAAATTAAATTTGGACGAATAAAGAAAAACTTCCGAACGCCTCTAAATTTACTTCGACCTTAATTTCTCTGCTCTCCATTTCGTCTAATGGGCGAGCTCATTTTATCTCCGAAGTCGTCCATCATCAGTCACTAATCAAACGTTTACATTCAAAATGTGGAAGGAAGATCGCTCAAAGAAAAGAACATTTGTCTCTAAAGATTCCATCGGATCTTCATTGAGATTCTGCCGTCGTGCGCGATACGGAATCGATAACAACGGAACGAGCTTGGCCCTTGAAATAGCGACTCCCTGTCACAGATCTATGTTAATGAAGAAACGCCGTGAACATATTGTCTATTTCCTGAATTACAGAATATTTCGTAAACATTATGTATTAATTACATCGTTGAAAACTATTGAATAT
This sequence comes from Teleiodes luculella, assembly GCA_948473455.1. Classification (NCBI taxonomy): domain Eukaryota; kingdom Metazoa; phylum Arthropoda; class Insecta; order Lepidoptera; family Gelechiidae; genus Teleiodes; species Teleiodes luculella. Next base: position 8,496,335 of record OX419589.1, read on the forward strand.
GTATGTACGACGTGATGTTGTTGACTCCATCAACGAAAAATATTACTAACAATTTTATTTTGTCTCTCTTTACATACATGTAGGCATAGATTTCCCCCTCAGTAAGCGTGCATGCATACTTTCCTAGATGAATATTACTTGGAAACGAAAAATAAAAACACGTTAACACAAAATCGTTATTACAACGATTTTGTGTAAAGTTTTGTTTTTAAGTAATTAGATTCATTTATTTTTTGATTTTGCTAAGCCGTCACTTCACTGCTTTTATACGCATATTAAAACTAGAGAAACAGCTATTTGCCGTTCGTGAAAATAACAAAGAAATATATTTTTTATCACAATCTATGTTAAAAAATAAAGAAGTGTGCGATTGTCATAACCTCTAGAAATCGAGTCAGAGGAGCATTATGAAAAATTTGCATTTAATGAAGAAGTACCTCGCCTAAGTGCCGCAGCCCGCTGCTGTAGAGTTGCCGACGACAAATTATAACTACTTGGTAAAAAAATCTGTGATACAAGTCATTCAGAAATCAACGCAGGATTTCCGGTCTTCGCTGGAATCAGTGATTTTCGAGATGTAATTGGCACTGATTCCTATCGTCACTGATCCTAAATTTGAAGTCTTTGAGGAAATTGTCTGTGACAGATGGACGGACAGACATACGAGTGATACTGTAAGGGTTTCATCTTTGTGTTTAGTTACAAAACCCTAAAAAGGGACAGAAAAAATCTAATATAAAATTGATACAAAAAATTTTTGTGCGACGACGTGCCGTTTTTTACTGTAAGGGCAAAAAGGGACTGGAGATTAAAATTATATTACTTTAGTTTTAGAGAAGTAAAACATCGAATTAACACGTCGAGCACTCCAGTTTAGGACGCATGCAAAACGCCTTCTGCTCAAATTTTATTTAAATAATCATTCTTTCAAAATTAGTCTTTTCGGTTCCTATATGAACGAAATACTTTTGATCTAAGAGAATCAGCTCTATCGTATCTTCTTACACATTAAAAATGGCGCGTTAATACTTTGCTAAAAAAAAATGCCACCGCGCGTCGCTGCGCTATCCTGAGATATTACATACTTTTATGACTAAATAAATGCTAATCTCAAAGAAACAACATTTAAAAAAAATTAAACCACGAATTAATTGGGAGTAGCTGATGTGACTCTTATGTGATTCGGCTCTCAGTGTGTTCTCATCTCTAGCCCACACACCGGTCGGGGCAATACGTTTCTTGGTGAATTTGCATTTTTATGAAAATTTCTACGACACCATAGCCGGCCACGCGTTCAAACAAGAGTGAATATTTTAAAGAATACATCCGAAAGTTGCACTTACTATACAGTTCTTTTTAATTGAGGCGTACAAGATTTTTATAAAATAGTGGTGAATCTGAAATAAATGTTAACAAGAAAACAACTCATCTTTTACTTCTTTTAATAAGCTGCTAGTATTCTGAAGAAAAACTATTTTGACTCAAATCTGTTTGACCAAACACTTCTTTGACGAAAATTCTCTATTACTTATAATGCCGATAAGCAGTTTTGTCCATAGGTCTAAAATTCGAAGTAGACGTGATCCACATGTTTTGTTCTCACTTGATCGGATTCGCAATTGGTCGGATTCTTAACGTAAGAGAGACGAAACGTAACGTAAACGCCGTACGTGAACATACACGTTTAACTGGTGTGATCTTTTTTAATTCATAAACAAAAGTACCTTCTACAGCTTAAAAATATAATAAAAAAGCTAAATCTCATTTTCTCAGGATATTCATTTCTTTTTACTAGTGCCGGCAACATTAGTTCGGGGAGTTAGCGGTCTTGCTCCAAAAGTGGTAATATTTTCCGACGATAAATTTTAAATGCCCCATTTTACGTGCACTTTCTCTTAGTTTGTTAGATTACAAGCTCACGATGGAATTTATTGCATCTAGCCACGTTTAGTAATAATTTCTGATATAAAATTAAAATTGCGGTGGTAAGTAATAAAGGGATAACAGTCGGACAGATGGACACACGAGAACAGATTAATAAATGGTTACTGAAAATTTTCTATTTATACTTTAAGTTACTAACCATTTACTAACACAAGTGCTCCCATTTTGTATTTTGAGGTACTAGATGCTTAATACATTTCTTGATAAAAACACATTTGAAGTCGCGGGATTCTAGCAGCCAACAAGACCAATCGTGATGATTTTTAGGTTGAAGTACGAATCGCGGATGACTTATGAATGGTGAATAATTTGCTCACTACTATTTTTGGGAATCTGGTGAAGAGAGAACAAAGGCTCTTCAATTATTAAATAGAACATACTTTTTTAATTTCACAACATCCAAAGTGCCCATATTAAAGCGAAGTAAATTCTACCTATCAAAATTGAAAATAAATTGAAACTGGTGGAACAAACTCTGGCAATGAATGAATCAAACAGGAAGATGTAGTTTTGAAAACGAAGCCCTTTTACAAATTCCTCATACATTCTAAAATATCCGACAAGTCTATATAAATTTAATTACTACAGTAATGTTAGTAATGAATCGCGTCGTGTGCCAATATCTTTAAGAATATTTCAACAACGGCGATCAAATACCTCGTTTGTGATTTGAGTTTGAAGTACCGTTTACGTACATATAGTGTTAGATGAGGCTAAGGTAAAAAGAATAGTGAGTATACGCGACCCCCGTCTGAGAGCGACACAAATACAACAACATCCAATGATATCCTTCTAAAACACCCAATTCTGTGGAAGCTTAATCGCTCGTAAACCGACGAGAAACGAATCGATCTAAGTTTACTCCCTTAGAGGCGAATTTCTGAAGGAGAAACTTTAAATTGCCACCAAAGAATTTTCTACTTTGATAGATTTGGTGCTGTCGATCTGATGTTTACCTAGATAGGTAACCGATGACGGCAATCTTAAAGTTAATATACTATTTAAACGAGAAAATAGCAATTATCTATTCTCAAACAGCAAGGGTTTTCCATTTTGCAGAAATTAAGAATTATATGCTCATAGTATTCGTCATAAATTTTAACTACGAGTATTAGATGTCAAGTTTTTAATCAAACTTACGTAATCTGGTTCTAAAGATAAGTGTGATTAAAACTAAATTGGTAACTCAGATATTGAAAGAGATTGCAAGCATAAAAAAGCGAGCGCTTTTTTGGTCCATGAGGAGCTATCTGGACACTTTATGGGAAAGCAAATATTGTTGGGATAGCCAGTTAAAATATTGATTCATTGACACAACTAAAAATAATGCGGGTCAAGACGTAAATATTACCACTTACCAAACAACAACAGCAACTATTCCCACTAATAATGAAAGACATTTTCGTTTAACAGAAATAGGGGTTTGTCAATTCAATTCAACCGGTTATTAAAACTTGTCACATTTAACTCAAGCAGCATTGATTGTGACAAAGAGATCACTTTCAGTTTTTTGTTGGTATCCAAGTGTTTTGTTAAGTGCGTTCCCTTCGAGAGGCCACAGTGGATTTCGTTCTTTCCGAATAAACAAAGATTTAGCAAGAGGTTTAAAATAATTGTAGACAGAAAATAAAATTTGTAGAAGTTATAAGTCAAGCGCTACAGATCGTCAAATGTGGTCCCTCACACAAACTATGTGAATTATTATATTTACTGCATCTGACCAATTATCTGATTAAGGTTAGTGGTACTTTTGTTAAAATGATAATTTGCTACGAAATATCTAACACGTTTAAGTAATTTAGTTTACGCAATAAAAACTATTAAGCGAAACGTGATTAGATTTCTCTACACAGTATTAACGTCTGATCGGAACTGTTTTCATAGATCAGAGGGTCTCTGATTTCTTTCCGAGATTTGTATTGTAGTCGTCAATGTGTGCGCTAACGCGTTGAATAGAGGAACAGAGACGACTATATTATTATGGGCACTCAATCCAGTTGCACACAATATTCAGTACCCACGCACGCAGCCCATCTGCCTTTGTTCGGATTAACGTGACAGTCGAAAATATGAAAAATAGTAACATGAGTTCACCACAAAAAAAAAATAGTAGGAAGTTAGGAAGACACGGTTGATGGTTAATTACCTGGATACGAGTTATTTTTTACGTTCGTCAAAGTTGATTTTCGGCAAAGTATTGTTTTTGTCAACATCTTTGTAAGACAGTCATCTTTTGTCAATATCATGTTTGCAACCTCAGTCACCTCCGATACCATACAGTAAGTCCTGAAAAATTGGTTGCTGCAATTCTATGCTGGGAAAATCATGAGGATGAACTAACGTGGCATAAACCACGATGATGCCACCATGTCGTCGTAATCAATCACAACTGTCCCGACTCAGAATACAATTATGAACCCAGAACCACTTGTGTAATGTTCTTGATGCCTTGATGCTAATGATTAATTAATATGTTCTGTGTTATGATATGACTTACTTCGTCATACTGTGAAACTAAAAATGTTACCTAATGCATTGAAACAATTTACTAACTATTAAGTTAAATTAAAATAAAACTGGTCAAGTCCGAGTTGAACTTGCCTGGAGAGGGTTCCGTACAAACGAAGTTCTTCATCATCAGCCGAAATAACTGAACTGTGAACTAATAAAACCAAAATTACTCTGCAAAATTAAAGTATTATTCTTGATGGAATAAGAGAATGCAGATTGAAGAGTTTAAATTTGGTGCACGTATGAAAATTCGTGACCCAGGATTTCTGATATTAAATAATTAATAAACATGGAGGTCACATTTAAGTGGTAAATTAGACCATGAAAACAAAAAGTTTTGCTAACTTTATCATATCACGTATCAAATAAAAGGGGAGGCCCCCTTGTAACGATCTCAAATATATATTTTTTTACAACTTTGAAGTTCCCCTTATCTCCGGTGCTATTGGACTAAATTTTTTTTAAAGTACTTGACATAGTTCTTTACCTATATATCACAGAAAAACTTATAAGTGGTATTTAAAGTAATAAGGTATTTTGGAATACTTGCGCGTACGCAAAAAGTTTAGGCCCAGTAGTTTCGGAGAGTTCGATGACATAAATTGTCATAAATATATTTGAGATCCTTACAACAAGCCCTTTCATTTGATATGCAACACGGTATCCTTGTATAGTGTGAAAAACTATTTTTTACAAAACCCCATTTATCACCCAAATGCGGCCTCCATGTTTGAAATTCTTTACTTAATGTCACACGTCCGTCTTTGGGTTACGATACGTGTACCAAATTTAAACTCAATCGGTCCAGTAGTTTCGGAGGAAATAGGCGCTGACCGACGGACGGACAGACACAGAGTGATCCTTATAAGGGCCCGTATTTCGTTTTTGAGGTACGGAACCCTAAAAAGACCTTTCAGATGAATCGACACTCAGCGAACAATTCTTTAAAATCTACCACCTTTTTTTCGCTGCTAGCCCACCGATCTTTCGAAACCTGCTTACATTCTGGCAAAATATCATTATTAGAAAATTACAATATTTATGTGATTGATGCAAAAGTAGTTGAAGGGATTACCACGGAAGGGTGAAACTGCGCGCAGTTCGCCTGCTGTTCTACTGCCTTTAGTCATTGGAACAAAAACTTAATTGTCATTGAACTTGTCTGCCCCTAGTGTAACTACATAATAATATCTATTATGTTTGTTTCAGAAAAAAATACTGTTTGAATTGTATGTTTAAAAGCTTGGATACGGAGTTTCGGTTTGGTTTACTGTGGTTTGGTTTACTGTTAAATTAAGTTAAGTTAGAGTTGGTCCCTCTCAATGAAAAACATTTTAATTTTACTTTTTTAATTTAATTTAAAAAAGCCATCAAAAGAGATGTAAACTGCATGCAAAATAATTAAATTTTCTTGCAAACAGCAGCGCTATATGCATTAAATAGTTTGACGTTACAGCTAAAACTATGTCGAACTATTTAGTTTTAGAGAATTGTTGAATCAAATCAATAACTCCGAAAACAGTACCATTAATCATTATTACTATAGCAAATATAAAAATACAAATAAATCGAATTAGTCTCCATTTCATAACCCCGAGCCCTGGTTCCTCCCAATCCAACATAAGCTCTATGAAAGCTGGGTATATGAAGCCCATATTCGTGAGGCAAAAAGCACCAATCTGGAAAACAAAGTCCCTTAGGAGCAAAATGTAAAGTTGCTTATTACGTAAAACATTACTTGAACATCCAATGTGAAGTAACTATGTACTTTATAAAATGTCAGTTATAATAAAATCAAGTCCAATCTTTTGAAAGACAAACTTTGTGTTTGGTAGGTAATTTGGGGACCACAGTTGTTGTAAAAGAGTCGATTAAACACAATATTTATGCTTTCGTTTCAACTAGGGGAAAATGGCGAAATCTTTTTGCTCTAAGGATACAACAGAAATACTTACAATGCCCATCAGAACCACTACTTGTGGAAATGTTGCTGCAATAGCGGTAATAATAGTTACAAAAACTGCTCTATATATTCTTTCTTTCAGTTTAGGACCCATACCCTGGTGGCGATGCTTCAAATATGCCCAAGCGAGATTGAAAGGCACCCAAAAGTTCAAAGCAAAAGTTACATAGACCATGAGCGGTAGGGCGATCTTCAGCACGAGTGTTATCCTATAAAACAATACATGAACACAATATTAACAATTAACATGTCACGTTAAAGTATGACAATAAGTAGATGAAGTTTTATTTTAAAAAGACTGCCCTATTTAATATTAATGTATGATAAAGGATACGCTGGCAACTAAAAAATACAAAAAATACTTTTGATTAGCTAGATAGATAGAGCTTTAGTATACGCCGAGCTGGTGCCAGATTGTGACGCTATTGTATATTTTTAAATAAATTCTGTCTGACACCCATAGTACAGGCTCTGCCTAGTTTGGGGTCAGATGGCCGTGATTGAGATGTTCCACATATTTATTTATTATTATTTATTTATTTATAAATTCTGGTTTTTTTTTTTTGTTAAGATTTACTGTACCATAAACACGGTCTGCCACAGCCTGTATTACTAATAGAATGAACGGAATGACCGATGATATCTATCTGCTATCAGTACATATTTTTGCCACTTAATTCCAGCTTGTATGTACCCTTCAGCTTCCATTAATAAATTATTTCTAGACTATTGTTACTGCTCTAAACACATTTTATTTATATTTGCGTCAGTTTAGTCCCGCTAATCCAGATGCAATAATCGTTATCATTTTTAAGCGAAGTTTTAATTACTTGTGTAGAGTAGTACTCTGATTCGCAAATCGCATAAAACTTATTATTTGTATGAAAAAAATCTATAGATATTGCACATACCAGAAAAAAAGGTTTTTATTTTTACCTCATTACTTACCAGTTCATAGGAAAATTTGTCGTTACAGGAGCTTTAACATTCAAATCGTAACCCCAAAATCCAAAGAAACCAACTGTCATTACGATAGTTATCACTATGGCCATGCCTGAAAAACAATATTTGTAAAATAATACGAATTACATACTTAGACTCAGATAACATTAAATAAAAAAAATAAATAACTCCCGCCACAAAACTGTTACTTAGATCCTTTCAACAACTAGAAAAAGCCTGATCATTTTCAAATGACTGAAGATATTTTCTTGGATCATAGCTAAGACACCTTGCGAAAACTAGATCAAAATCGGCGCATCCGTTTAGTAGCTACGTTGCCGCAGACAGACAAACAGACGCACACATCAAACTTATAGCACCCTCTTTTTCGCCGGGGGTTAATAAAGTAGCAAATATGCAACTTATGCCATTATGGATAAGCCATTTAGTAATAAGAAACATGAAAAAATAAATAAATATACATTGTAATTAATGTTTCTCTTATCAAAAAAGTTTTTAATAGCAAATATGCATAAAAATAATAATATCTGAATTCATTCCAAAAATATCCCAAATTATAATAACAACAGTGAAAGCAGTAACAAAATTGACTGAATAATTCCTGAGATATACAAATAAGCACGGGTATGCACAGTCCGAAATCTTCAGCGCGTTCGTTTAGGTAACAAAATGGTTATCGGCGCTGATTGTTTCTCTCGGTGAAAATAAGTAATTTAATAGAAGAACATTATGAATGTGCAGTGATAAGTTGCGAACATGATTCGAGGAACAAATTCAAAAATAAAAATGAAGATTTTACCGCCCATAGAACATCTGCTTACGCTTGACATAAAGGCAGCGGAGCGGAGCGCGTGCTCTATGTTTATTACTCTAAGGTTGTTATTTTTTCTGGTCCTATCCTGTTCTGATTATCAGTAAATGATAAGATTATAACCACGAGTTAATAATCTTGACTATGCAGCAGTGACCAATCATTTAAATAATTTAATACACGAATTGACCAATACGCAAAAAGACTAATACGGCAAACGACGTCTAGATTATTGAGTTCGACCTGAATATTTATTGAACTCACCTATGATAAGGACAAGGTGCACTTTATGCGGGTTCAGCATATTATTCTCAATAGGCATTGTTACACCAACACCTTCCATACTGAACACACAACCTCCCATGAACTGGAATGTTTTAGGCATACTGCCTAGCCAAAAAGGCATGTCGAATGGGCTTCTCTTTTCTCGCGCCGCATTTTGTACGCCAAAAACAATTGTACTGATGGCCACAATAACTGTTAACAAAAAAATAATACATTTTTCTGTAATAATTAAGACACAAGTCGTTTGTTTGTAAGACGAAAAAGGTTTTTAACTACTAAACATTTTTAGCATAAAATTTTAAAAGAACATAGATAAAAAAAAAAAAAAACAAATATGTGGAAACACGGCTATCTGACCCCAAACTAGGCAACGCCTGACGATAGGTATCAGATAGTTGATTTACATAAACATTATGTATAGAATACCTACTTATATAGATATACAACATCCAGAGTCAAGGCAAAAAAGTTGCCCATTACACGAAAATTTGCCTGCGACCCTTTGCTTCAAAACTAAACGTACAGAATCTAGCACATGCGGTTGGACATTCGCACTATGAAATTCACCCTACCACCGCTACGGAATACGGGCGCTCTTAAGGTCAACATGTCCAGCCGCATGTGCTGGAGCTACTGCACCTTCAACTAAACTACGCGGAGAGAGCGTCAGATGACATAACATTAGCCATTTTAATAAGAAATTGCTTTAAAATGCTTTTTAAAAATAAAGTATTACTTGATTTTTTATTAACGTACACAGAAATAACATCGTTCTCAATAAAATCGTTTTTCACTATAACTTACCGATCACGAAGTCCGCTACTATTGAAAATGGCGCAAGATATTTCAATGACAAAATCATGCAGATTGCAATGCAGGGAATCAGCAACATCACAATGTATATCCTTATACTCCAATTTACTTTGAAGTAGTATGATACTAGCTGGGTAGTTTGTTCTGCAATCAGGCACTGAAAAAATAATGATTAAATATGATATGTGGGACATCTCACATAGGGCTATCTGATCAAAACTAGGCAGAGCCTGTTGTACTACGGGCTGCTGACGGGACAGCTGACTTTCATGTTTTATACTTATATAAATATAACATATCTAGGCAGAAAGAAAACAGAGCTCAATACACAAATGTTTGCTTTGGTCGAGATTCGTACCCGTAACCATAGGCTTCGAAGGCAGACGAACTACCCACTAGGCTACAGGGCCGTCATTTGACTTGATTCGAATTGATGCATAATAACGGCACAAATGAGACGATCTCACCCTTTGACGGGCTTACCTATAAAAATTGAACATAAAGTACCTGATAACAGCAACAAGATCCGAACAAGTCGATCATAATCGTAGTGTCTACTAATATCCTGTAAAAAAGTACACACAAAATAAATTACAAAAAGGCACGTTTTAGCGTCCAAGAGCATTTTTAAGGTTGCTTTAAAGCAAAATTATAACCTTTATAGGAACTCTGTGTATGTCCGTTACAGTCAATCTACTCCAAAACTACTAGACCGATTGAGTTGTGAGATTATTTTGCACGTCTTTTATGTTTTTTAAGTGTTTATTACATAGTTGAAATCATTGTAACACGGCTTTTCATTTAAGTTGTTACACGATATGGTTCGCACAGAATATAATCAAGTGTTAATTTACTCGTAAATACCAATATGATTAAAATTCATTATTAATGGTAAACGTATTGGTTAAATTGAGATTTTTACCTCAGAACTTTACTGCATTTCCGAATCCTTGGGAATTTGCAAATTTGTAAACTGGCTTCAGCAACTTCTGGATACGATAAGGTATGTACTTTAGCACGGCCGTACACTCTTTGTGCTGACTGCGCCAAAACCTGAAACAATTATTTGGAATACTTATCAACAGAAGACGAATGATAGATACTATTATTTATTCTGTGGTACAGTCAGGGAATGCCACTATCATGCCTAACAATTTTCAGTACTGTTTCCACTTGCAGTAGTATCAGAGATCAATAATTCCATATTGAATCATATGACAATAATCAAATGACAAACAGTTTCTGTTCGCTATGTTCTCGCAGAACGCCATAAGAATCTATTTGAAACCGAGCAACTTTTTCATTCCCTAACTGGACTTGTACTCGTAGCATGTTCTGCATTTATATAGTACAATGTTTGTTTCTATGACGCGCCTTACTGGGCTTACACCTTGTGGGGGTCTGTCCCGTCTACGTTACGCCTTCCAGCGCGCGGCCGTCCTTCAATCATATTTTTGCCCTAAGACTCATCGATTCTGCGCGCAATGTGATCGACCTCTGCACATAATTTTAACGATTCTTCATGCTATGTCGGTGACTTCGGTTTACCTATATCATTATTATCCTACGTGCGGGCGGGTTCTGTAAAAATAAAGATTTTTCCCACACTAGCTTATATTATGGACTTCCGCAAAATAATTAATTACCTAAAACAAAACCACGCCTGAAAAAATTATTAAGATTCAACATGCATCTAAGCGAGGTAATCTTGATGTTTAAAGAATTGACTTACTATCATCAAATATGCAACCAATAGGCCGAGTAGAATATTCATGGTTACAGCCAACCATAGCCCGCATAAAGCATAACTTGCATGGATACTGACCACTCCTCCGCCAAGACAACTTTTCACCAAGTGGCCAATTGACTGAATGACACTGGAACATTAAATAAAAATATAGATACAGTTCGTTTCAATAAACAGCGTTGCTGTTTTAATGAAAAAATATTTCTTTGGGAATGTTTTTCCATTTTAGGGAATAACAAGCAATATTTTAAAAACTAGATAACAGATATACAAAACTGAAAGAACAGCTTTCCTTGTGGAAAGCATTATATAGACAGAAATTCTGTAGTAGGTATATTATATATTATATAATAATTATATAGTTTTTAAAATATTGCTTGTTATTCCCTAAAATGGAACACAAGTACTACCTACTTAACCATATTCAAATAAGAAAGTTTACATACGTGGTCCTATGGCCATCGTCGGGTCTCGCTGCAAGGAAATCGTACCGTTTCGCTTCGTCCCCCAGAGCTTTCAGTGTGTACGTTCTCCTTGTATTGCTCTAAAAGTACCAAAACGAAACTGATAGAAAAAACACGCTTCAAGAGTTCTACTATTTTTCTTCAGAATCCTTCATAAGATTCTTATGCAAATATGTCTAAACCTTCCGGTTTTAACTCAAGGATTGTTTAAAATTAAGGCCAGATCACAATGTGTATGCGTGACTACGACATAATCAAGCCGTAATCATGCGCGTATTTACGGCGTAACCAGATATCACACCGGGTCACGCATACGTCTACGCTTACGCCACGCAATCGAGATGAGTACGCAACGCTAGGTGGGACGTCCAATATGGCGCGCTGTTGCGTAAGGAACAGCGTAGACGTACGGAGCCTGTTTGTGGTGGTTTGTGTCTTGGGAGTTGCATTGCGTAGAGCTACGCATTACCAACTATTATTTATTCTGTAGCATTACGTCGACGCGCACGTCTACGCAATGCATGCGATGTGTCCTTTTTCATACAGTTCCATACATTACAACTCAGTGGTACGTGCACGTCTACGCAACGCATCCGGTGTTCTCTAGCCTTAAATGGGTCAACATCGGTTTGAAAGTGTATTAAACATACATACAAGTGAAGCTAAAGCGAGTTATATTTAATTTATTTCATAAAAAAATCGACTTTGCGTGACAAAAAATTGGTCTCTACCAGAAGATGCTGTCTTACTTTCATTAAATTTGTTCGCAAATAGTGGTCGGCGACTGCGTTCCTTCACGGTATGTGATCGATCAGTGATCATCACCATTTGCTTGACTCTCTGTGTAAAGTTCGTAGTGTCTTACTTTCTCTGTTATAGCCTCGAATAGGGCTGTATTTCGCCTATTACGGTACTCTTGCAGTTAACTCCCGTGTTTTTTGTACTTTTCTTCTAAGGCAAAGACCACACAATGCGCAACCACGCGCAACATCGTTGCTAATTTAGATATCAAAGGCCAATTAACATAAAAAACTAGCTTTCCGCCCCGCGGCTCCGCCCGCGTTAAATTTTTTTCCCGTGGGAATGAAGTTTTTTTTAATTTCTCTCCGTAATAACCATCCTTGGACTTCAACAAACATTTTTAAAAAATAATTGGTAAAATTGGTTCAGGCGTTGTTGAGTTATGCGCTTACCAACACATTTTTCGATTTATTTTTATATTATAGATATGGTTTCCAATTTGGGGTAGGGAAAAAGAGCACCTTTGTGCTATTAAATTATTTAAGTTATAGATTTTAAGTACGTAACACAACATTGAGTGAGTCTTGGCATCAAGACAAACCCATTAAGGATTTAATGATGTTATTTACCATTACTGTTAACTTATATATGTATATATTTCCTTACCTCCTCCTCCTCCTCATGTTTCACCTGGAAATATTTCAAACAATAGTTATTATAATTAATTTGTTATGATATAAAATAACGAGGGGGACGTATATGAGCTGTTAACGAACGAACGATATAAAATGTATTCTAAAATACCTTCGGGAGAGGGGGCTCCGTTAAAAATATTTTTAGATCACTTTATAACATTTTCCAACAAGTTAATATATTCTAGACTAAAAAGTACATACCATTTTTTTGTATCAACTAAGGAACAAACGAAAATCTAAAACAAATCGGAAAGATTGTCGTCTCTCTATTATGATACGTAATTTATTTAAACAATTACGAAATAAACTAGTAATAAATATCAAATCAAATATTGATCAAGTACGTTTTTGACGGACAGTACTTCTTTTATTCTTGATTTTGACACAAGTAAGAATTTGACTGTCCATATGGCCAGTTATAAGGAGCGTAAACCAGAGGATGTTACAGTACTTAGTACTCGGAACACTTAGTACTTATTGCATCCTTGCATAAACCAAATAAAATGGGAATGTAAGACCAAAGTAACGAAATGGCTCATGAAACTAAATTATAACGATACTGAGAATCTGCTGTTCATATTAACCTAAACATAAAGCATGATGAAATTAGAACACATGCGCACACACAAACACACACACAGACTCACGCACACTCAAACACAATCACACACACACACACATACACACACACACACACACACACACACACACACACACACACACACCCACACACACACACACCCACACACACACACACCCACACACACACACACGCACACACACACACACACACACACACACACACACACACACACACGCTCGATCAACAATTTGTATTTTTACACGCTTTATATTAGCTTCACTTGTAAGTAACTATGTATGTAAGAAAATCTTGGAATCTTAATTTGACCCACTTCCCGGTCTTCGATTAGGATGAAATTTTGCACACGCTCTGAGTTCTGATGACAATACATGACTACCTAAGAAACGTCATTACAAATCCAATATGGCGGCCTCCCCATTACATGTACGTAAAAAATCTTGGAATCTTAATTTGACCCACTTCCCGGTCTTCGATTAGGATGAAATTTTGCACACGCTCTGAGTTTTGATGACAATACATGACTACCTAAGAGACGTCATTACAAATCCAATATGGCGGCCTCCCCATTACATTTACTAAAAAAATCTTGGAATCTTAATTTGACCCACTTCCCGATCTTCGATTAGGATGAAATTTTGCACACGCTCTGAGTTTTGATGACAATACATGACTAGCTAAGAAACGTCATTACAAATCTAATATGGCGGCCTCTCTAAGATGGCGAACTGGCTGTTTGAAATCCACACCCATGATATGGGTATCAAATGAAAGGGTTTGCTGTCAGGAATACGAAAAAAACAGTCACGGGACTTAAATCCAATATGGCGGACGTCCAAGATGGCGGACAGAAAGCGTGTTTTTTAGTTTTCTAAACTATGTATTATTAATAATAAAAATTTATAAGACTACAAAATTGCTCTAATCACTACTGAGGGGAGGGGCCTGGAGTCCTATAGCACAGGCTTAGGCTTAGTATAGGCTCCAGGCTCTTTCAGATATGATTGTAAGCTTCATGTAGTTATAAGACCCAAAGTATAAGCACTGTATGTATCTGAAAGAGCGAATAAATACATTTTTATTTTATTATTTTATTTTAAATTAGTATTTAACAGGCATGGACAATGGGTATACATACATACACGTTATACGAAACAAGAGTAGGTTTGGTCCAAGAGTCTGCAAAACAAATACCTTGCGATCCAATCTAAGTCGTGTTCAAGAGTAAGAATAAAAAAATAATAATTTCCGACTCATTTACCAACATTATGCTATAGATTATATTTAATTGAAGTAAGCATCAAGTTTATAATCATGATTCTAAATAATTACATAAACATTCTAGTCGAGTTTGAATGTTTAAAATTGTAATACATACACGTCGTCGCCCGTCGCGGTTTATACACTGGATTTAAAAGCCTTCGTAACAGGAGGCCTGCAAGCACCCCTCCATTATCATAAAATTACTGCCGTATCACTTTCTTTTGATGTGTCGTAAAAAATAAGGCCTGTAATAATCCTATAATATGTGCTCAACTTCCGTATATGATTCCAACTTTTAAGATACTTTAAAACATATAGAAAGACATCAGAAATCGCAAAAAGTCGAGGTTGTTAATAAATAATAGTAGTATTTATGTGAAAACCTTGCTCAGTAAAGCTTGCGGTCAAATTTCTTGCATTCATATCCCTAAGCTTTTGAGTAACTAGGCGTCAAAAAGGGTGAATGTACAGTCAAGTTCATAGGTGCAGTCATATCACGTGTTTATATACTTTCAAATAACTTTTTTCCCAAAGGCTTACTATTATATTTTTTTTATGTTACTTATACAGTGTAAGGGACACAATATTTTGCTTCAAATGATATGTCCTGAATGCTTTTGGAAAAAAAGTTAATTTGAAGTATAGGTGCACGTGACATGACTGGACTTATGAACGTGACCGTACAGCAGTAAAAAAACATATAACCTTGACCTTAACCCAACACCCATGACTTAATAGGTATTCTATGTTCAGATCTTTATTTATTTGATGTATTGTGTGTCTGCAAAAAGCGTGTATGTATTCAGTGATGCAATGCCTAGTTATTTCTCTCATTGATTTCGGTATTGTTTTGGTATTGGTTTTTCAAATACAGCCCTAAAAAGCGCCTGTAGAAATGAAAATACTTACTCTTCTTCAACTGCGTTATATTGATTTGCTCTGCGTTTCTAAGAAGTTTATACTAATAATTTTACTGAGCTTTTTGAATGGTTCAAATAATAATAATATAATAATAATAGTAATAATATGTTTATTTCAAAACTTATACTATTTGAATGATACAATACAAAGTTTAGTGTTGTATAATTTGTATATAAAAAAATAAAATATTATATATTGTTTTTGTATAAAAATAATAAAAATTAAGTTAAATTTATGTATGTACTAGCTTTCCACCCACGGTTACACCTGCGTTGTTTTTCGATTTTTCCCGTGAGAAGAAGATATACATATTGTCACGGTATCACATTCTTGTCTCAATCTATTTCTGTGCAAAAAATCAGGGGGCCTAAAAGCGCCGTTATTGACGAATCATATCGCAATTCGCGCACCACTTTCGTAAAACGGCGAGTTATGGAGGAATCGTATTCCAATTCATTAGAAGCGTGAATAGAGATTCGTTTCATATTGTTGGTTTTCCATACAAATCCGTAAAATGGTCACTCTTGGTGAATCATATGACGATTCATTTAATGATTTCTAAAATGTTAGTCAAGAGTAACATTTTAGAATTCATATTTGATTAAAAACATGATTAATGTCTTTATATTGAGATTATTATATGTGAAATATTTCAGAAATTGAAATACAAACAAAATTTAAATTAAAAATAAATTTTTATGCTTAATATTTAAAAAAATATACTATGGTGGTGAATCGTATTTTTATAAAATGGTCACTTGACTTAACAAATCATATTGTCTTTGTATTTTCTGTTATTAAAAAAAATTTTTTTTTAATATTATAAAAATAAAATGAAATTAAATAAAATAAATTGCCCCCCTTTTTTAATTTTTGATTAATCTTTTTTTAATTAAGAAATAAATAAAATAAAATAAATTAAAAAAAAAAAATACCCCCCCCCCCTTTTACTTTTTAATATTATTTTTATTTTAATATTGATATTTTATAAAAAAATAAAATAAATTGGCCCCCTTTTTTAATTTTTGTATTTTTTTATTTATTGATAAAAAAATAAAATAAAATGCCCCCCTTTTTTAATTTTTGTATTTTTTTATTATTTAATATTAATTATAATTTTGAAATTTTATAAAAATAAAATAAAATGCCCCCCTTTTGTATTTTTAAATATTATATTAAATTTGGAAAACATATTTTAAAAGATGTCCCCTTCGTCATTTCTATTATTTTATTACAAAAAAAATTAAAAGGCGTGCTTTACTATTATTTTTTTAAATATTATTATTTAATGAAGTAAAATTAATATGAAGGGGGGCTTTATTTTTTATTATTACCTATTGTTTATTTATTTTCATAATATTTCACAAAAACACAAGTACTAATAATTTTATTAAAAACAAGAATGTTCGGTGATTCACCAGAAAGCTGAATTCTAAGTGAACTGTAATAAGAATTGACCATTTTACGTTAAATACGAATCGGCTCGCGGTTCTCTTAGAATTCAATTTATGAATCCTTTCGCAGTTCACTTTTCTTATATGGCGCTTTTAGGCCTTTCGGTTGCTTATTTTCAGTGTGAAAGAAGGAGAAATAAACAAACAAATTTTCGCATTAAAGCATGGAAAGACTAGTTTTACCTTTTTTATTTAGTTTTTCTTCATCACGCTTAGTACTATTGAAGCTACGCTTTGTGCTGGTAACCGCTAAGGGAGGGACAGGCCTATAAACCATAACATTCATGGAGGGGAAGTGTTGTAAAGTACACAGGGAGACATACAATCGGCGGCGCTACAAAATAGCTTAGTAGCTTTTCCTGATTTAACTAAAGATGTGTGATCAATATTGGTATTTTTAGCAAATATTATTTAGCAAATTTCTCTATCAGAATTAAAAAAGTGTAAAATTGTGATTTTAGCATTAGTCGCACAATCTTAATAAATATAAGGCCCCCAAGGCCATCTTTGGTGCTAAAGTCGTTTTTATATAAAGGTTTTTAAAACACAGACAATTCTATAGTTGATCTTATCTACAGAAAATCTTACTTTTTAAGGCTTTCACGGTTGTTTAGCATGGTTGAGTGATCTTTTTTTAATCACGGATAATATTTCGTTTTAAATCGTAAAAGTTATAAACAGAAATGTGTTGACACACTCAAAGATGTTGTCATTTAAAAAATATTTCTTTTTTATTCACACATCTTAAAATTACAAGAAAATTACCATCTAACGCCAACACCCCTGCAATAAGCAAAGAAGAAATAGCGCAGAAACATTGGGGGAAACAGTATTAATACTTATGGTTAATTGTACCAGTCCATATCAGCTAAAACGATGCTGCAGACGCGGATATTTGTTACGCTTCCACGGTGAAACGGCTGAACGGATTTGGATATACTATAAGATAGATAGATCAGCAAAGTACATTACGGCAAAAAATGCAAATTTTAGTTTTAAATTCTTTACGGGATTTTGCTAATGAAAAAATTAGCAGTAACACAATCGTAAATTTAAATAGGTACCTATTTAAATTTAACAAAAGCTTAAACCTTAAGCTCAAAGTTTTTTATAGAGCAAATATTCCATAATAGGTAGCTTTAAACATTTTTCTTTGTAATGTTTACACTACTTAAAGCAGCATTTTAGTGACCTACTATTTGAAGGGTGACTCTACTGTCTTCGCCCTCCGAGACGTGAACTGACTATAGAATTGCCCTCTGAGGTGAAATGTGCGCAGTTCATTAAAGATATCGCAAAAACATTATATATATTTACTATTATTTTGCTGTCATCAGGAGGAAATCTCTCATATTTCTAACATTTAAGAAGGTGGTTTGTCATCAAGCAAAAATATTTCTTTTTATTAGTAAAGTTAAAATAAACCCGTGTTACATTCAGACTGCCCCACGAAAACAATATTAGGTTTATCTGGGCGGTAGGTGAGTCATTCTTATTAAATGAAAAGATGATTTATATACCTACCAAAATCACAGATTAATAAATAGTTACTAAAATGTTGTGATTCACAAATATTAGCTGTAGGTAGTATAATTTATATTGGACCTGAAAAATCTTCAAACATGGCTCAGTAAGTAAATTAAACCTTTGGATGGCATTCTAACAATAAAAAATGGGGAAGAAACGAGAAAACCAAATGTATGTACAGCAGTATATTATGTGCAACCGCTGATGATGCGTGAAATAAAAATAAATGTACCAATATTTAAGTACGTAACACCATAGCTCACCAACGAGATTGATTGACAAATGCACTTGCCTTATTGAAATTGAATAGGGTTCTGCCTCGTGCATAGTAGCCATTAGAGAAATTTTATCACCAAGTACAATATATTACCGAGCCCCTTTCAAAAAAGACACGCCGCCGGAAAGCTGTATTTAAACAAACTACATTGCTTTATAACGACCAATTCATGGGATAATTTGAGTTATGTATGTTAATTTGATCAGGTGATAGTAGGGGTTAGACCCTTCTCAACGCCCCCTGCTGATTATTAGTCGTAGTAATGGCAGCTTAAGCAAAACAACTGCCGATATTGTGCTATAAAAAGGTCTATTGAAAATGGGACTTACAACACCCCTTTGATTATTTTTTCTTTGTTTTTAAAAATCTATAACAATTATAGCTAGTTGTAAATGAAGGTAGTTTTTGTTCACGTTAGACGCGGTAGCAGTAAATTTGGGTCGGCAACCAGATTGATTAGAATCTTATCTATTTGATTGATAATACAACGACCCCGTTGCCTAGTCAATAGTACTTCGAAGCATAGGGTCGCGGGTTCGAATCCCACCCAGGGCAAAGTGTGATGAGTATTTGTGTTTGCCTTGTGTTTGGTTAGTGTATATGTATATGAATTTATATCAGCTATCTGACACCCATATTACAGGCTCTGCCTAGTTTGGGGTTAGATGGCTGTGTGTCACTCGTCTGCTTTCAATATTTTACTATGCAAACACAAACGTTCCAAACAACGTGATTGCATCAAATACTTTGTTTCCGTTATCTCGTCTAAAAGATAAATGCACCAGTTTTATTTCCGTCAGGACAGCGTAAGAAAAAGAATACACATTTGTCACTAGCGTAAAATATGCTAAGACTTAGGGGATAAATCGTATGTTGCATTAAAAAAAATTGAAAAGAAAACGTGGTAAGGTTTTGATATTACATTTATTTAGTTAATTTAATTAATAATATCGATTATTATACTATGTTCAGTACTTTAAAAAAATTAGATTCAGTAGTTTTAGAGGTAAAAGGAAGGAATGGTAAATGATCGCCTATTTTCTAAAATAACTTAATTATAAAACTTTATAAAAATAGATATTTTGAGATATACATAAATAATGTTATTTGATATGTGACACGGGTTTTTTTTTATCTCAACTGTGGCCTCCATGTTACAAACTTGCATATGTGCACCAAATTTTAAGTCGATCAGTAGAGTTGCTTCGGCTGATAATAAAGAACTTCGTAGTTCGTAAACACGGAACCCTCTTCACGCGAGTTCAACTCACACTTGACCGGTTTTTTTTTATCGATATATACCGAGGATAGTTACGAAAAGAATGACCTATATACAATCTTTTCGGATTTAAAATTTAATTTACAGCAATGCATTGAGGCAGGCAGGCCATGGATTACAGTCAGACAAATATTAATATTGGTTGGTGAATGTTAAACCATCGAATCCGAAAATCTGGAATATAAATTCCTTTGTCCGTTCGTTACATGA
Source organism: Teleiodes luculella (assembly GCA_948473455.1). NCBI lineage: Eukaryota > Metazoa > Arthropoda > Insecta > Lepidoptera > Gelechiidae > Teleiodes > Teleiodes luculella. The sequence continues at coordinate 8,516,804 of OX419589.1, forward strand.
TGCCTGTTTATTCGTTTTATTGCATATTGCAATTGAAGGGTTTTAAATAAAAATCACAAGTATTTTTATTGCGAAACAAAAAGTGTACTGAAAATAAGAAAAATAAAGGCGAGCACGTGCAGAAGAACAGTTTTAAATTACGAAGCAACTTGTGTTGTATTTGCGTACAAGTTAAAACTCGTTACAAACTTTTGCTAGAGAAAAGGTGAGATGCAACTTTTAAGCTATGTAATATATTTACATTTAGTTTAGAACAAAGGAACTTAGTTAAGCTACTAACTAAGCATAAATTTAATGTCAAAAATTCTGTTATCATCTTCTTTATACATACATACCTATTAGAAGATGATAAAACCCTTTTTTAAATAGGTGCGTACGTATGTATGTGTGTGTGTATTGTCCACTGTGCGGGTTGGTCAATTTCACATACAACTTTTGAGATTTCCTTGCGTCGTCTTTTAAAAAAACCCTAATTAAATAATGAACCTTTAAGAAGACTAAAAAAAATAATGAACCTTTACCAAGACTTTATTTTATTTCTAAAAACTATTAAAACTGCATTCATACTTTTTAAATAATTACATGGTTGAACCGGGAATCGAACCCGCTATATGAGAAAAAAAAATACCCTGTAGTTTTATAATACCGATCGAAAGGCTTTATCATAAGGATTATTTTTTGCTAAGTAACATAGTATTAGAAATAAAAGGATGACTATGCATTTTAACATTTTTAATACAAAATTAATCAATTTATCAAATGCTCAAAAAGACTCCCATTCTGTTGAATACAAAGTCGCATTCTTTTGATTATTTCACTCCCTGTCGAATTTTTGATCTTGTTGTGGTGGATATTTAGAATAATACGTCTAAGTTCCGTTTATAGCTCGTGGACACTTTCATACCGGTTCTTGTAAACTAAATTTTTTACATAACCCCATAAAAATAATCTAAAGGCGTTACATTAGGCGATCTCGGCGGCCACATCAAATGTTAAAATTCATAGTCTTCTTTTTATTTCTGACACTATGTTATTTAGCAAAAAATAATCCGTATGATGTAGCCTTTCGATCAGTATAATAAAACTACAGGGTGGTTTTTTTTTCTCGTGTAGCGGGTTCGATTCCCGGTTCAACCAAGTAGTTATTTAAAAATGTATGAATGCCGTTTTAATAGTTTTTAGAAATAAAATAAAGTCGTCTTTCAGTAAAATGTTCTACCTACAATATTTAAGGTACTTTCCCTCCATGTGGCATAGCCGTGGGACGCCCTGTATATTATGTATGTATATCAGCTGTCTGACACCCATAGTACAGGTTCTGCCCAGTTTGGGGTCAGATGGCCGTGTGTGAGTGAGGTATCCCCACGTATTATTACATAATATATTATGTGGGGGTGTAAGTAAAGTGACCTAACCACTACGCTATCGGTGGCGTTCTTTGACTGGCACTTACCAAAACATGCATGCATGTCTGTTTGTAGCTACTAGGAACTAGGAATAGATGGATGTTGGGGTTGAAACGCGTGCAGTCTAGCTCTGAGTTAGACGTGTGTACGTGCACTGCATGGTTTCTGGCTCGTTTGTCGAATACAATCGGCATGTTACAGAAATAAAGCTGATTTTAGATTGGCCACGTACACGCGACACAATCTACCGATTGTCGGCTGTGGTTTGCCTGATCATACTTTAAAGTCTATAATCTATATAATAAAACTGTAGAGGTCGAAAATCTGTGCATAGACAAAAAAAAGATAAAAACCAAGTCAGGGGGATGTAAGAAGTGAAATACAATATAACAAAATAAATTTCTTTTTTTTTGTTTCTATGTCTGTTTGTCTGTTTGTACGGGCTAGTCTCCGAAACTATTAGACCAAATTTTTTGAATGAAATTTTGCATATTGGTTCTTTACATCCCTGGTCAACATCTTGGATACTTTTGATCCCGGAATATTAAAGAGTTCCCGTGGTATAGTAAAAAAATATTACGGAAAAGTCGGAGAACAACGCGGGCGTAACCGCGGGAAGACAGCTAGTAACATAATATAAAGTAACATTTTTATGAGCCCTTCATAACTATTTTAAAATTTCCGTGTAAATTTTTGATGACATACCGTTGTTCCACGAACTTGTTAGGATGGGTTGCATTATATTAATGTCTTTTCAAATCGAAATTGCTTTCGAAGTTGAAATACTATTATCGTCTTCCAATCAACATCCTTGAAAAATATCAATGAAAATAAACGTTTATTTTAGATGTTGTGCATGGCAGAGAGTTAATTTTATTTGCGCTCATTCAGTTCCATGAAGGCAGATGTATTCGACCCATTAGTGGGTACAACTCGGCAACTATTCCAATTAATTCAATTTAATCGTGTAGAAACACCGAACAGAGTCTAGTCTGAGTCCGTAACGCGATAATAAATTTAGCGAGTATTTTAATTTATTGTTTATACGTGTCTTTTTCGTTCTTTATTTAAAATAAGAACGCTAATGGTTAGTCAATTTTCAGTAGTAAATAGATTTGTAGCTGTAACTATTGAAAGTTTGGTATGCGGATTTTTTACGTAGGTAATGATGATTAGGTTGAGAGGAAAATATTCAAACTGATATCGCATCGCCTCTTTTTGATTGTTTGATCTCTTTATTATTGATTAGACTTATTTATACATTCGTTTGAGATGAGAGCCGTTCGATTGTTTGATCTCTTTTTTATTGCTTTGACTTGTACATTCGTTTGAGACAAGAGACGGTCTTGGTTTGAGCAAAGCTTTTGAGCTTCTTATATGACGTCATTAAGTGTTCTGAGGGAGCCTATCATACTAGCATTCACCCTAAAATGCCTCATTCCCACGGGAAAATACTTTTAACACTGGCGGAGCCGCGGCGGAAAGTTGGTAATGAATAAAAAAAAAAATTAATGTTTGAATCTTGAAACCTTATAACCTAATTTAAAACTCAAACAATCCAAGTTTGAAAACGATCAACTTTATGTCGACGATCGGATCACGTAAAAAAACATTAAAACAGTTTCATCTAGATTAACGACAGTACTAAAATTTTATAGCTCAGGCCATTCGCTAAACTATTATTATATTAAACAACGGCGTTAACTATATACAAAAAGTTCCTATCGGTTTGTCTGTTTTGCTTTCGAGCCACACACGAAGCGTAAAGTATTTTTATTTTTAACCTATCCATCCACCTCGAAAATACCTGATACTATTTTCTTTAAGGTATGTAAGGAGATCCTACATCTCGGTGAAAGCTTTCGGACTAAACTTAGCTTAGCTATCAAATTTAAATGATATGTTTAAAAATCATACTTATTTATAATAATATCCTGATATCAAGACTGGTCTTTAGAAGTGATACAAGATTCTTATAGTATTTGCGAAGATAAAGAAATGACTTAAATTAAATTAAGATATACACTAGCTTTCCGCCGCGGTTCCGCCTGTTTTAACTGTTTTTCCCGTGGGAATGAGGCATTTTCCCGCAGTAAAAGGTAGCCTATGTTACTCAGGGTGAATGTAGCTTTCTAATGGTGAAAGAATTTTTGAAATCGGTTCAGTAGTTTTTGAGTTTTTTCATTACAAACACACACACACACACACACAGAGACATAAATACAAATCTTTCCTCTTTATAATATTAGTATGAAGTATGATTAAAACATCACAAAATACTTTTGCTCGTGTTTTACACGCGTAATCTAAAACAACGGTACAGAATGTAAATAAAAGTCCAGAAGACACCAAACAATGTACTTTACGATTAAACAACACACGGAAAACCGAAAATGTTACTTCAAAAATGTCAACGCTTCCCCGATCCCCGTCTCATATATCACTACGATTTATTTTCACCTACGCTCCATTCTCGATTTTCGCGTAACACCTTAATTTAATATTAAATTTTGCTCTCTCCAAGCCTTCGCATTCGTGTAAGCAGATGTCTTAACGCGTTTTGTTATTCATATTTCTCTTCCGCGCGTTTCGGGTGCAAATGGAACTCGGGTAGGGAAATTGCGGATTGCGCCGATCATAGATTTTGGAGAGCAACAGTGGATTTAGAGCCACGTTCAAGCGCAGTGACTTAAAATAAATGAGATTTTAAATTGGTGATGCCAGTACAACAAAGTTTTCTGAAAATGCTTCCCGACATTCACTTAAACTGACTGACGGCCCCGTAGCCTAGTTAGTAGTACGTCTACCTACTGAGCACAGGGTCGCGGGTTCGAATCCCGCCCAGGGCAAACATTCGTGTGATGAGCACTTGTGTTTGCCCTGTGTCTGGATGTTGTATATTTATTATTATATATGTATGTATATCAGCTGTCTCTGCCTAGTTTGGGGTCAGATGACCGTGTGTGAGTTGTCCCACATATTATTATTATTATACATATTATATACATACGGCCCCGTAGCCTAGTCGGCAGTGCCTGTCTTCGAAGCAAATGATTGCTGGTTCGAGCACCGCCTAGGGCAAACATTCGTGTGCTAAGCATTTGACACCCATATTACAGGCTCTGCCTAGTTAGGGGTCAGATGACCGTGTGTTAGATATTTCACATATTATATTTATTATAATTGTTTTTACATACATTTACATTACATACATACATTACACATTACACATTATTACATCACACATTCATCACACATTATTTCATCACATTATTTTTTTCTTTTTTTAAAGTTGGGAAGGAGGCAGGAAGAAGAAGAGACATACATGGGGCAAGTGGTAAAGCATATACTCAGTGAACAGATTTTATCAATTTCCATAAAAAACAAACTGTACGCTTAAAATTACTTTAAATAGATACTTTGGAAAAACTGCACAATACTATAATACTACCCATGTTCTGTAACTCATTTATACATGCAGAAGACGATATAGTCTTTTATTATGTATATAGATACTGTAGTGTTGCCAAATTGTAAATATTCTTGTATAAAAAATGTGTTTAGCATAAGAAAATCCATTATCTCCTGTCTTCCCCCTTCCTTTCCAACGTTGATTGCACTGCGCTATCTCCATACATCATTCATTCCTCGTAAGTTGAAACACGCGTCTTAAGACGTATAATAAGAAGGTTGAAATTTAAATATCAGATTTTTAGAGTGAAGATTTTAAAGGTTTTTTGGTAGGCAACAATGACCGCCTACGTAAAGTGAGCCATAGTTGCAAGTTACTGAATCTTAACCATTATCCATTAAGCCTTAAAGTTAAAGTGAAAGTAAAAAAGCCTTTATTATTTTCCAATGAATCCTATTTGAAGTTTATTTTCCACGTTCTGTTGAAGTTCAATGAATGCATCATGAATGATGTTTTTTTTTGTGATTTAGTGCCAAATGTCAATGTACTACACACACAATAAGGAATAGTATTTCATGCAAGAAAAAACCGAGATAATATTTACCCTTAAAGGCCTCTTTACTAATGTAGCAATTTCTTCCAGTCGACTTTTGAAAAAAGCTTATATCATCATACATTAGCTCATATATGTCCCCACCGAGAGGCTCGAGCCTACCCTTGGCCTTTTTCCACCACGCTGGCCCAAGGTTGATCAAATTCACACACAATCCTGTGCAGGTTTCCGCACGATGTTTTCCTTCACCGTAAGAGCGTCGAATAAACGTACATAATGAATTCAAAAATCGAAAACACAATTATACATGCCGAGGTTCGAACCTGCAAACTTCCGAATGGAAGTCAACGGCCCTAACCACTTGGCCACCGATGCACTGAAGAAAGCTTAATAAAAGTAATATTATTTACGTAGCTATGTCAAATTTGTTTGTAGGTGCGGCGGCAGAAAAAAATCTACGTCTATAGGTGCGGCAGATTGTCTTGCTCATTATTTTGTTCCGCTTTGCTGTCACGCAGTCGTCGTCCAGTTGTCTCTAAGACAGTAAAACAAACAAAGGCCATTGGAGACGAAAATAATAGCTATGATCCTACGCCTCGGTAAACCAACGCCGCCGGTCGGAGTGCAGTGGCGCTTTTATTTATCCTGTAACTGGATTTTGTTCATAAAATCAAGACTTACAAAAAATGTGGATAAAGTTTTAAAAAAGCAATAACATTGGTGGCAGTGCTTCTTAACATACCTTATTTACCACAGCTTTTTTACCTACTATGTAGTTACAACACTTTAACTTCAAAAATTTCCAAATGTGCCATGGGGTTTGATAAGACTTAACATAAAAAAGACACCTATATTTTATTTTCTTATTTTTTTCTTATTCAAAAATATATACAAAAATAAAAAAAAATCTTGAAAGCTATAATATCATGTATATGAAAGACTTAAAAAAAAATTAATAACCCCCGACACAAAACCGTTACTTGATCCTTTCAACAACAAGAAAAAAGCAGATAATCTTCAAATGGCTGAAGATATTTTCTTGAATTATAGCTAAGAACACTCTCGATTGTGACACTTTGCAAACAAAAAACAACTAGATCAAAATCTGCACATCCGTTAACGATACGATGCCACAGACAGACAGACAGACACACACGTCAAACTTATAACACGCCTCTTATTCGTCGGGGTTAAAAATATAACTTTATACATAATTTTGTTGGGCTAATAGATGTTTACCTAATAATCTAGACTCTAGATTATAGAGCTACCCAATATCTGTATATTGGGACACTCAAAGTAGATAGCCAGCCAGCACCCTATCCGTTCCTGTCAACATAAAATATGGAATCAATTTACTGAAAACCAGAATTACCGACCTATTAGTACAAACAATAAATTTTATATCCCGGAGTGAAAAGGATTTGAAAGGGCTTGAAGCGTAAAATTCAATATTGGAAAAAGCAAAATGCAATGCATTTTAATCAAAATGGCATTAGTATAATCGCATAGGAATCTACGTCACAAACGAGACACACGGACCTGGAGAACATACGGCATGTAACACGATTCTGCACTTTAGCTTTACATCAACTGCATATCTTTGAATACGATATTATGGAAATAATCAACTACGTAAGAATATATTTTTTATGTATTGGAATATGTAAACGTATATTTCAAGTTTTTTTTTTTATCAAATATTGCCAATTCAAAGTTATTTCAGTAGAGAATGTTAAAACTACTCAACTCAAAAAAGGAAAATTACTGTCTATTTATCTTTTTTATCAAAAAATAGGTTAAATAGTTTCAATTACTCTCTAGATCTTCTATTTAAATCCTCGCACAGGATCATAATTTTTCCCGCGGCACCTTACGTATAAATATCGCAAATCTCTATCATTTTTAAATAGGAATATCAGTCTAATTTGGTATAGTCTGAGCTAATTGATGAAATGTCATCACAAAAATAAACTTTCGTTCAATTTTTGTAAGGATGTGCTCATAGTAAAAACCACTTACACTTTAGTTTTACTCGTAATTTTGCTTTGTGTTTTTTATTTGTCTGCTAATGCTCTTTAGTGTTGTGGGTCGTGTGTGTCGAATATTAACCAAGGGGCGCGTGGTCACCATTGACACTCCCTCAAGGGTGGCGGGACTATGTAGCTACTGCCGTAGTTTTAAGTATGAACTTTATAAACTAAAATTTTCTACTCTACAAATTATCATTCTGGTATGGACATTTTATGTTTAATTTATAAGTTTGTTTATATTGGTCATACTTCCTGCAGTACCTACGCCTCCATGGCTTAAAAAGTTCATTCATCTGTAATAATTTTAATGGAATATGACCTTTTTATGCAAGTTTATCAGCCCATTTTGAAATTTTGGCATTCAATAAATTCTATTTATCCACTTTAATTATGTTTGCAAAATTATAAGAATAATGTTTTTATTTACGATATTTTTATTCTTGGATATATTTATAAAATAAAGTTTTTATATCGCTAAGAGTAAATTAAGCAAGCACAACACAGCTGAATGTTCACTAGGTAGAATGAAGTTGGTATTAATCAGAGCTACAAATTGAATTTCCCGACGGGTCGATCGGGGGAGATATCTGAATAATTTGCATAGTTATTGTAAACACGGTCACTCCGCATAAACTGCCTTGATGACAGGCCCAATCCCAAACTTGAATATCGCTCGCAATTAAATACCAAATGGGTGGTATTCATGGTATGGATATGAAGATAAATTTATTTTATATACCAGGCGTTTAACATCAAACCAGTGACTTTGGAAAGTAAGTAGCGAACTCGTTTTACTACTACGTTTTACAGTTGTATAAAAAGGTTTTATCAAGACATAGGTACTATGAAGATAATGATGCCCGCGTTACCATTTTTTCTGTGGGTAGAAAGTGTTATCCCGCAGTAAAAAGTAACTTATTGGCAATTTTAAGTTACAATCCACGTACATAGATAACAAATTTCATTCAAATCAGTTTAGTAGTTTAGACGTGAAAGCAAAACAAACAAGCTCCCTAACATCCAAGTATACACATAATAATATAACATCCAACTATCATGTTTATAATTTTATTACTTTTGAAATTTGTTTTGTTCTGTTCCGGGACTTTTTGATGTAGTTGATTGGTCTATTATATAAAATGTGATTGGTCCATTATATATATAAAATGAGTTAGGAGTAAACATATTTATAATGACTATTGTATAGATCTCTTGCTAGGAGGTTCAGAACATCTAAAATGACCGTAACTACGGTTATATTCCAATCGAGCACTGCCATTGTCATTCGAATATCAAAGGAAGATTCAAAGAGCAGATGACCTCAAAGGAGTCAAGCTGAATTTATAGTGAAATACACCTCCTGTGTTTGCGATTATACTAAACTAGCTTTCGGACGCGGCTCCGCCCGCGTTACCGTCTTTTTGCGTGGGAATGAGGATTTTTCCAGCGGTAAAGGATAGCCTATGTTACTCCCCAAGGTCAATTCTATCTTTGTACCAAGTTCCTTTAAGATCAGTTCAGTAGTTTTTGAGTTTATTTATTACAAATATACACACACAAGAATATTAAAATACAAATCTTTCCTCTTTACAATACCTATTAGTGTAGATTAGCTTTCCGCCTCTCTATAGGTTATATTGTAATCTAATATTTGGTATATCTATCTTCAGTATTGTTTCAAAAGTTCAGGCCTAGATGTTTCGGAAAAAGTAAGCTTATGTATCACTGAATAAAGACGTGAGTACTTTGTGTATGTACTGAGTAGCCGTACATGCACACACAACTGCCGCATAGACTGGTCGATAAGGATTAAGCCAAAAGGTCTGAACTGAATAAACAATGTGACGACCAGAAGCCCACACGTACAAACATTGTTAATGTAAAAACGGACTTAGGTATTATTTATTTAGAAGCATCCGATTCGTATTTTATGTGCCGATGCTTCCTGCGTTCGCTTTGTTTTGGTATCATTGCGCAAAATGAGGCGTAAGTTGAATTTATGGACTTGGTACAGGACGAAGGTCGTTTCTGAATATTACAGAGGGAACTTACAGGCACGTCTTACAGGTCGCAGGATTATAAGAAAATATGTCCGTTCTACAGATTTATAGACGATTTCTACATTTGTAAACTTCTTTTTAGTGAGAACATCACTAATCATTATAATATTTAGTACCTACTTTTAACAAGAATTGAGTTTTATTTAGAACGGTAAGAAAATGAATTGTAAGATATAAAATTAAACCACAAAAATCTTTATAGCATTTATCGGAACAACGCTTTCAGTTTATTTTTCTTTCAAATGAAAATTCCTCATAATAGCTGTAACCCGTTCCGCACATGATACTCATCTTTTTCTCAAAATACCGAATTCTTGTAGTAGGTATTCCACCTTATAGTAGAGACGTAACTGTTTGTCTAATTTTAAATAAAGTACCATTACAATTTATTCTTTCATTTTTGGTCAGACTACTTAGCTATAGATGTCGTTGTGTAAATTGGAGATTCACGCATGCCATAAATCAGTCAGGGATCGAGGTAAGCCGCCAATATGTTACCGGCCGGGGGCGGCGAACGTCGCGCCGTTGCACCTTAGAAGGTAAAAATAAAGGGCTCCCCCTAATGTCTCCACTACGAGTATTCATAAATAATTTTTGGTAAGGGGTTAGATCTGTCTATTCAGTTTTCACTAAAGGCAAAATTGAATAGTATAAAGTTCTAAACAATCACAAAGAAATACAAATTTATAAAGCCACCATATAATTAAACTCTCCGATGAATTAATTAAACTGGGTTAATTCACCTCAACGCCAAGAATAATTATTAAAACCTACACCAAAACATTCTACCAAAGATGTTTTTGCCGTTACTATTGCACAGTTTATGAGTATTATGTAGGGACAGGAATTGGAAGGTTGGGTATTTTGTAGGAAAATAATGAAGCTGGTAGACGCCATTTTGTTTTTTTTAACTAGACGTAGTATTCTAACCTTAAAATGCAAACAGTGAAGACCGAGGCGTGTTTTCATAAATAGGAGAATTTGTTTCAATAACTTCACCACGAACGTAATTGAACCAATACAATCGTTGGTTTACTTCTAAAAGACCTTTCTCTGCCGAGTCCCTATTACTTCCGCTGCGTTCAAATAATTATTATTTACACGTTTGATTTAATTTTTTATTATTTCCTAAAACTCGAACATTTTACAAGCGTCAAAATATTTTTAACCGACTTCAAAAAAGGAGGAGGTTCTCAATTCGACGCGTATGTTTTTTTTTTTTTTTTTTTTGTGTGTTTGTTATAAGATATCTCCGCCAATTGTGAACCGATTTTCAAAATTCTTTTTTTAATCGACCAGGTTTACTTGCAGGGTGGTCCCATAAAAATTTCGCTAAGATCGGATGATTAAATTTAAAGATATGAGGAAATAACTCCTCAATTGACGATGCCGTTATACCCGATCGGTAAATTATTTTGGCAATATCTCGGCTTCTTATCAATCGATTTCAATATTTTTTTGTTTTATAGATAGAAGTTGTACTCAAAATGGTTTCATATAAATTTGGATTATATTATATCTCATGGCGGAGTAGAAGACTAAAACCATGAAGGAAGAAAAAATTTTACGCGCCCAGATGGAGTATCATGCCCATTTTGTATCGAAACCAATGCGGCCGCTCAGAGGGGTGGGAGGGTAGGGGGAAGCGGGAGACGGTGTTTGTTTTTTAACTCTATCAGTCTCTATCACACATCTTTGAATACGGTACGTTAGAAAAGGATAGAGACTATCATGTTATGACATGCCCAACTAAAAACAAAATATCAATAAAGTATGACATTTATTTGTCTTTATTTGGCATGTAAAAAACAAGAAACTTAATGGTTACTGAATTTGAAAATAGTGATGTGATGTGGTATGAAGCGTAACGTATATTTATTATCGATTATTTTCGTACATTTTATCACATGACTACTGGACTTATTTATCGAACTTCTCATATACAATGGTGATCAACTTGCAACTTGCAATAATATTGGGAATTGCTTACTTCTTTGGGCATTTTGTATTTTGTCTTTTTGCTTTTCCATACATATATTAGGTATATCTTTTATTTCCTAGAGAGCAGCGAACTACCTAGAGAGGCATGGGGACAGACAAATAAAAATACAGTCAAAACCGTGCCAGTAATGTAGAGTTCTTTTTTTCATAATTTGGTGGGAAACCTGAAAGCTTCTACAATTCGATACAAAAGTTAGAGTGTAACATAATAAAATCAAGTGTAACTTTAGTATTATTTATTGTGTATATTTGTATTGAATTGTTTATTTAATTAGTTATTATTTATAGCCGCTTAAATAAGCATCAACTAAACTCTTCTAGTGGGTGTCTTACTGTGAGAATGGACAACTAACAACAACCCGCCTGCCAACCGTAAAGATTTTTCCAAAAGCCTCCTGAAGGAACCTTAGTCCAGCAGCGCAGCGGGACTGTTTCAGGCTGTTTGTTTCCATCACTGCTTGGCAATTGAGATGGGGTTCACAGTGGTTGTAGGTTACGCGCCGGGAACTATACATTCGTCTATTTTATTTAAATATAAGCAAGCAAGCAAACGCGCAGTGGACGGATGGATGCATGTTAGGTTGTTGATTATCACAACCCACAACCCTTACGCTAGCGAGGCGCAATTGTTTTTGGTAAGTCGCCGGGAACCACAAGGCGGCGTCCTTCATACCTTATTACCGGGGTAGTCAATAGCAACAACTGCGATCCCTGATCCGTCAAGTAAGCAGTATACTATAAGAAGTGTTGCTTAATACCCGCGTAAAATTTTTTCTTCCTTCATGACTAAAACGAAAACTCTTCAATAAACAACAGCACACTCATTGCGTTGCTTTTGTTATAATTGAAATAACAAAAAATATGCGGTTTTGGTTCATATATTCTGTAAACTAGTCATAGATTAAAGATTTGAAAACCCCATCAAGTATAGCAATGTTTTAAAATTTAAAATTCAAACTTAATACTGTAAAGGAAACATAGTGAGAAAATCTGCATTTAATTATGTACTAAACAAAACAAATTAAAGTTTTGTGAGTACCTAACTTGTCATGGTAAATTTCCACTAAAAAGGGTAAAATAAAAAGATAATTTGAAAAATATATAAAACCGCCTTCAAGGTCCTAACCTACACTAAAAAGTTACAAATAAAATATAAATCTAGCTGAAAGCATATCAATTTAATATGGCTATTAATATTCCTTATTTACATAAATTGTAACATCACATACATATGTGTAGACATTGTTATACACTTTATCTTGGAGTCGGTGCCAGCTAATCACCATCATTTCGACCAAAAGACTTCTACTGCTAGCAGTCATCTATAGTGGGCTCAGTATCTAGTACTCTGACCGCGTTCTTTATTTTTTTTTTATTCAACGATCTGAACTTTTGAGATCAGATGTGGTTCCGTGGCACCGACTCCAAGGTGAAGATTATAACAATGTCTACACATATTTATGTGATGTTACAATTTATGTAAATAAGGAATATTAATAGCCATATTAAATTGATATGCTTTCAGCTAGATTTATATTTTATTTGTAACTTTTAGTGTAGGTTAGGACCTTGAAGGCGGTTTTATATATTTTTCAAATTATCTTTTTATAAAATGTAGTATGAGACGTGCAAAGTTCATTGCTCTTGTCATGCGCGATACCTCCTCATGGTTTACAAGGAACCGCACTCTCACGCTCATTACGCTTTGAGAGCTTGTTCAAATTTATTATTAAATTTAACTCGCGCGAAGTTCGCCTACTCACCCCTGAGAAATTGAGAAAAACACTGCTAGTACTGGGTACAGTGCTTGATAGTAATTTATGGGAAAATAAAGCTTTTACGAACTTGCATAAGCACATTTTTTGTATGCACTTCCTTGTTTTGTGGAAAGCTAGTGTGAAACGGGCAGTAACTGTGGAAATTATCACGAAGAAAATTTACTTACATACCTACCTACAAATATAAATAGCTAAAGCTAATTGGTTGGCAATAAGGCATCAAGGCGAGTGAAACAAAAGACGGACGCGGATGATTGTATGCGGCACCACGACGTCGACGCTCAAAAGACGCTAGTGCGGGGGGTCTCTACAGGTGCAATGCGATGTTGTACTTGTACTTTGTATGTCATACAACAAAATATTACTTTTGCCATTAAACAGTTAGGTATATAAAAATGCAAACACATTGAGCAGCTATGTCACGTATTTTATTTAGGTATTCATTTTGAAGTTATTTAAAATTTTCAAATAATGCAATACATTTAATGGTACGTATTGCAACTTTATGTGAACGTTGTCATAATTACAAGATTTTTATGGAGATTAAATTATTTTTTAGTATCTCATTTGAAATAATTCAATTTTATGTTTGGGTATCCATTTCTTTGTGTGATTGAATAACAATTTGCAAGTTTCAAATTTCGTTTGGGAAGTTCGATAAATAATAATGTATGGAGCGAAATTTACTCCTTCTATGTTGACTGACTATAATTAAGTAGGTATTTGAAATTTTCGTTAACAGCTCATATATGTCCCCACCGAGAGGCTTGAGCCTAGTTCTAGGTCGGGTTGGTCAACTTCACACACAACCTTTGAATTTCTTCGCAGGTGTGTGCAGGTTTCCTCTCGATGTTTTCCTTCACTGTAAGAGCGTCGAATAAACGTACATAATAATGAATTCCAAAAACGTAAACACATTGGTACGTGCCGAGGTTTGAAATCGCGAACTTCGGAATGGAAGTCAACGGGTCTAGCCACTTGGCCACCGACGCTCTTGTCTCGTTTGATTTGAAATTTTAAATATTAATAAATTGCCGCAGGATTGTAACTAAAGTTTGTTCTTACACCAATTACAAATAACACCCTTATTTAAAAGTAAAATTTCCAATATGGGCCGGAAAGCGTCGTAAATACAGTATTGACGCATTTAATGGTAATTACTCTATAATGAGCGACACAATTATTCCGGGCGCTGTGCATCGCTCGTGCGGTGCGTGACGCGTGACAATATTTAAAATATCGTGACATACTGTAACCCCCTTCAAACAATCTGTTCGGCACTTGCCCCCTTTTCGGAGTTCCATATACTTTTTATTCGTAACTCGCCTACTTTCTTTTTTGGCCCCCTTTTTACAAAAGAGATGAATAAAAGTGCAATTTATTTGTTATTTTCTAATTACATTTTATTAAGACAACCTTAAGAGCCTGTTTGGGATTTTTTACAGCTTTTATGCCATACCTAACCTTAACCTGTTTTAAATTATAATCGTTTTTAAGTAAACTATTTATTTGGCTTTTAATAGTTAAAAGATACATACAGATAAAGGCTTTTTTAGAAAACAATGCGGTGCGGCGGCGAAACAGTGACAATGAAGCTTAGGCGGAAGTCCTGCAATGGAAGCCTCCATTGCAGGACTAGGTTGTTAGTGGATCTACTGTTTGAAAATAGTATTGGTTATATTGAAATATACTTGTTTGTTTATTCATTACGGTTCTTTAGTAATTATTGAAGCGTTAGATTCTATCCTGGTTTATATTATATACAAATTGGCAAATAGTAGAGCTGAAACTCTGAAACTGTTTACTACGAAAATATATATAGTATTGTTAATCTAGATGAATTAATTTATTCTCTTTTGTTTTATGGTAAACAAATAAAATTAAAATATACCTGAAAAAAATCCATACTTGTAGACTAACCCCTCCTCTCTATTTTTCAAAATTAGTCCTGTATAACAGTGAAAGTTAAAGATTTTTTCTCCGTATTTAATTAGGAATCCTAAAGAAAACGTGACGTCGTATCACATTAAATCATATCTGCTGCATAGATGTTCTGCAATCATGGTGACCCTGTGTAGGCTCTACAATGACGCAATACCAGCGTTGCGTGACTGACCTCTGTATAATAATCCTTTAGATATCACACACTTTAAGTTGAAGCTCTCACTTCAATTTTCAAACGTCAACGTAGATTAGACCACCATTATTATACGTATTAAACGAATATTTGTAACTGACAAAAACGTTTATAAAATATCTAAAAACATTCAAAATATTATAAGATACAAGTGTGTAGGTAACCTATTAAGTCTGTGTGTAGTTAGGTAATTGAGTAATTGTGTTAATTAGTTTTAGTTTGATATTTTTTCTTTGTGATCTCTCTCCAATGGTTTTAGAATGTAATTAGGTATACGATTACATCAAGAATCACACGAAATAGGTAAATAACGAGAGCGCTGCTAAGTAAGCAAGAGACTATCATAGTTCGAGGAAACGTTTAAAGATCTGGCCGTTGAGAAAAGTGGGCGTTCGCTGGATTGGTCGTTCGGTCCCGGGTTGAAAACGACATAAATTAAAAATTTAATTAAAAAAAGACCCTTGCACATGTTTTCATCCTGAAGAGAATTATTTAACATCAGTGTAAGAAGGTAATCATGATGGCCTCTTGTGAGTTTTACTTCACACAACACAACTCTTTTTAATTCTCTTCTTTGATTCCCTGACTTTACAAAAGCTTAATACAATACATTAATGACTTTTAGAATCATATACGGTTCATTTACATAAAAACATGATTAGCATTCCCGCGGTTTCAATATGCATGGACAACGGTCTGTTTGGGATGTATGAAATATTGCCAGGCCGTATTTATTATTTACTTTTTTGTAATCGAATCAGCAATGCAAATAAAATTTTACATGTGAGCCAGCCATTTAATTTATTAACACACCACAGTTGAAGGAAAAAGTACCTACTTTCGCTATAAAAAAGGTATGCAATTTTTTTTGTATTCGTTGTGTTGAAGAGTAGTCTCATTTAACTTTCTATTTCTTTATATTCCTTTGTTGAAACTTAATCTAGGCATAGTTATCAAATGTAATTTATAATTAAATTTTACTTTTCATTAAGAGCTTTAAGCGCAGGGCCAAGCACTGGCTATCAGATTAGATGAGATAACTTTCTATAAGGTACACAAGGAAAATTCATAATGCAATAATGGTTTTCATAACGTTTCGTAGAAGGGTTGCTTCACATCTTGTAATTACTTATCATCGAAATATATCTGGAGAAATAAAAATTGATTTTATTTAGACCAAAGTAGTCCAGACAATTCGTGAAAAAGCATTTATAGGTAATTAGGTAATAATAATATCATTTCTCTAAACTTACCGGGTTATACGATTTCAAGAATATCAACGTATATAGAGCTTCAAAACTCTTAATTCTATAACTTTACTTACCTACTAGAAACGTCAAACTTCCCTGGAACCTCTACTGTTACAATGGTCATCTGTCCTGATATCCAGTGAAGCTTCAGAAACAATCGGAGCCCAATACATCACGCCGCGCTCAACAAAGGCAAGTTTACAAAATGTTAATCGAATCGTCGCAAGCTTGTTTCGGCGACAGCTCTCCGAATGGTCCGCTGACAGTTGTTCGATAATTGAACCGGGAACAATTAGCCATTGAGTGGTTAATATCCGCGGCGCTGTCACAACACGATTGGGTCCCTTGGCTATGGACACTCGACAGCTTCGAGTGTAAATCGATTCTGCGAGCGATGGGATCCGATGATTCCAAATTTGTGGATTTGAGGATCCTGTGAAAAATCGGCTGCTTTACGAGGCCTACTTAACCTGCCCTATGAAGGTTGAGCGTTCCTTTCCTTTTATTGAAAAAAAGAACTCGAAAGAAATCCAATAATTAGATTAGAAACTGTAAGATACTTCTTATTCTTATATTCGTAACTCAGGCAAGCAGTTGAAACACTGCTGGCACTTATAATATTTTGCTATTTTTCAGGTAGCGATAATCTTATTTATCTATTCGAACGAGTACCTTATTTTATAAAAAAATCCCAAAAGATATGGAAAGTATACATTTGGTAAAAAAAATTACAGCTACCAAGTCCACAAAAGAACGTGTGAACGTTACACTAACAATGAGAACTTTTTTCTGTTCACCCAGTGAATACTGTCGAGTTGTGAAAAAATGCAAACAACAAGAGTGGAATATCCGACGAACCTTCTGTGCCTTACTCCGACGAAATTTAATGAAAGAGCTTGCAGAAATACCGTTACGTACGTTACGGATACGTTAACTTAAAAACATCAAATTTTCATACTGAAACACCTACTACTGCAGCCATTAAGTCAATTGCTGAACTAAGGCCCCTCCATTATAAGGAAGATTTTACCTTAAGGCAGGAAAACTTAGAGATGATGGTTAGATAGGTGAACGCTGCTACCTGCATATACTCTGGGTCATGGACCTCAAATTTCTCGCACACCAAGAAGAGGTGGGTCTAAAAACATACACGACATAATTATGAATCACACATAGTTAAGTCTAGAAGTTGCGTTTACCTTATCTTTACAATCTAAGCAAGTGTGCAACCTGCAAAGTTTGCATAAATATTATGCACATCTGAAGGTAGACTTGGTAGAAAATTATGAAGTAAGCGCATTAACATTCCTTTTAGACCACCTGCGAGGAAGGCAAGCGCGGAGCAGCTAACCGCAATTATTTGCTCTGATGGTAGTACAAGTGGGAATTGTAAAGGCTAAATGATATGCGTAACAATAAAAGTAAAGTAAATTCATTTTTGGATTACTCGTTTTTTTTTTTTTCCATTAATTATTTGTAACTATATTTATGGATGACTAGCGACCCGCCCCGGCTCCGCACGGGAAATGGTTATTGTGGGTTATCCTTAAGTATAATATGCATGTATTATACATATAAACTTTCCTCTTGAATCACTCTATCTATTAAAAAAACCGCATCAAAATCCGTTGCGTAGTTTAAGATTTAAGCATACATACGGACATAGGGACATAGGGACAGAGAAAGCGACTTTGTTTTATAAATTGTAGTGATTCGGTAGACGTTTTTAAAAAAACTGTGTGTAGATAATCTCTACCAAATATTGTGATAATTTTAAGAGTTTTTCTGAACTAGAGGCTAAGGGCTAGAGGCTAGATGCCGTTGTCTTTCATTGGGGAGCACGTACCAATGTAGTTTCGAATTTCGGAATAATTATGTAGGTACTGTTTTTTTTCATACTTACGGTGGAGGAAAACGTTGTAAGGAAACCTGCGCACACCTGCGC
Organism: Teleiodes luculella; assembly: GCA_948473455.1. Taxonomy (NCBI): domain Eukaryota; kingdom Metazoa; phylum Arthropoda; class Insecta; order Lepidoptera; family Gelechiidae; genus Teleiodes; species Teleiodes luculella. The sequence continues at coordinate 8,535,379 of OX419589.1, forward strand.
AGTTATTAAAAGTTCATGTGGGAAGTTGACCAACCCGCACTGGGCCGGCGCTATTCAATCTGATTCAGGGCATTTATGGGCTGTTAACGAACAAATATGATATCATAATTATCAATTGGCACATTTGTGTTGCACAATTGCACATGTTTATCTAGACAATATAATGTTATTTCGTCTTTTCTGAAAGTAGTAGCTCACTCTTTACAAGTGCCTTTAAATTCGCTAGCACCACTTTCACAGAACATAAAGTCAACGTATAAAGTTACTGCGACAAAGGACCATACTGCTTCTTCGCTCTTTTATTTTCTTTCGCTCCATAGAATTCATTGCAAAGTAGAAATAGTTCTGATAGGAACGTTTTCGTAAACTGATGTTAAAATAAAAACATTGTATGCATGACAAAGTCTGTACCAAGCTAAGCATACATGTTTTAAAAGCAATACTCGGTCACGTATTTTCTCTGATTGCCAACAAATATTATAAAAACGCCACAGTAACTCCACCACCATCATAGTGCGAGTTGTAAGGTTTTTATATTTTTCACGATGACGACTAAATAGCTAAACGGATTGATTTGTTGCACACTTTTTTTTCAGCCACTTTACAAAATATATATTTTCGATTTTAGATTTATAATTTAGCGCTCTTGGTGAACGAAAACATCGTGAGTAAACGTTCATACAACTGAAGAAATTTGAGTTGTGTGTGAATTTAAGGTATTCATTAACCCTTCAGGGTAGTTTCGACCCCAAATAGGAATGTAATAATATAATAATAACAATCTCCGACCATAAAATCCTATATTCACATGTTACCTCGCCGTTCTTAGTTCCCATAGGTGCAGTTCAATCGTCATGATTTATTTTCCCGCAAACTGAAAAATGAACCTCAGGTGAATGATAAAGGGGCGCTATTCACCACCGTAACTCATCACCGCGTGTAATTATATGCACACGTGGCGAGTCTTGAAGCCGGGACATAAAAGTGTAAAGTGAGACATCGTGCTGTTCATTTGTAAAGTCTTTACACTATTTACTTGGAAGATATCATTTTCTATAACTAAACTGTGTTTATCTGAGCTGAAAAAATTTTTAGTTATGCAAATTTGGATTCGAAGTAGACCAAAAAAATAAGTAAAATAATTTTTTGCCTTACTACGTATTTTGTTACATGTTTTTTTTTTGCATGTCTTTTTTGTCTACCTCGTATCCAAATAATATTAAAAAGCACTTGACTGTTAACCATAACTGTTTGATTTGTTCAAAATATTATTTTTACATTCAATAAATAAACGAAAAGAACTTTGTTTCCTAAGGGCAATGCAGCATGAATGCGTAATCAGAAATCAACTAATCATTTTGTTGAAATATTTTGACTTACAGATAATATTATCCAGAATATTCTACGTCATCATCATTTCAGCCAGTAGACGTCCACTGCTGGACAAAGGCCTCCCCCAAAGATCTCCACAGCGATCGGTCCCGCGCTGCCCGCATCCAGTGTATGCGTATTCCGCGTAATAATTATTATCACTAATTTTCTAATGCACTACTCTAACTTAACTTCTTCTACCCTACCTACGTCACAGAAGAAAATAATAGTACTAACCCTCTACGTCCAACACAAACGTCTTAGTTACATACAAGTTCTTTTCAATCCTCAGTAATTCTTTTTCCTTTACGGTAAGTAAGTTAATCAACGGATTCAAAATAAATCGTATGCATTTTTTATCTTTACTTTGACTAAGGGGAGATATTTTTCAAACTCTGTGCATTCCGTTACAAAAGAGCAGTAAGCGAAGACACTGAGATGAATCTACGAACATTTCGCTGAGAAAAGCATGTTCCTATTCCTAGTACAAGTAGCAGCTGCTGAGAATTTATTTGCGAGTACACAGCGAACACAGCCCTAACGACGATGTATAATCTGTATCAGTCTTGCCGAGTATTCCACTGCATTTTGTATTTGCAAAGATAGTGTTGAGTAGGACTATATTTTCGCATAAAGCTAGGTATGAATTGCTTTAATTAGAAGATGCTTTTCATTTCACTCAAACATCTTGTTCTTAATTTAATTGTATTTTAAATTGAGCAACGATATATTTAAATAAAAATGGCATTTTCAGTTTTGGATTTATTTATTTAGAATCCATTTTCGTAAATAGAATTGTAAACTTACACATAAAGTCAGTTTATAAAAAAAATGGCTACAAAACTTTACTGAAGTAGATACATCTAACACAAGTGAAAGTAAAGGTTTAAAGTTCATACAGCTTAAGTATCTTCGTAATCACAAATATTAAGTAAAACTAAACCATAATATGATGTTTCTACCTGAGAATTACATAAAACATCAAAATATAAATTCTGTATATAAATAAATTAATTTTTAACATTAAATTTTAGTTAAACGAATGTCAAATGAAATATAATCTATCTACAATATACAAATAACAAACATTTGTTTATATACATTTTATTCGGACTAGTTCACGATTGTAGTCAAAGTATGTGTGTTGTGAAGTTTATATTATTTTGTTACAAAATTTATACAAAAAAATTAAGTTACTGGCAGTATGGTCTTTACTTGCTTGTTTGAACAACACCGGTCGTTTAACTTTGTGACTGTAAAAATGAATTTGAAAACATCCTTTGTTATCGTACTTTGTTGTTATTCTATTCTACTCATATTCTATTCTACATACTTGCTTGGCTGTTAAATATGTAAAATTATTATATTATCCATCTGTAACGATGTTATAAGTACAACGTATACTTCTCCATCTGTTAAAGCTTGGATTGGCTTACGGCGTAGTTTATAACGCGGCGTAGTCTATGGGTATATTGTGGATTATATATAACTACTAACATATTTAAAAAAAGGATATGCTATGGTAGAATTACGTTCGAAGTTTGGATTTAAAAAACTGTTTCATAGTTTGAAATACGAAAATTGCAATACAAGTGAAATCGATTTAAGTCACAATCACAAAGTTTTAGCGACCTGTGTTCGTATTAAGAATCTATAAGAAGTAGTATAAGTGTTACTACTCAAGGAGCGAAATTTTAAATTTCACACAAAGGGGATAATATCTAAGTTCTATACTGTACATGCGGCTAAGGTTCCGCATAAAGCTCTCTTAAACAATACAAAAGTCTCAACATATAATAATTAACCTAGCTACTAGATAATTATTTACAATTATTGCTATCAAATGTTGCGCTTTAAACGCTTCAGCTATCATAATTTAACTTATTGCCATCATTGCTATTATTAAACGTTTTGTTTTCTCTATACTCTATTGAAAATTTAACACAGCTTTACGTTTATATAGAGTACAAAGCGATTCATAAATGCAACATAAAGCATCACGATTGATATGCATTTTAAATTCTTTAACGGAATGATAGTTCCTACAAAGCAATTAAAACAACAACACGTAACGTCCGTACATGGAAATAATGGAAATAATTCGGCATCGTAATATAATAGACAGTTAGAAATACTTGTGATTCATATATGCGCTTGCATAAAATCTTATATAAACTTATACTGTTGAAAAAAATCAGTCTCTTTACTATTTAAAATCGAGCGGCTGGAATCAAAAATTCTGTGCGAAGTATTATTAAACTACACTTACAACGTAGTAAGCATCAACCAATTGCTTTCGGAAAAATAGTTGTTATTAAATTCAAAAATTGTCTAAAGTGATAGGGAAATTTATTATTGTAGGCTTTTATAAACATTCCATTTTAATACAGAAAAGTCTTTAGTTAGTCCTAATCCCACTCCCCAACGCAACACATTTGTTTACTTTCCATGTGATTTCACTGTATAGCACAATGATTAACAGAGCGCATGGCTATCTTAGCCAGTTTAGACGCATTCTTCAGGCGGCGCCGAGGGTTGCGTGATGACGGGGACTGCGGGCGTTTGCGCTTCCGCTCGCGCCCGCGCCAGCGCCTAGGCGAGCGCAGGCGCGGCGGGCCTCGCTCAGGGACGATGCGGGTTCGCCGAACTCAGCGACGAAGAACTCACACCAGAATCAGAACTCTTCTCTGACGCACACGGCTCTCCGCCAGCCACAAATTTAACCACGTTCAACCGGTGATCGGACTCACACGTGTCATCTCTTGCTCCACCAGGTAGCCCCCCTGTGCGGTTAGTTGTTCTCTCCAACCCCGTACCAGGATACCGTTCGATCCTGTCGCACTCTGCGTCGTCAGGTTGCCGTCGGCGGACGGACCGCTTTGCCATTGGTACCGGTTCGGGTGGTCGGTGGGAAGGTTCGTCAGTTCTATGAACCAAGGGGGATGTGCGAACTCTAACACCACCTACGCCGACTCCTGCTTCGTAGCAGCCGGAATCACGGGGAAATTGGCGCCTACCAAAGGGAGAATCGCCACCTTCGGAGCTGGAACCACCTCCGTCACCCTCGCCGTCAATTTCGCCACCTAAGCAAACACGAAAATTTTAATTGTAGTCAAAATCAATATAAAGCACTAAAATTATTCTACTTCGCAATTTCTTTTTTGGATTGATACTCACTTTCAAGCTGGTGCAGCAGTTGTACGGCGGCAAGTATTCGTGTGCGATGCTCTGGAGTCATTATACCTAAGTAGTCTAAATCTGAAGGCTCAATCTCTTTAAAAAGTTCTATATCTTCATATCCATTTCTTGCGAAGGCCACTGTATATTGCGGTAGTTCTATTCTTCTAAGTAATTCTTCTACACTTCTCGGTCTCGTCTCCCACAACCTTTCCCGGCTTTTGCACCATTTTGTTGATCTTGATCCAACCACGTCCCTTTCAGACAAAACTTCTACATTGGCAAATTTGAAATTGCCCACTTTGTTGTTCAAAACGCCTCTCCAGATCCCGGAAGCGTTCATGTTGATCACCTCTATGATTTCGCCTTTCTGTTGACAAAGTACAAATTGATATAAATTTCTCTTCGTTAAGGAGATGGTAAGTAACTTGCTGCAGTAAAGTTATCTTACCTTGTATCTCAGGGCGTCCTTCTCGTAAATATTGGGCGTGTAATCGACGAGTGCTCGAGCCCGACATAGCATTTGCGGCACAAGTAAACTCCGCCCGGCTGGACTTAATTCTATGTTTTCTTCTGCCGAGAGAGATGAGTGATTACTACCGGCTCGAACCAAAGCTTGGGTGCCTGTACATAAATATATCTATACTTAGGAACCTAACTACATTGTTCTCTTTTTCAATTACTTGCTCTTAAAAAAATAAAATACCTGTAGAATACATCTTTGTATGACTGTGAATAAGTAGTTAGGTTTAGTTATTTAATTGTACAGTACAGTTTAAACGCACTAATATTAGTAGGAACGAGTAACATTTGGGGTGTTACGGCTTAAAGAAAGGAAAGACAAACATTTTATTTACAAAACATTTATATTAACACAACCATAAATATTTAATAAATCCACTCACTACTGCCAGATCCGCTGGGAAGACTTTCAAATGAGCTATTAGAACACGGAAAAGCTTGATCGCCACTCGTCCGCCTGTCAGTGCCCTCCGGGCCTCGTTCTTGTCTTAGCCTTGATATTTTTCTTTGGACATCTTGTCTGAGACCTCTCACTTTTCCCGCTAGATTTGATACCCCTTCACACTCTTCAGCTGACTGTAATGATGAAAAAATGTTGTTAGTCGGGCAAAGGAAGTCGAAATCAAAAGCAATATCTAATTTCAGCTAATTTTATTACACAGAGCATATGATTTCAAGACAATAAATATTTTAAAAATATTAGCTAAGAAGTATTATATACTTAAGAAGTAGTTTATTTCCGTAAGTTACCTTATGTACAGTTGCAATGTGCTGTGAGTCAGTTTCGCTTTCTTGATCTTCGTAATCAGACGATGCGGGTGATAGTGGATCGGCACCTATCCGATACCCAGACATTTGCCTGTAGCCTCTTCTGGAGTCCCGTTCAGAACGACTTGATTCTAAAGATATGCCAGAAAGTCTCGAGCCTATAGATTGAATATCGGACGCAGCGTAATCCCCGCTCTCTCGGTCTCGTGGCGTTCGCAAGGGGATCACAGTTGTCGGGTAGGGACCGCTTTGTGGAATTATTAGCCCCCGTCTCGGGGCCCTCGCTAAACTTATATCACCCGCGCTTCTTAGGGATATCACGCCTTCTCCGCGTTGCTCGTTCCGAAGATTTAGGGTGAAACAAACTCGGCCATTTTGAAATGTAGCTGCCGGCGCTCCTCCACCCATTAGAAAGTCTTCGGGGTCGCTTTCGTAAGGCGGTTCATCGTACCAGTGTCCTCGTCCAGACAGGCCTCTAGCTTCGTCGTCGTACATATAAGTGTCGTCTGTAAACGAGTCTTTTATTAGACTGGTATACTGAGTAGCTTCCAAAATGCAAATAAAAAATGACGTGCGAAATAATTGCAAAAACTTTACCGTACATTTGCCCTTCCAAAAATTGCGGTTCCACTGACAACACTGCAGTAAGCTGTGTACCAACATCGTAAGCCGTGCGTGATTGATGCAAAATATTTGTAAAACAACATGCATTGTAGCACTTTGCCGCAAATTAAACTTTAATTGATGATGGTGATGGTATGAAAGTTTATTTTATATCACGTGGTTTACATCGGTAAAATTATGTAACTTTACACAATAGATTTAACGCAGTTTTTATTTAAACCATTGATTTAAAAGTTTACTGATGAATGAATGCACATCGAAAGCAGACAAAACATAATCTCGACGAACGACAATAAATTATGAAGTCATAAATAAAGCATTTCGTAGAATAATATCGATCGATTTAACGAAACAAAATATTAAACAAAAACGTGCAAGCCTCATGCTATTGTAATATTAGATATTATAATCTTAGATTATCTGTCTAGACGTTTAATTATTCTACTAATAAGTAGGTAATTATATTACGCACCTAGTAATTCGAATAACCTCATAATTAGGAGGTATATTTAAGTAAATAGGTAACATTTCTAAAGAAATAATTATACTTCAGTGGGATCTTTCGCTAAAATAATAAAACGTCTAGTAAGATTTGATTCAGTATTTTTGCAAAATTTAAAGTTTTATGTACAAGTAAATAAGAGTGTAATATTAACATGTAAAATGGTCACTACAGTTAAAGATATAAATTATATGTTTATTTAAATAAATAATATTCAAGTACTTTAGAAATAATATTTCACATTTTGTACGTACTTGAAATTATTAAAAAATGTCTAGAACTGATCTCCTTCAAAACTTACAGGTCATGTAACGATTATTTCTAGAGATAATAGCAGGGATAATTTGGCAAGGGACAACGTAACGTGTTATACAAAGCACTGAGATTGTTTTGGATAAACATTTAATTCAGCCTTATGAATGATCTTAAAACCATACTAACAGTTGTACAATGTAATATTTGTGAGAGTCTTAATCGAGAATCGAACCAGAACAAAAACCCTCATAAAGTAAACAGCTAAAGGAACGAAGGCTGTCAAGTGATAATATTATCTCACTCTAAATAAAATACTCTTTTTTACTTGTTAAAAATGATGTACAATACGTAATCTGGGAGTAAAAAATAATAACCTAAAAATTGAGATGGAAATATAAAAAAAATACCTCCAAAAGGTCCTCGAACTCCATCTCTTCCCATATTCATGAGACCGTGTCTTATGTCCCTTAAAATCTGGAACCAAATGGAAACCTATATGAAGCACATATTTAATGTTTTAAAAGTTATAAAGTTCATTTAGTTATTTTGTTTATTAGTTTCAACATAACTTTATTTATTAGTGAATAGCAATATACCAACTTAGATTGAAGAATCAGTTAAAGAAAAATATATTTTATAGATGAAAACAAAACCTGCTGTAAATAGGTACGAGTATCTTAAAAACAATAATAATTTGTTTGGACTATTTAGTTAGAGTAAGAAAAATGTCTGAACGAAAAACCTATAAATATCTTTCTTTCTCCCCTGCGGCAGTTACGTGTGTAAAACTCCCCTTATTTTATACTTAAGTAAAGACATAAAATGTTTATGGTTTTTATAGAGAAATAAGCGTACGTATTTTATTCCCCATAATCCTCGTATGAGCAAAAAATAACATACATCGTTATAAAGAATAAACCAAAACGTAGGTGGAAAAATATAACTGGTGCTAAAGTTATAAAAAGAATGTAATTTTTCTTAAAGTTAGAACATTTCGTTTGAATTATGTACCTATACCTAAGTGTAAAAACAGGTACCGCTGTTTATAACATTTTCAGACAAGGTTAACGAACTGTAAGTAAGTGAGATGAAAATCCAAGCTCAACGAAAAAGTAAATTCATTGTAAAAAAAAAGAATTCCTGAACACGCTAATAAATATTCGGTGGGGGTAATAAAACGACCACTTTCACGTAAGTAGGAAAGTATTGGACATTAAGTTAATTTATGCACACTTTGTTTCCGTGGCGCGCTGTGGAGCAACACGAAAGGATTTGCGTTGCGTTAGAGGTAATGAGATTTCATGACGACGACGTCGTCGCGCCAGTTAAATGTAACCAATAAAGGGAATGCGTTAGAGTTAGCGGGTTATGCGGTAGTTGCATAAAACCCATGTGCGAATTTGTAAAAGTTATAATTACTTAGCGATAATGTCGCAGGACGACTTTCATAATTTGTTACCCTTTTGATAAAATAGGCCCCTATATTTTGCTTCTCTACAAGATTTTTATTTTTTATGTTTCAGAACATAAATATTTATTTCTCAGTCTAAGATAAAAAATACTACTGTGTTTATTGCAAAAGCGAGCTTATCTATACCCAGCTAGTTGGAGATAACAAGAAAATTAATCATTTTGAGATAGACACAAAGTTCATTAAAAGCTTTTATTCCTTAAAATCCAAATGAAATATTTTAAACAGATTAGTTTATTAGAATAAATTAATACTTCTTTTGAAGCTTTTACTTAGAAATTTCGAAATAAACAGTTGAACAACTATTTACTGGCACATAAATACTGTCTTTTGCTCGATTACAACTTGTCGATACTGAACTCAATTTTAATAGCCCGGCTACGAACACAGCGTGTCACCCGAAATTCGTGCCGCAAACAGTTTAGTGCGGCCGTAAAATTTCAATGTTCGATATTCCCGGTTACCAGGACCACATAGTTTTATGAGCGTTCAAAATGTGCTGAGCAAGGGCTTCCGAAGTTTTGTAGGGAAGCGATACAACTGCCTATAATAGGCTTAGCTCGAGATTAAGGCACGATTAGCCTGGGCTCGCTTGCGCGTCGAATGCTTGGCCCGACGAAGATTACAAGTACAACTTACTTACTTCCACATCAGATTAGTTTTGGGTTTGTATGTGTGAGTTGATGAGATATTATATACATATTTAATTGTATGTATGTAGTGATAACTGATGACAAGTATGAGCCTAAAAACATAAAAAAATAAACTATATAATATATAACTACGTAGGTATATACATAAAGACACGTTCTTTTCCCCGGGGCGAAAGATAACTAGACTTAAAAAAAAACTCAAGAAATGTTGATTGTGTTAAATAAACTAAGATAAATTACCTCTTCTTGCTCTCTCGCTATTTTGTCTTTTTTCTTCATTGCTTCTTGTACTTTTAACTGTAACAAACAAAAAAGGTACATAATAAGTGTATACTATTATTTTTACTTACCTGGTTGGAAAATTATAATCGTATTGGTAAAATTAAATGTATTGCAAATAATTAAAATTCATCTTTTTTCGTGCTTTGTTATTGATAGATAAAAGACATGTAACATAAAAATCATGCAGGTAAGTGACAAAATAATTTTGATTTGGATTTTATAACACAAACTTTAATTAAATATACGAATTTCACTACTACGAGGTCACATTTTCATGCACCAAAATTAAAATTGCAAATGAAGTTTCAACGAGATGATCTAGTGTGTTACTCGTACTTTCACCTCTTGCTCTAAGTAGAAAAATAACGTCTTAATGGAAAAATTTATAGAATCGGGCAAGTTCACAGTCAAAGTTTGGTTATACATACTTTGGTGACTTATGCTTGTAAGTAGGCAGTGAATATAAGAAACAATTGATATAATCAAGCATACAGTAATACATTTATGGTGGAAATTGAAAAGTATCAAAATAATTGTGGTATAGGCACAATTTTATACAAACGATGCATACCTCAGTTGGACATGACTGTATTTCACAAATAGAACTACGGCCGAATGTAAAAGTTCCCATTTGAAGAACAGTGTTAAAGTCTGACATGATGATAACAATTATTTCTAAGTAGCATTGTTACACTTTGCAGCTAAAATATCGTCGTTTTTTGGAAGGGTTGACTTAGAAGAAACTATAATGTAAGTGACACAAAATAAAAAAAAATTATCAACATGCAGTCGTACATACAATTCTATAAAAATGCAGTACTATATACATGAAAAAAATTGTTTTATACTTTGATGCAGCAAACAATTAATATATTATGAAAAATTTTGAACACCACCTCCAATTCTTTGAGCATGCCAATAAAGAAACCAAAACGCAGTATCTTTTAGATATAAAATTTTGAATTTTGAATCTGTTTCCACTCTGTTGGCAAGATTATTAGCTTCTAAGTACTGGGCATATAAAACTTGGACAGTACAAAACATAAATATTAACAATAAAAATGTGAATATATTTTAAAAAACGGTTATAATTAAGGGACATTTTTCCAAAAATACATACAAATATCTAATATCAAGTCTAAAAAATTATATAGGTTAGGTTAGGTTACACCTAATAAAATAAACAAAATACTAGATTTTATAAACTTGCCATCCAGAGAAAAACAGAAAATAGAATTTTCCTGCTAATCAAAACAACATACAGGGATAGTAGAAACAAGGACAAAAAATATTTTTTTGTTCCTTAAAAATTTAGTAAGTTTTATAAATGCCATAATATGTGAATCATGACGTATGTGAATTACATTAACTCTCTATTTATCAAAAATCTTTCACTGTATGTTACATCACAAAGAAGACAGCAGGAAAATCCGCGAAAAGCTCACCCTATGAATAGTTTCTTCGAAGGTGTTTGGTTGGGCGGCACTCATTTGAAAGAAGCGGAGGCGGTCATAGTCCCGAGGGTCCACCATGGACCTTAGGGCCGTGTCGGGGCCTGGACCTAGGCCCAGGCCACTCTGTAGCACGCTGTCCGGTGTGTCCACCTGTAGGCAATGTGTTAGCTGCAGACAATCACTTCCATATAACACAGTAGCTTGAGAACTGAGTACTCTATATTTTTTGTATTTTTTTAACAGGGTTGCTACCAGTGCGCTCGTAACCCATTGTTTCCTTGTTATAATTGTTTTGTATGTTAATAAAGAGTATTTGTGTCGTAACTTTCTTCTTAAATTAAAGCTTTCTAATGAAATTCAATTTCCATCGTGGCTTCTATCGCATCGTTCTCTAGTATCTGAAATTTAAGTACTTTTCAAAGCTTTAATTTAAGAATAAAAATACGACACAAATACTCTTGTTCCCGTCGCTAAAATTTCATTGTAAAGAATTAAATTTGAGCGGCGGCGGCGTCGACAATTTTACTTAAGTTAAGTAAGTATTTCATCCTAGGTTTAAAGACAATTTGTTTATAATTTAGCTTAAAAAAAAAAACAAGTTTTTTATTCTCGTGAATGCTACTACTGCTAAATCAATCACAGCCACTTAATACAGATTTTTCGTGGACTGTGAAGTTAGTTGATAAGTCAAAACTTTTTCACGAATCACGCTGGGTTCTTATAACAGGCTATATGATAAATTAACATCAACGAAATCTGTTTGGGAAAAAGTTTGAAAGTGTCTGATGTGCAAATGGAACGAAAAATATATGTCTAAAAATACTAATAAATGATACTTTCTCAACAATAATGAATTCAATTCGAATGGCTTTAATTATCTTTTAGTTTAAACATTGTTCTTGATGCTACAATATTGAGCTTGTTCTCAACGTTGATTAGTAAATTAACTATTAAAATTCCTCCCATAAGATTTTTAATTGGTTGTATGTTAGACAAGTGCAAGTTTCTCACAAAACTATTCTCAGTTAACAGTAAATTCAACACGTACAAAACAAACATGTCTTATACAAACAATAATACGACCGACGCTAATTACCATACTGCCGGAACAAATACTGAACAGCGGGTATACAATACAAACGCATACGCCAGTTTAATTTATCACTCACACTTTAAGAAAGGAAAAAGCTGAGGAAAACTGAATGACAATGAAGGCATGCACAGAGAAATCAATTAATCATAGAGAGCACAAAGCTTGCCCATTAACTCCATACTTGATAAGGGAATAATACGGGAGCCGACAATATCCGACAATGGCCGCTCCTACAGCAGTATTATAATGCGACAACCCTACGGATCCTACGCTCATGGTACACAAAATTTATTGGCGCTATCAAATTCAAACATTCTCTTTTAAATTGAATATATTTGAGCCCGGCAGGCTTTTCCGCTGCATTTGGGAATTATCAGTATCTGATTTGCGTTAACTGCTGTTTAATGTGGAAAACTTTTGACCATTATTATCACTAGGACTGTTTTAACTGATGTTAATCATTCCGGTAATGTGCTTCTATATTTTACTGTGTAATAAACGAATTTCGAAATTCGGATGTAAGTATAAATTGCATGACGTGCCTTATCTTACAACGTACATAAAATGCACAAGGAAATGTGTGTCAAAAACATTGCTATGAAAATATTACCTCTGTTAACGTGATAAATATGCCCGAAGGAATAACTTCCGTAGCGAAAACTTTGCCATTGTTATATTTTGTGGGTCTGGCTGGTTTCATATTAATTTCCTTTCTGTGTAGAATAGACAACTAAATATTGTAGTTTTACACTTGTTACAGATAATAACTTTATATAATTTATAAATAAAAAGTTTAAGGTATATTCTATTCTATTCTAATAAAAAAATATCGTAACATTATTTATTTATGTTTTTTACGTTAGCGCCATAAGGATACGAACATTATAAGAATTCTAGATTGTATCGTTATCTAATTCGAAATCAAACGTATTACTAGAAAGAAATTTTTTGAAATACATACACAACATTTAGTACTTTACGATATTTTGATCTAAAGCACAATGCAACATACATTGATGGTATTTTCCGAACACATTGCACTAGTGTTTTACGAGCCGCAGAACGTGGGTACGCTACTGGCGCGGCGGCGGCGGCGGCGATGCAACTATAACGTTTTATTGCCGATATCTCTAGTCTACAGAGCCATAAGCCGCGAAAACTGCTACTATTTCGCTTCCCACAAGCTGAAGGCAAGGTGCCAATACTCCATGTAACTCAAATATTTATTCTTTTCACGACGACGCAAATATAAGCACAAAGTACGAAGTCTGTATTTGCATTTTACGACGCTTAATGATAGGTGGTATTTTGTGGATGTAATATTTCAGAAAACATCAATACCTACTGCAGCGTTTGATGAATCGTCAAAATTCTTTTCTTGTTTTGAGGTATTTGTAACTAACACTCAACAAGTCAGAAAGACCTAAGTTTAGTTGAGCTGTTGCGTGACGGTAAAGTTGGAAAAAGAAAAACAAGGATTAGCCAAAGTGAAACGTTAAGTGATGACAAAACACGCAACTTAGAACATAAAGTGGCTTAGCGTTGAAACTACTGCTTAACCAGTATTTCACAACATAATATAAAAATCACATCTATCATTGGCGCAAATAATCTCACAATCATATTTGCCACAAGGAGCGAAGGCCATAGAAATAATATCCACAGAGTCTAATCCCGTAATCACAGCTGGACACAAGTCCAATAACCAAAAAAAGCAACTTCTGACAGGACTAATCCTAAGTGCAAGTTGGCCGATAAGGATTATACCGCGCCCTAATGGCCTCCATCCCTTGGCTCAACAAACGGTCATAACTCAGCCGCCGTCGCCTTGGCTCAACCGACTTAACTTTGGCAGCCGTCATTTCTCAAAAGGCATGCGGTGACGTACCCCCAACCCCGAAGATTAATAAATATATAGGTGGACGTGGAAAAATGTAGCACTTAATTCGGCGGAGATGAGTTGCGTATCTAATACGCGGCTAGTGAGACTTCGGACTTTTTGCAGAGGAAGTTCTTTAGGTAGAAAGTAACTCACTACTTTAGGAAGAAATATTGCTTCATAATTATGTTTTTCTAATTAATACTTGCTTTTTCAATACCTCATATTAAAAGCGGTAGGTACACTAGTTTAAACATAGCGGCAATCTATACCATTCTAATAGACACGTTTTTGCAATAAATAAATAAATAATAAATCCATTTATTTCAGGCAATATTTACATATTAGATGCTAAATATCTAATATCGTGATTATCTTTCCTTGCTTGCTGCCCAGCGTACATAGTTATTACTTGTAATATTTTTTTAAGGAAAAACAATGTGTCAAAATGTACCAAAAAAGAAATGAATACATTCTATGGACAATAAAGAACTATCTAAAGAGAATACGAAGTCACATAGAATACACGATGAGATTTGGATACAAAAAGAATGGTGAATTGAAAAGGATGGAAAATAATGGAAAATCAAATATGTAACTAGGGGCAAAAAGATATAAAAGAAGTTGAGGTTGAGACTGATAAAAAGTTTGAGAATAATTAATTAAATCTTCAGTCAAAATAAGTACAATGTAGAGTTGTTGCTCAGTTTGGATATTTTACTTAATTCAGTATGATTTGTTTTAAATAAATGATACACGATCATCAAAATTGACGTAATGAGAACGAAGAACCAAAATTAAGTGCAGTAGACTCTATTGGTTACCTTTTTTTTAAAGTAGCATATATTGTTTAATGCTACTATTCAAGTAGATAAACTATCATTATTACAAGTGCCAACTTGTAATTACGCTGATATTTTAAATTAAGTGATTAATTTGCGTATACTATTCCAATTAAAAAAAAAAACCAACTAAAAAAAAACAAAGAATTCACAACCGCTTTCAATTCCAAAATTCCAAACGAGACGCAGTCGCAGTAGGTAGTAAACGGCGCAAATGTCGAGCATATTCACAGGTTGTATTGTACCCGACGCGTCATACTAATTGCTGAGAGTGCACGTCAAAGAATACCGGCGCCGGCCCGGATGGATGTAATGGCGGAAGGGGTTGCGAAAGGGAATGCAAAAAAAAGAGACGACGACGACGCTGAGACGTGAGGCATGCCCTTAGATTCGGTTTGCGAGGTTGATTGATGAGAGCACGTACTAAATTGCATGTTACATGACATTTAAATTAGGAATTTCGGGGGATTGGTTATAAACACAATAGGCATAAACTGTGTTGTAAGTCTACCGTATTATGATTTCGGACTACCTCTACCTAGCCTATCTATAAACTAATATAGTCTATTATCTAGCATGTGTACGTGGTCAAGATCATGAGCAATCAGTTATATTGGACGTAAGATTGGTGCACAGTAGACTCTAAAGTGTTAGCTTGATCTGCTGCTGTCAGGAAAAAAATATACATACATAGGATTGAAGAAAAAAAAACTTACCCTTTGAGGAGGCAGGACCTGTCTAGGATTTGCGTGCTTCGGCGAACAGGAACCATGTTTTTCTTTTCTATGCGATTTCAGTCCACGAAGCAGTCTCGAAAAAGTGGTCACCTTCTTTTTTGCAGTACCAAGGCAATTATCTGAATAAAATATAATTTTAATAGGCACCTTCGGTTATATTTCTGCCAGTATAAACAGCTATTAGTATTTTGAAAGATTGTTTCTATTACTAGTTCGCCTTTGCCTTTCTTTCATTTCGTTTGTGGTAGGTTCTTTGCACGCGATTTTTCAATCCTATAAATTTGAAACTATACTGTTCCACATAATGTTTATTATTTTATGGTGGATTAACAATTTGTGATAGTTCATTGTCTAAAGATTGTATAATTTTAAAACTGTTATTAATTTTTTACATTTCAGCATAGGTATTTATTTATGTTGAATTTTTTTTGCAAATTATTATTTTATACTTACCACTAGGAGGGAATTCATAAAAATACGCCGACCGCGGGCTCAGACAACTGTAACAAAAAAGAAGTTATATTAATTTCATAAGTTTGCTTATACCCTCGTCTATTACTCGTAACGGGTGCTTCTGAAGGTTAATTCAATGCTGACCTATGATTAAATGATATTATTAATCAATTGTAACAACTGGACTTTTGTTTGATTAATTGATTACGGTCCATCTTAGTCCGAGAATATTTTGTAATGGCAATTAACATTTTGGTTTGCTATTAAAAATTAATAAGCATTTTTTCGTAGGTTTTCAGACCAAAAAATACCGAGTTGTTGAGCCTAAGGTACTTGAGGAGAAGTACTAAAGTCTTGTAAAGTTTAAGTAATATATAGTAACTCGTATTATGTGTATTGACCCGTAACTTTAGTAACTTTAAGCTCAAATTTCTACAAAAGCTATGAAATTATATTAAATTTATTACAAACATATACATATATATTATTACCGCTCTGTACGCGTGAACTATGTGTGAGGTTAAGCTTGCAGGCTTTACATAAAATTGCTGAATTCCAGTGGAGTGATTTAGGGCTGACATAATTTTGTCACTGGTGTTGTGTACGTAGTAAATTTAACGTCCATTTCAAGTTGGCTTTCACGCTAAATTACATAAGCATCCAGTCGCACAAACGCTTTTGAAATGCCTAGTTGAAATAACAGTGTTTAGTGTTAAGCTGGTGAGAATTGTTGCTGTTAACTTACTTTGCCTTATTTATTTTCATCATTATGATAATGTTTATTGGTAAGGAATATATTTTCATTTACCGCCATGCTATTTTCAACACATTTTTAAGATCCACTGGGATATTTCAAGGTTTATAAATTGAAATAAAAGTAATAATAAGAAAGGAATGATTAAGACTGAAATCAGTCAATACTTTTATACAATAATTCAAACCGTAGCGAACCGTCATTAACATATTTACACATGATATGATACGCAATTAAAATAAATATTCATAATTTTGTAATAAATATTTAATATCCTGGTGCGATTCAGGGGAGACGGGCTTTTCGGATTCCACAGTAAATGAGAAATTAATGACTATCGGCATTAACAATACCCTGTTAATGAAGAATGGCAAAATGAGTTCTGTTTTAATGAATACGTTAATTTGTAAAGGGTTCGATTCCGTGTCAGCGTAGATGAAGCGATAATTGATGTCATTTTAATATTTGGAACCCATTTGCTTGGTGACAAACAAACATAATTAATTTGTGGACAAGTCAAGTTGATATTTACTCGTGTTTATTCAGTGCCTAATGAAAGGAAGGATTTGAAAATCAATTAACTGTAGTGATTCAATAAAGTAATAGATACATTTTAATAGCTGTTGAAAGTTTGAAAGTACTTTATAATTTAGTTAGTCTATAACCACCCAAATTCTGAATTGATTAGGGTGACATATACTATGAATCTGTAGTATTTGTAGGTAAACTTGACTGATAGATAATTTCCATAAGTGACAACATGCGTAGGAATCTAGGAATCCAAGTGAATGTAAATTAAATGGTGCCAGCTAGACGTAAAGAGATTACTGAGGAACATCATTTGCTTACACCAGATGCAATTAGTTTGAATGTCCACCTGAAACTGACAACAGGAGCTGTGTAGGTGTACTAACAAGTTGTCACGCAAACTATAACACAACTTCTATTTTACGCACTGCTTATTAATAATAATAATAATAATAAAAATAAAACCTTATATGATGAATAAAGAAATACATTAATTTTATTTTCTCAAAATATTTAGTTTCATCTTCGTATCAACCCTAAAAAAGACTTCCAATCCAATGGAGCAGACATCAGGTAAAGTAGGCATTTCTTTTCCATTTTTAAACTATCAAACATATTCGTACTACGCACAAAAAACCCAAAATTTATAAAAAAGGGATAAAGATTGGTTTGCAATAATTCAGTTTACAAATCGAAATATATTTTCCAAAGAGCCGATAAATCAATGTGAGTACTGTCGTATCGGCATGCAACGCTGCGGATGCAATGAATATTGATTTTGGTACCAATTGACTTCCCGCATTAATATTTATACCAATCCGCAGATATACAGAAGAGGTGAATCTAACTGCTTCCATTTCTGGGTATTATCAATCAAATATGCACATAATCGTGCATAGATAGAGTAAACGGAGACAAAGAGCGATTTGAATGAAGACTTAATCGCAAACCTAACATTTTTATAGGCGAAAAGAAGAATTAAGTTTAAGTACATTTTTAACACGTTCCATACCCATAGTGTAGATGACGCGTGGCATGGATCCACATGGGCGTGAATTTGCTAATAATGTTATAAACATCGTTATCTAATGCAAACCTGATTAAGAATGTAAAGTATCACTTAAAAATACTTTTCTTACAAACCTACTTTTTTTACAAATAAACTGTAAAAAATCCATACTTTTGCATTTGTAAATACTAAATTATTTACATCATAAAATTTTTAATATGAATGTTACTTGTACATCATATAGGTATGCTTTGTTATATCTGATTTTATTTACTTAATCAATTTGCAAATAAAAATAAATAATTTGAATACGTTGACGTGATGATAAGATAACAGTATCGTATTGTCTATCTAGGCATACCTATACATTAGATTAGACTGACTTGACTAAGATTACCATATCATTAAGGGCAATGAAATGCGATCTACATAGACATTATAATCTGTGATATATTCGTACCTTTCAAATAACGAGCCATAGCATGCAAATATTTTAAATCGAATTGAAAAATAAAAAACATTGATCGCAGGCAGGGACTCGAACCCGCATCTCCTTGACTATCCGGGCCATCAGAGTTTTTTATTTTGCGCTTTTATTTATAATAGTAAAAATACTTACCTTCCTGATAAAACGCTAATGGACGGTAGCTATTGAACAAGGACACTATTTAAGTAGGTACCTAATATGAAGTTTAAAATTTAAAAAAATAAAAATTATTTTATTCATTATATAGGTGAAGCTTGATTTGTCGTACCTTTTCGACACAAGCATAGGTCAATAAAAAAAAAAAAAAAAAAAAAAAAAAACATTATAGGCTCCCTTAATGAACGTAACCCTTAATGGCGTCATTTCAGAAGTTAAATGCTTTGCTCAAACCAAGACCGGCTCTCACTTACTAAACACAGATTAGATAAAGTTTACAAACTTGCAATTTTTAAAACCTCTGTTGAAGCTTAAGATAAAGAAGAGCATGTAATTATTAAATTCTGCCAGGTTGTATTAGGATTTTACTATAAAATCATATATCTGTTGAGTAAAGAGTAGGTATTGAATGTAATCACCAAAAAAAAATTCTAACTCAATGCTCCTGAGTGCAAAAAGCGTAAAATGAATGATATTAAAAGCAAATAAATAAATATTATATTTTGTCAAAAAAAATGTTACTTTTGTATTTGAATAGTTCCAGTTGATTCGGAAAAAAAGGTACATACATACATAGGTATATTACGGTAATTATATCTTCTCAAACAAAAACCAAGCTATTTATACCTGTCTAATGAACTCTACTAATTAAGTGGACAAAAATATTATAAGAAAATCAGAAAATCTCAATACCAAATAAACTAAGATGGGAATTTTGCATCATTTAACAGGGAATAATTTTGTTGAATACTATATACTTGTGTTTCTTCTATTTACAGACAGACTTACCCATGCTACCATGCAGACCTTGTTAGTGAATATCTAACAGGAGAGCATAAATTGAGTAACGAGTTACTAACTTTACAACTTGTGTGTAACAATTTAGAGATGAGGAATTTGTGCTTGCAACTACTAAATAAACTTACAGGGTTTTGGTGCCGGGTAAGTAAATAGTTACAAAAAACATGCATAGTCAACGGTTTTGCAAAACTTTTCTAAAAACACAACAATACCTTTCTGGGAAGAAGAAATCGACACCCATAATATAATTCAGTTGGTTTGGGTATATTTTGTATGAAACAGCGATTTTAATTCGTTTACAAAAGTGTTTCAGTTTTTTGTGAAATGGACAAAAGCCATTGAACGAGTATTTGCAAAAAAATATATTTCGAAAATTGATTTTTTAAATTATCGCGTAGACTCGTAAAAATACGAAAATTATCGCATAAAGACGTGTACAAACCGCGAAAGCCTCAAGCAAACAGTATTTTCTAAGCCGCCATTTGCAAAATGTAAACTTTATTAGGAAAATAATAGAAAAGTTACAAATCTTATTACCTACATATAATACTTTCAAAAAGGTAATAACTATTGTATGCGGTAGTAGGAATATTCTTAGTTTAAGTAACTTTAACAGGTTAATGTATTATATTATTGTGTTTGAAGATACTCTCAAGAAGTAGCTTATTAAGGTAACGGATAAAACAGACGTATTTTTAATTGAATGTTGTAATAAATTACGTGTAGGTGGACATATTCTGATGTTTATTAAAAACTTGCATTAATAATGTTTATATCACAGAGAGTGTCGACATTGGGCCATATTCTAAACCAACTGTAGTATGTGAAATTGATTCGAAATTCAAAAGGTTTTTATTCAAAGTAAGATATAACAAAATTATTTTTTGATTTAGATGCCAGTCCATGGCTGGTCGATCAAATTTGGCGTCTGTGGAGAAGAACGATTGACAGAAACTCTACATATTTATAATATTCTACATTAATGAACCAATCGTTTCTACAAATATGTGTATAAGTGGATATAAGAACGAAAGCTCAATACAGATTATTACGTTTTTAATCAAGCAACAAGAGTATAAAAAATATATATAAAATCTACAAGTTAAAACATACAAAGTTCCCTAACCACAAGGACAAGCTGGAAGTAGGTTGCTAAAAGCACCCATATGGACACAGAGACAGTAATTTAATTTTAATACCTTAAGAAGTACTCTGAAAGTCGACACAAACTCCAACGCTCTTAAACATGAGCCCAAAGAACCTACTTTTTAGGTTGTTTTGAAAAGTTATTTCGATGTTCCTGAATTATTCATTTGTTTGCAAAATTTCCCACCTAGATATTTTAACAGGTAACCAAAATATTCGGTGAATTTGTAAATAATGTTATCTTAATACTTGATAACTTTTGGAATATTCTCTGAAATCATTCAAATGAAATAAATAGCATTGATTTGTGTGCGTAACCAAGGCTTCTTTGTCACTTGAAATAGAAGTGTTATCATCAACATAACTGACAAGCGGGTTGGTGGAGAGCATGGTCTAAAGAAACAAGGTCTAACCGTTAGACCACGTGATTTCAAGTCCGGTGAAGCTTGATCCGTCGTACCATTTCGTGACTCAAGCAAAGGTCAATTAAAAAAAAAAAAAACCACGTGACTGACGCAAGCCTAGTACGTCATTTTACTCTGTTCATCCTTATCTATTACACGTATTCGACAAGGATGAGTAGGCAAAATGACGTAGGCTCGTGTCAGTTACGTGGTCTAATGGTTAGACCTTGTTTTCTTAGACCATGGTGTGCCATGGTGGAGAGTTAACCCCCCCCCCACTAGCATCTTTCGAGCGTCGTCGTCGTGCGTCGCGCATACATTCATAGGCCGCAAGGCGAGTGAAGCAAAAGACGGACGGGTATAAGTCACGCGTGACATAATTTTGTCGTGCGTCTACTCTTATCCTATTGGAGGATATTTCAATATGGCGGACTTCTCGCAGCTTTTTGACAGATAATTGTGAGATAATGGCTAGTCTCAGTGCTTCATGCTAGGACTATTGATTGACTGTTATTATAGTTAAAATAAAACCGTATAGCCAAATTATTCTCCCACTACATCCGTTTTTCGGAATCGTACAACCTGGCTGTTTTCAAGTCGAGAGTGAAAAGGCATTTTCTGGGTGAGCGTGTAACATCATCGGCCACGTCATCACTTTTCACTAGGTGACTCTGTGGTAAAACGCAATCCCACTATTAATAAAAAAAAGAATCTTAGCCAATAAAATAAGGCTTTAGATACTTTTAAATAATACTGATAGTTATTCATTCCCTTTAACAAACTGCTTATCTGGGTTAGCGAGAAGAGAAACATTCTCTAGGCAATTAATTAGTTTAAACAGCATGCTGTAAAGATCTAATTAACATCGAACGACACTTTGTATCTAGTGCGTAGGCGACAACGAGACGCGGGAATCGTCTCCACGAAACAGTTTACGAGAATGGTACAGCAAATGAGCTGGATTTTAACGCAATCACTTCATTAGAGTAGTATCTTGTAGGTATTTTGATACTTTTATGTGCAGAATGTTTGTTTTGCAAAAAGTCTAGTTTGAAAAATTACTAATTAGCAAAATGTCCATTTTGCTGTTGAACATCTTGCATAGTGGATATTATGCAAATGGAACTTTTTTTCACCGCTGGAAATTTGCAAAATGAACATTCTGCACCTAAAGGCTTTTATAATGTTACTTTCTTTTTTGACGATAGGCCAGTTAGTAGTGCGCCTGGCTTAAAAAGATTGCAGGTTCGAATCCCGCCGAAGACAAACTTTTATTTGATCAGTAGTTGTGGTAGGATGTTGTATTTATTATAATATAAGTATTAAGCACCTATTAAACACCTAAGTATGTGACTCAGTTTGCTATTAATATTCATGGGACTCGGCCTAGTGAAATATTCCTACATAATATTTTTAGGTGCTAGTAATAAATCTATTTTTACTTGATGTAGATAATTGAAAAATTTTAATTGGTTATTTTGATTATCTGATGATTAATTGTGTTTTAAATGCAAATCTTTCACTTATTTATTTCCCACTATGGTTTGTTTCATAATATATTAATCCGGACAAAAGGTCATTGACGCCTGTATACAATGCGCACGTTTTTGCAAACGATACGATAAAACTATAGGAAATTATCGCAAAATATGTAATTTGGCATACCTACCGTAGTTGAAGGCGGAGTGAGCGTGTGACCTTGCCAAAAATTTAGGAGTTACATTATTTTTAATAACTCTCAAGAAAAGAAAAAGGTCAACGAACTTTTATCCGGATTAAACTACAGTAAAATATCTAGTTGTTAGGACACTGCAGTTGCAACAAAGCAGTTTAAATGTTTTATAAAGCTCAAATAACGGATACTGTCTTAGTTAAGTAGGCACTATATTATGATAATGTTGCTGTTGCTATCATGCTATTGCGTTGTAAACCAGGTTTCTAATGATAAGAACTATTTGAGTCTAAATAGTAAAACACGTTGTTAAATACAGATATGTTTCTCTGGTTAATATTCAGTCTCTAAATATTTCTTTCATATCAAAGCATAAAATAAAATTACTTATATGAACTGCCTTAAAATAATGTAAATTTTACAACTAAATAATCACCTTCGACACCGACTCAGTTTGGACAATTTAATTTTTAACTATTATATTACTATATCACTGAAAACTAATATCCTTTTTACAATTTTGTTATTTTAAAAATCATTTATTTTTGTGTCGGTAAAACATAATATTATAATCAACTTTTCACTTATTACATTCATAGCAAATACGTTGAATAAATTGAAAAGTGTTCGCATTCATAAGGACTGAATAACAGAATTACTTCTAACTCCTCTACACTCTCACGGTGAAAGCGAGTAAATGCAATTAAGTTTCGTCGGCATGTACGTGAAAACCACAGTTAAGTCCCTACACTGAGTTGAATATGAATAAGTGTTCAGTAGCACCAGTCGCAGCTTCAGCTATTATTTCGGCTGTGGTTTAAACATGTCTATTGAAATAAGTCAAAATATTGCTTACTGTCAGCAAAACTTGCAGGACCATTCGCCAGTTCACTAA
Source organism: Teleiodes luculella (assembly GCA_948473455.1). Lineage (NCBI taxonomy): Eukaryota > Metazoa > Arthropoda > Insecta > Lepidoptera > Gelechiidae > Teleiodes > Teleiodes luculella. Next base: position 8,559,314 of record OX419589.1, read on the forward strand.
TTTGAGTTATACGAGTCTGAGTAGAAACAGTATCAACGTATCAAATGCGGCTTCGTCGTAGAGAGAGTCAGCACTTGTAACAAATAGGTACATATAAGTGTTGTTAAACATTTATACTGCTGAGCGTGCTCAATTGTATTAACCTAATTCTTCGGTTATTCAGTATTGTCTCACGCCACTTATGCTATAAGCTTTACGGTCTTTATTAGCGGTTTTCTTTACCACTTTAGCAGTAAAGCCGCCTGTTAACAAATGTGTTATAATTTGTTTTTTCTGCACTTTATATTGTTAATTCTAGTGACAGTTTACAAAAAAATAGTTATTTTATCTATTTTATATTATAGCAGTCCCGAAATATATCTGATTCTATTAGCGTTTATTTGATTTCTCTACAAACGACATATTTTGTCCAAAAAACCGCAAACGTAAAAAAATGCGAAGAAATTCAACTTAATAGGGTGCGCTATCCAGATGGGCTCAGCAATACAGCCCAACAACTTTAGCCAACTATTCCCGTCCAAGAACGGCTCTGTCGCCAATCGAATGCCTGATTTCAATTTAGATTAGCTGTTAAACATGCAGCGTAAAAGCTTATCTAACGAGTACACCTGTTAAAGTCCAAATAATGTATGACTACCCTCTACGTTCTCGTTACTATCTGTATACTACTAATGTCACCATTATATGCAAAAGGAAATAGAATACAACAATCTACCTACATTTATACAAACTTAACTATTTAGCGTATGATAGAAAAAAAAGTAAATCTGTAAAAACCAGGGAGATGGGAAATAGCCGCGATTTTGGTAAAAATAGTTTGCGAATGGTATAAACAACAGATTTGATCCAAAATCTGTTTTTATTAATATTATTTTAGACGTCAATGAACTATGATTTTGATTGGACTAATTAGATATCTAGTCTAGTCTAGATAGACTATGGTATGTTCATTTTATGTTTTAAGCTAATGTACTACAACTTCACGCAAGAACTGTTACCAATGTATATGTTACGAATTTCTGGGTCGAGATAAAAGTTGTAACAACCAATTAGTAGTAGCTAATTTAGATTCAAACAGTGGTGTCGCGCCTTTTCCTACTTTCTTTATCGCCTTCGTTCCAAAAAGGAGCACCTATTTGTCTTTCTCGGAAATAACATTACTGAGCAGTCTGTTAACTACTACACAGTCTTATATTCCTGAACGAAATACAAAATGAGTCTTCAAATGCGACGATTTATAGCAGATCTTCTTTCCCTTTTTACCCGTTCATACTTTCATTTTGATTTTACGTGTAAGTATTTATTTATTTATTTATTTAACCATTTATTGTACACAAAAACATACAGAGGACAAATACATGATAGAGATACAACACAACAGGTCTCCATATAAAACTTTAACAAGTTTTTAAGCAAGATTATTTTCTTTATCCGCACGTAACGCTTCGTACATTTTTACGTACTACTGATAAAGGCAGGGGGACACCTGTTTTGACATTGGAAATGTCTTTTTGTCCGCAACCAGTATAATAGCTTGGCCCCGATTTCACGAAAAAGTGCGATCTCCTTATATTTCGAAGAGTGTTGTGAAGATATGATATATAAGAAACTCGTATTCACTAGACCTGTAAGGTGCAAAAAGAATTATTCTAGAAAACAAAAAACGAATAAAGTTATGGCCGAATAAGTGATAAAAAATCTCTTTATTTTTTCGAATTTTTGTTTTATATTTTGGAAATAAAGAATTATCTGGGCAATTTAGTAAGCTACAATTTGAGCCTTTATGAAAATAGTTATACTTAGTCAAATTATCGCGTAAATATACAAAATGATAGTCAAAAAGTCAGAACGAAATTTTTACATTTCAGTCATGTCCAATGCGCTCGATAGTCGTGTGACGCACGAAATGTGATTTTTTGTCGGAATCTTCATAAAATTCATAAGTGGACATGAACAGACATTTTCTAGGATGGATGTACTACAATCGGACAGGTGAGACTGTGGTCAAACCCGAACCCTTTGGATAAAAAATGTATTTTCAACTTACCTCTGATAATTATGCGGTTGATTATGCATTAGCGGCTGCGTGGGCTGAGCTAAGAGAAGTTGTTTTTGCTGTTGCTGCCTCTGCAGCATTTGCTTGCCGAAGACGCCATAACCGAAACCGTAAATCTCGTCCTCTTCTTTGTCTGTCAAACAACTTGATGGCTGTAAAGAAAAAGAAAACCTTTTACCAATTTTGCCGTACCTCAAAAAGCAAAAATGGCAACTATCTCGTTTAGGTATCTGTCCGTCCGTCTGTTACAGAAAATTTCCTCCGAAACTATCTTAAAAGACCTATCAAACTAAGTGATTTGGATTTTCTAAAGGAATACAACAGTGAATATTTTATGAATGAATTTCGGTAGTGCAGTGTGTTTGAAAGTCAAACTAAGTGTATTATGTGCCAGAGGTAAAATAATTACAGTTAAGCATAACACAGTAATTAAACTGCTATGATAAATCAATTGCAGCGGCCTCAATTATCCAGACTACTAATTCAATTATTCCTAACTCAGTTGAATTCAGACTGCTGAGTTGCAGTCGTGTTCCAATTGGCTTGCATTTTAACGTCGCATTGGCTTATCGCGTTAATATCCAATCGATTTAGTTTTGACTTTCGATTTCAGTCTTGCTCGATTTGCATTTTTAAATGCTTTTGCAGTTATAAATTGCAGAGTTGTCGAAATGTTGTATATAGTGGATGCTAAATATATCTAGTGACTAAATCTTTTAGAACAAAGAATAAGCGAAAAGTAAAACGAAGAGGACAACATTTTAAATCACTATAATAAACCAATGCTCCGTTTTGGGATGCTAAATACATCAAGGAGCTAAATCTTGGATTAAAAAGTAAAGGATAAAAAGAAGAAGACAAAATTTTAAAACAAATTGTGCTGCGATGCATGCCCCTCTTTAACATAATTTTAAAATTATCGTTATAACCAATTTTAAAATCAATTATATTTTTTTATCTATACTATCTTACATCTATATCTAATCTACTTATAACTAAGATACTAAAATCAAAACAATACTAACAGAACCTACCGAATATTTTCCAGGCACGTAAATGGGTTGTGAATGTGAAGTTGTCAGATTATTAAGCGCTAAAGAGCCAGGGCTGGCCGAAGGGGGAGTTTGAGGTGTGCCAGGGCCCCCCAACACCCTCATCCTGGGGGACATCTCGTCCCATTCGTGCCTTCGGAGTTCCTCTAAATGGTCTAACACGTCTCCGTAGTGGGTCGAAAACAGATCCGCGTATCGCGAAGCTAAGCCTTCGAGGTAGCCCCTGTCGCCGTCCTGCGAATCAAGAAATAAACTAATTTAAAAACATTATTTTTCAAACTGAAGAGCTTTAATAAATGTTTGGAATTTGAGTATTTATTTACTACGATTAATTATTTAGAATTAATTATGTCTCGTTTTACTTTCCATTTTGTGATCTTGCAAATTGCGGCGGCGTTCAAGGGAACAACAGTAAATTTTACAAGTAGGTAGCCCACATAGACGTGATTTTGCCGAAAAATACGGTAATTAGTGCCATGAGACCTACTTGGCTGAAGCGATCCCTTCCTTCCGGACAATTTCCTTGGACTCCGAAAAAGGGGAATAAATAGATGCAAAGGGAGGCAATTAAGATCATCAGCTCGAAATTTATGGACAGGATTTAAAATTAAGGATGTTTCGCGATTGCTGCTTGAACGGAATTGTGTAATTAAAAGGTAGTAATAAACATAGAATTATGGAAGCTTTTGGTTTGTTCGATTAACCCTTATCATTTCTCTGTAATGAATTATTATTATTTCAAAAACGTTAATACTTTTTGTGACAAAAAAACAATTTGTAGTGGCCTTACACTTCTTGTTCTTGTTTCAATCATAATAAAATAACATAGTAACAAATAAAATTTAAGCTAGGTATTGTTTGTATAAAATATTGTTCTCACTGTGTAGGAGCAAATATTTAACAAGTTACCAGCAACAACACAAAGTATGAAACTGCACCGCTTTCGGGGCATCTCGGTAAACCAAAATTAATATAAAACGGGCGAGTAAAAGTCAGAAATAAACAAAGGCGAAATAATCTGAACGCAAACGAACTCTTTCATTAAGACCGAGCAAAAGACTGGGGCTGCGGGGAAATTCAGCGACTCTGGATAAACACTACCAAAGTGGTTTTCTAGCTTCTACGTTGATGGTTTTCTTTGTGGGATAGAGGTTTTTATGTGGTTGCTCGTTATTATACTAATTTTTGGCAGAAATTCAGTTCAAGAATTAATCATTCATTCAACATAATGCTGTCACATGTGTTTTAGTAAAAAGTATCAAATATGCAACTCTTTTTATACTATTGTATTTTCATAGGGCTATAAAAATATTGTTTCATTATAATAATATATTTTTTTATTAACTTAATATTATCTAATTTTAGGCACAAGGATATTCCAATTGTACAATCAGTAAAATATTTTTTGTCACAGTATTTTGTGAAATGATTGCCGAAATTTTATTGTCTTGCAATTTCATCCGGCGATAAAAACAAATTGTCATTATCCGTTCGATGTCCATTCCGAGACATCTAAAAGGCGTCAGTCATAATTACAGCGAAATAAGTCTTAAATTTGTCATTAAGTGTCATAGAAAATACCCCAACTTGAATGGGTAAGCGCACTTAGAATTCAACCAGCGGTCGCGGAGTCAAAGATGGCCGGACTTTATTTCCATTTTTAAATGAGAGCGGCCGAGAGCTTTGTCGGCTACGAGTTGTGCTCTGCGTTTTAAGTGGATTAAATCGCTCCACGCTCGTAAAACCGACAAGTGCCTGACTAAGAATTAAAGTAACACTTCGACTTTTGCATGAGAAAGCGCCGTTCGCACTCTCTTGCCTCACAATTTGTTGCAATGCCACCTCTGCTTAGAAATTCAGGCGCTACATTGTGGAAACGATTCTATTAAGCTGGTGATGGCTTTTTTAATACCCTTTACCTATTGACTAGCTTAAAGTCAGTGTATATTTGAATTAAATTAAGTTAGTAAGGCAACATTTATTGTAACTTTCATTCTTCTGTAACATAAAGCCTCAAAAGCGATTGAACGAAGTAAAAGTTCATGAAACTCAGCAATGCTATTAACTTTGAAGAACATTTTGGTAAGGCAATCGTAGAAGCCAATAAAAGTAACGTAGCAGGCAACTAAGTCAAACAACTGCAATAAAAGAAAACAATAAATAGCTCATGATGCGTTGGCAAAAGGCATAGAAAGTGCTCTTGAATTTAAATTGTATATTTAGTCTGTGGTCAGCCGTTCACGGCATAGAAACGGGTTCATTCGATGGTAGAACGACAGAAGGAATGTTTACGAAAAACAACGCCAGACAGTTTACAACTATAATAGAAACCAAACATACTTAGTTCTGGGAATATCTATTCTCAAACGGTAAGGATAAGGACTTAATCGACAGGAATATCTGAGAGAGTTAGAAATAATGCATTTTTTAAATATCTTTAGTGTAAAAGTAGTGTAGATAGAGATAGATAATATGCAAGTGTTCATGAATTAACACTCACATTTTGCGAAAAGCTATTTGCTGTCGGTATGTTTTAATATAAAATTAAAATCAAAGCAAGCTTTATTTAAACACAAGTTTCGTTCCGAAAGCTCTCGATTTTCAGCCATCCTCCCAGAATTTGAAGTTAAATTATCGATTCCGAGAGATTTGCCGAAACATCTGCGACATGGGCCTGAAAATACAGTGCCTAGTTTTTATAATTAAGGTATTATGTAAAAGGTACCTTAATTATTTTTTTTCGTTAGGTGTTTATTTGATTTTTTGAGTTTTTTTATTTTATTTTATTTACAACATAATAATATTTACTAGTAAGCTTGTGTTATTGATTTGTGCCGTAGCAAATTGCTTTCGCAATTCGTTTGACCGTCCAGGGAGATGATTTCTCACTGAAATAGCTGAACAAGTTACGATAAAAATTTGAGTGCCATGTAAAGCATCACGTGAAAAATCATATTAAACTACTTTCGACAAAGAAACAAAAATCTTTCTTTCTCATTTAATAATTCTTATTAAATAATAATACTAACATAGGGTGCTTGCACGACTAGTTGACCATTCAAGCTGATTTCAAGCTAAAATTTTTTAAATAAATTATACTTGTTTACTAATCGACGCCTGTCCTTGCAAATATTAATGTTCATGGCTTTCACATGGGTATAGAACTTGATATGAAACATGAAAAAATAAAATGTACCAATACATGACCCTTTTTTCAACCAATAGGAAGCGACGACGAACGTTACTTTGCCATGATAAAAATAAAACAAAATAATACACTAATAACAAAATAGCGCGTAGGATAAAATATATTTTTTTGCGTGGTGGTCAGCTTTAAGTACCTGGTCAGCTATTGGTACACCGCTATATTATAATATTTATTGTACCTATTATAATAAAATTAATATTGTAAGTATTGTTAGGATATGCTACCCTTATGCTCACTCCAAAGATGAAAGCGGGATGTTTCTCCTTTCCCGGGTCCTCCGCTATCGAACTTTGCTTTAAAATGAGTATAAATTGCAAAACTTGGGAATTATTTCCGTCTCTCTTCCATGGCAATTTACTCCGTTTTTCCAGACTTTCATTATAACAAGTTTAATTGAAGACCGCGTCCGGTACATAAATTTAAACTATTGGCATGCATTTTAATCTGTTTAGTAGTTAGTCTCGGCTAGGTAATGACTAGTACACTAGTTGTAGTTCAGTTTAACTTAGTATACATTTATTAATGCGAGTAGGCCATACCTTAACATAATAACTACTATGTAGTTTAAATAAACTTTTTGAATTTGTGTGAAAAATAGTCTGTATATTGAAATAGACAGACATAATATTTTTAGGGTTCCGTACCTCAAAAGGAAAAAACGGAACCCTTATAGGATCACTTTGTTGTCCGTCTGTCCGTCTGTCAAGACCCTTTTTCTCAGGAACGCGTGGAAGTATGAAGCTGAAATTTATATCAATTACTCAGGTCTACTGTCCCTTGAAGCTGTGAAAAAATCAAACTTCTAAGCCAACGCAATCAAAAGATACAGCCGTTTATGCCGCAAATTTTCGACACTTGCAAGGGAATCAAAACCTACAGGGTGCTTCCCGTGAACTCAGAATCTTGAAATTTGGTACGAAGCAACGTCTTATAGCATAGATAAAGGAAAAATTACGAAATCCATAAATTTTTAGTTACATCACATAATATATATTTTTTTAATAATTTTAACCTTACTACCCATTTCCTCATAAACGCGTAGAGGTATTAAATTGAAATTCATACCAAATACTCAGGTCTATAATACCTTTAAGCTGTAACAAAATCAAACTTCTATGTCAACGCAATCAAAAGAAACAGCAATTTAAGCTGCATATTTTGAAACTCGCAAGTACTCGCAAGGGAATCAAAACCTAAAGGGTACTTCCAGTCGACCTAGAATCTTGAAATTTGGCATGAAGCAACGTTTTATAGCACACATAAAGGAAAAATTCCGAAAACCTTAAATTTTTAGTTACATTACAAAATATATATTTTTTAATAAATATAAACTTATTACTTTTTTCCTCATGAACGCGTAGAGCTATCAAGTTGAAATACTTACTTAGTACTTAGTTACTTAAACGATAAAGAGATCTTTGTCTTAAATTTATGCTCCTCCATCTTTCCCCATTGTAATGTTATGAATTTCATTTTGCAATAAGATTACCATAGTTATGACTCGATTGTCGTAATGAAAGAACTTTGTAAACCTTGCAGGTTTGTACGGAACCCTCGGTGCGCGAGTCCGACTCGCACTTGGCCGGTTTTTTTATGTGATCATACTCGTAGGTACATTAGAACGATCTCATAACGTAAGCAGCGAAAAGAAAGCAAATAAACATAAAGGTGCGTGCGTGCGTGCTTGTGTGCTTTCGTAAGTATTGTATTGTTTGATTAAAACTATACTCATTATTTATGCTGCTTGTCCAATATGCTTCATGTTTTTATCTTTTTCATACAGTTCATTATAATAATGCACATAATTCTAATAAGGTCTATAAGACAAAGCAAACAAGGGTTATTTTTGTGAAAACTGGCGTAACTTTAAAAACTGAGTCTACAAAAAAGAAGTAAAATAAAATGCAGACGTACCTAAATGTCTGTCACAATATTATATGTCATGTATAAAATGAATAAGTAATTTAATAAGTAACAACAGGTTTGCTGGTAATTTATGCTCATCAAGTGAACAGATGCAGACAAGCTAGGGGTTACCATTAGGGCTGCGTCGTAAAACTGGTCCCAGCTGTTGTTGGTAAGTAACAGGTACTATCGGGTATACGACTTAAGACGCAAAGCCATTAATTTTTAAGAATAAAGCTTTCTTTATCATCTTTTTGTTAAATTAATACTTATTACAACAGTCTGTAACAGTCCATTGTTGGACTAATCCTGGAATAATAAGAAAGAAGGTGTCGCCAAAACCCCAAGTTGAGTGGGTTGGGGACCGCAGTTGTTGTCTCTACTACTATGATCATTCAGCCGAAAGACTTTCTCTGCAAAAAAAGCAGCCCCAAAAGATCTCACAAAAACCATAAAATAATCAGATATTGATCGAGGATGGAAATGTCGAGTACCTACCAATTATTTGGTTGCGGAGGTTGTTAATAAAAGCTTTTAAAATTGATTTGATCACAGAGAGTCGAAATTAACTAGACATAGAAAACTAAAGACTTACTTCGCCAAAGAAACAATACAGAGCCATTCAAGTTTGACAAGCTAGTACTCAACATTCTTATACCCGCTCAATGTGAGTTTGATGTGCTTGACTGCACTTTTTGCAGTATGAACATTAATTTTAATGGGCAGTTTCATACAGCCTCCCGGGATAGTTAAGGCGACTTGCGAAGTGACAGTCCGGCCTTTGTGAGATGTTGTCCGCCGGCGCACCATTACTAGCATTGTATGAAGGGTCAACGACTTCAAGCCCTCGCCTTTGTTGATTTTTAACATCTAGTACTTCTAGGTTTTTATCAAAGGCCCATGTAAGCGCAAAATCAGTCCTACGTCAAATATTGATATAAAACCAAAATAAATTGACGTGGATTCTAAAATAGAATTACTCATTGTGCCTGTGTCTTACGTACATTGTTGTGTATAGTAAAATGGGCTTCTTTATTTATAATGGATAACTATTTCTTTTAATCGTAAGTCATCATCATAATTTTAGCAGAAAGAATAAAAAAGAACCCTCCCAAAACGATCGGATTTTTTTATCCTTTGTTTCAGCACAGGTTCAAATCATACCTAACTCATTCCAATCCGTTTGTCCGTTATTGCGTGATTTAGTAACAGACATCCACACATTGAAACTTTGTCTTTTATTATAATATAATAGTAAGAGAAACTATTTTATATTAAAACTAGATTAATTAAAAAGCTAGGCCATTCTAACCTAATCCATCACTGGAAGGACAAGGCATGAATGAAGGAGGCACCCCGTTTGGGATTCAGCCGCGGCAGGTGATACCGCACATAAATCCTCTTTGCCGGCGGTCTGTGGCACGCGGAACTTCGTCTTATTGTGCCACCATTCGTTTTGTTCCACGGGGACGGCTATTTTGGATTTGCGATCTCTTTATAGAACCGATTCTGCGGATCGCGCTGCAGGCTGCTGGATTGTGACTTGCGCTTCTATGCGCATTTGGAAAGATTACTGTTCCGTTGCGGTTAGTTTTTTGGGGGTAGATAGAACGGTTGCGTTCATCTTGTCTTAAAAGAATAGCAGTTATATCGTTAAAAATATTAGGTTGCCTAACCACTTCTGTCTGTCCAACTTTGAAATGCGTATTTTAAAACAAATTCATCTGAATGGTGTTTCTTGAGATGCATAAGTAATCGCACTGACTGCAACATTCAAAGGAATGTAATGATATGGTGCCAATGTTTATCTTGATAAACTTCAGGTTTCCTAAGGCAGATATAGAGTAGTTAAATAACTTCACAGCTTCTATTGTATTCCAGCCATTCCTGCTCCGTTCATGGCTAGCGGCGCGAAGCTATTTCAGATTCGTGATCTCTTAATAGCATTCGATACTTTGATCCTGAACCGACTACTGAATAAGCGCCGATCCTCGATGAAAGAATTAAATACTCACCGATTGATACGATAAAATATCCTGCTTTCTATTCATGGAGTACTTGGTACTTTGGTTTGTACTAGCAGAGTCTAGTAAGTCATTATATTTTCTTTATTTGATTTGGTAAGGCGTTCCTTCTATCCGATTTATTCTAAGTAATATTAAAAGAACATATTATTATGTATGTATGTATGTATGTTATTTATTTTTTGAAAAAGAAATGTAAGAGCTACATTTAATACCCTTAGGCCTCTTAACAAATTCTAAATTTCTTCAGCTATGTCTAAATCAACTTTACTTAATGAAAAAGCCAATAAAAGTAATTAGTAATAAATTTATAAGTAAAGACTTATAAATTAGTCCTTATCTAGACGATAGTGTTTTGAGTTGAAAGGTTTTTATGAACAAAAGATAATTAGTCTTGTTGAACAAGATCGTATACAACGAAAAAGTTCTGAACCGAAACAATATCTACGAGTGACATTACTCTATATGACCTACTGAACTTGTTTTCGTTTCTTGATGCGCAAAGTTTTAGAGATGCCAGCGAAGGTCGTATTCCTATTTTCTCATTGGCATATATCATATCAATAGTATAACTATGGTTTGACTATGGAGCACACATTTTAATATTTTAGTAGTACGAGTATTTAAATAAGCGTATAATTAATATAATGAAAGACCAACATAGCAAAGCACCAAATACGATTATAAATTGTACTAATATTACACAATTTAAATTAAATATGCTACAAGAATAATAGTTCATTTTCCCACCAGAAATAGCTTCATAATTAGATAAAAATTCAATTTGTTTACATTTTACACAATTATATTTAACAATTACATCCTGAAAGAATGACCGTCACCAGCAAATAGATACAATCAAGTATTGAAAACTAATAAAACTTATTTTATGCACAGATCGACCGTAATTATCTTGATGATACATTAAAATTTTAGAATATACGACCATCGTACTGTAAACATATCTATAATATGGTACTCTTAATATCTGAAGCAAACAAATAATGAATCTCTATTAATAAACCTCGTACTCTCTCATTTGGTGCAGACCGCTTGTCCTGGAATTTATAACCGTCTGCCGCCGGTGCTTCTTCATTTCATTATACCAGGAGACACGACCAGCACGACTCAGGCAAATTGGTAGCGAGCTCCAATCAACTTGGAGGTGCGCTACATTTTGGAATGTTCGAGAGAATCGCTGGAGATTCAATAGAAAAAACGAACATTCTTTTCAAATATTTTACGAAGTTTAAATAGGTACGTTAGGTAGAAGGGCAGTGGAAGTGCCTAAGTTTGATAATGTTTATTAGTCGCCGTCGTACTTACGAAAGTTCAGAATGAAGCCTAAGCTTAGTCGAGGCCTTTATTATACGACTACAGGTCTTCCGCTCCGATCCAAAAGCTATACATATTACGTGAGAGTGAGTCGTTCATGTCTAGATACAACAACACGTAGGAAGATTATAAAATATAGAATCGATTTATGTTAGTATTAACTTAGTATAGAAGAAAAGGAACATATTAAGGAGAGTCTTAAAACAAAATGAGCTTCAGTTAATAATGATAGAGTAAAAGCTATTTCCGAACGTGTTCGAAACTTTATTCATAGTCACGAGTACGAAAACCCATTAGCTAAGGATTACTAACCTAAACAATGCCGAATGAAATACAAGACTACCGGCAGGGCCGTAAACTTTAATGCTGCAACAAATATTGGAAAGTCGACTTAAGAGTTATATTTCAAAATATTATCCGAGTGGATCGCATAGTCGGGCACTCCACCCGGGAGGAAATGTGAAATCTATAACAAATGTATCGGACGGATATTGACTTTTGATGTCATATAAGATGCGTGACTGCTGTATTCTCACGATAATAAAATAATGTAAGTACTGTCATATTTCAGTATTGTTCAATGTTATCTCGCATACGTAGCAAACATTGGTGGGGTGGCAATGATTTCATACATTCTCAAAATACTTCGAGTGCGATGTAATTTAATCTATGTGCTAAAAACTTAGTGTAAGTACTCAAGAGGATTGAAATCAAAAACACAAACATTTCAGGGATCTTGTAATAAAATTACAGCTTTGCTGCTTCTCTTCTTTACTGGGTTATAAAAAGAACACTTTGCTGAACATTATTTTTTTAATATATAAAAAAAAAGTATAGAGTTATGTAAAAAAGACTATAACAATAAAATTTGATTAGACTAGTCAAAATAATGACAATGACAAATTATTTCCTCGAACAGTCAAAGTTGGATAGCCATAAACTACACACTGCATTTTAATACGTACGTGGGTGTAACACACAGCGTGATACCATCTTGTAATATAGGTGGAAACATTTGTGAAATATTAAATAATATTTTGATAAAAGATAGATAAGTATAATGTATTCTATAAGCAGATGCGAAGACAGTGGTCGCCGTACAAATGACAATCTGTTTAAAATGAATTAAAATCTTAGAATACAATAATATACTTTAAGTAATCAAGAAACAATACACATAAAAAATCAAGATTTTAACAATATAAGTGTACAAACGGCTAAGGTAGGGTACCAGGTAAACCTCTTCTTACAAAATAGACCCTAATGGAAAAGAAAATACAACAGAAATCAGATTTCAACTTCTATGACGACTATTAAAGTGTTCTGTCAGTGTGTCTATTGGTGTCTATCTTGTTTCTGAAAACAGAACTGCGGGCGGATTCTGTTCCCCATAAACCACCGACGTACATAAACAAGAGCATTTGAATATTGCACGTGGGCAGCGAGTGACAACCGACGCGTGCTACACATTCAGCACAACAACGGCGCAACGGAACATGGTCATAAATATTCCGATTGCTATGTATTCTAAAACTAAATGTTCACGGAATTTATGGAAACATAATGTGTAACATCAGGTAATAAATACTACGAAATAAATACAGCTAGCTAGCTAGCACAGTTATCGCGTGATACTACGCCAGAAGAAAAATCTAATAAAAAAGAACACACAGGTGAAAAGTTTGAAAATCAATATTTCATTCGTTCTGAAATAAAAGATGTGTTCTAAATTTGAACGGTCCAATCTGTCAACAGTCGAGCGCGCGTGTTGTGCGACGACGAATGGTTGCAAACGATACCTTCTCGTACATCTGTAGTCTATTTTCAGATTTGTCACTGTTCACTGCTGAGGCGACTGTCTGCACCGGAACTCGACAACTCTTTTTTCAAACGTAATTGCTTGAACACAAAGGCGACAATAGATCGATATATTGGTCGGATATACGGAAGGATACGTCAATTATTTTCCGTCTCTTGATGTCATTCTGTTTGCATGTGGTGCATACGGTAAACGATAAGATAACACATCATTATTATCGTGATATTGATGACTATGCGTTTAAATCGAAAAGTAAGTATGATTAATGTGAACTCGTATTTAATTATTTTGAAGAGTAAGTAATATTTTTACGAATAATTCATTAATCATGTTTCATGTACAATTTCGTTAAAACTTCACGAAATTGTACATTTACGACAATTTGCAAAACCGATAAACAGATTTCCTTTTAAACGACTGACAAATTACTTAAAGTAAGGAAACACTTATTATTCTTTCGCTGCATTTAAATAATTTAAACAGTTTTTCGCCAGAAGACCCATCCAAACACACAATCGGATAAAAGAGCTCCCCTTTATCGCAAAGCTTTGTACAAACGCATTAAGCTAATTTGAATGGTAGAGCGTCTCAAAAAGCTGTTGTTTGGAGTGTTCTCTTTGGACGCGCGCGGCCGGCCGCGCCAGTGTACGCCACGCTGCATTCTGTTCGTCGCACCAGCGGCCTTTCGCTACAACTTAAACAGTGAAAAGGACTAGAAACTTGACAAGGATTACTAATATTATAAATGTGAAAGTGTTAGTTTGTCGTCCTTTCACACTGAAACTTTTCCACGGATTGACCAGATTTCTTGCACAGAGGTAGATCGACGGCTGGACACATAGGTTACTTTTTAGTGTGGGAAAATATATATTTCTCACGGGAAAATCCAAAAAGTAACGCAGGCGTAGCCGCCGCAAGCAGATAGTTAATAAACAATTAATGTCAATGTAACAAGCTACAAAGTTTTTAATATCTTAATTTATTAAAAATATTTGAGTTTTATTGTAATATCTTTTACATGATGAAAAGATATTTTATCACTGGTTTGTATTATCTGTTACATTTTATTTGATCGACCTCTCTCTGATCATTTTCTTTTTCAGCCAATCGAGTCAACTAAACCGACAGATTATTTTACGGTATGTAGCTTAAAGGTAGAGATTGTACTGCCTAATTAGTCTACGATTATCAGCGTATGATTATAATTAATAAGCTATGTGTGAAACTCATTGATTTGCTTGCATTCATTGCTTGCTTATCTCATTGGTTTCTGTTATTTTTTGCCTACAGTAACATACACTACACTGTTATCAACATAGCGATATACTACCAAGACTGCCTCGAATCTGTCTCACAGAGAGAACACTCCTTGAAATCTGAACTCTGAATACAACAAAGAGCGTGGCAATTCTACAGCTTTTTCGTTCCACTGCACAAGGAGACCGACATACTGATGCCAGCTTTTGATTTAACCGAATGTAAAACGCGCCAGGAGCTCGTGTTTGCCAGCTTTATATAACGCTCAAATCGGTATTTATTTCAACTTTCTCTGGCCATTGGAATCCTGATCGTACGCTTTATAGGACCTATATCCGATTTTATGCCGAAGTCAGGCGAGAACGATCCAATACATCGTTAGAGCACGCAAATTCCCAACTTTATGTAATACTAACACCCGATTTAACTAAACCTTATATTTTTAAAATTCCGCCTAAGCCTAACTTAAAATAAATAATCTCTAGAACTAAAATAAAAACAGTTTACGAAGAAGTTATCGCTAAAAGCAAAGACGGATTTAAAAGTCAGATTAAGTTAAACTGAAAAATAAGTATTTGTAGGAGATGAAATCAGATAAACCAACGATATCACGCTGTCATCGCATCCACTAATGGCTGGTGTTTTCTGAATAATGTCACTTATAACACTTGAGACAAGGTTTGAAATGCAAATGAATAGTAACTCGGATGTGACGAATGCCGTGGGCGAAGTTGGTGACAAACGACTCCGCTGTCACATCAGTGATAAATAACTGATTATGTTACACTGCATTTTGTCTTCATAATTAAGCGACAACCGTTATCTAAACCGGCATAGTTCCCGCTGACTGCTGACTTTGATTGCTAACCCTACCAGTCAAGTTATAATTCATATTTACTCAGCTCAAAAGAAATTAATAACGCGGATGGATAACAGGTGAAATACAAATTGTGTTTTAAGAGTTAGCGTGATCAAAATATGCACTTTACAGAGTTCAATATGATTTTATTACATCATTATTTTATTGGTATTGCATAGTGGAACTGCCTCTCATTTTACGGTTTACTTTTCGACCGGTTCCAGTCCCATAAATTGCGCGAGGTTTAAACGAAGGCGCGCCTTAAGCCAGAGCCAGCTACCACATTAATATCGAACGAGACCATTTGTTATTGCGTGGAAACGAATGCGCACTTCTTGAACTTTAATGAGGAATCAAGAATGATACCGGCGAGCTCGCATGGAATCCCAATGATAGTAATATACAAGCTATTCGCTTTGATGTCGTCGTTGGTTTCTAATTATAATTTGTAAGACATAAAAAAATGTTGACGAAAAAAGAGATGGTAAACAGCCGAAAATAACGAGCGAAATGATCGTTTACCAAAATAGTTTTGGGTTATTCTTGCGGCGCAGAGTTGGTAGTTAATTGCTGCATTTTTTCCGCGCCCGACTGCCACGGATTCCGTAATTTGTCTTCCCAGAAATGAGTCGCGTCGTCGGATGCGCGAGACATGTAGATAGCCTCAGTATTTTTTTTTGTAGATACCCCTCGGATTTGGACTGGCGGCAGCGCGGCGGCGTAAATTACGTTTTAGTAGAACACCCCGGGGAAACGTTAGACGGGTTCTTTCGTAATTACTGTTTTAACTGCGGGGACAGAAATGTCAAACGTAACTTATTTTTGTGGATGTTTCTGCTGACATTTTCCTTTTTCATATTGAGAGCGTTTTGTGTCGAATATTTTTGCTGTAGTCGAAACAGATTCTCTGAAGGCTCATTGAAAATGTATGTGACAGGTCTATTTTAAAAAAACATCCTTTGCTGCGAATGCACGATGAAAATACGTATGCATTTGAATAATTGAAATCGGGTTCGACGTAACAGCGACGGTGGTGTGGTTAGCTGGTAACATTATTGATGGGATTGCGAAACCTGCAGATGCGTCGGATAGGTAGAAAGCCATCCAAACACATTTCGAGTCTGCTGGCGTTTTGGCCCAAGACCATAGGTCCCACGTTGGGCTTTTGCCACCTTTAATTTTTTAAATATTGTTTTTGAAGAGTCCGGATACTCTACTATTTAATAGTTTTATAAAAGTCACAAAGTTACAGCAGGCAAAATCGAAATATGTTTTTGTTTTTTGTAACTATGTGACCTATGAAATCTTTTTAAAATAAAGTGAGTGGAATGGCATGAAATGTCAAATAAAAATATTAAAAAATTGGATAGCGGCGCGGCGTTTCAGGCCCACGTGGACTGAAGCGCCACCCGACTCCAATATTCTAAAACCTATGGAAAAAAAATTTTAGTTTTTGAGGTTCAACAAGACTTTACGTACTAATAAATTAGCCTCTTTCTTTAGGGATTACCTATCCACATGCTATCGCAACACGCATGGTACAGTCATGCCACATCTTTCTCTACTCGCGTTCGATCGAAATGCGGGTATAATGCAATCAATACTTTGACGTTCACAATGCGGTCTTGGTTTACGAGCGCTCGAAGATTTACGCTCACCGCTTAGACTATTTACGCTCTTGGCTCGCAGTATTTACGATTACGTACACGCATATTACGCGAGACCGTGACCTTTAAGGAAAGGAGTACCTATGCTTGAATCCTACAGAAGAGTAGTTAAACTATGAATAGTTTTGATTCAACAAGAATGTACAAATTTTTCAATAGGTACACAATATTTAAATAAATCAGATGAGTCAAATTTTTCATCACTGATAAGTATTTAAGTCAATTTTAAACTACAAAAAAAAACATGTTCGCATTCTAAAAAGAAAAGTCGCATTCGCTTCCCTGGAGCAAAGTAGTTTTTCAAAAATGTGTTGAGTTCTTATTGGCATAAATCAATATTACTTATGTTGGATAATCCATGGGTGGGTAGGAGATAGAAAAATATTTTTTATTTTTGCTTTTAATTTTCATGGCAAAACATATTTTCGAAATTTTAGGATAATGTATGTACCCTAAGATAGAAAGTATTTATTTAGATACAACTGTTCGACTCTACTGCTTTAAAGTTCTAAGATTTGCGGCCACTGACTAGGTATTACTGTCTTAACCATAAAGACAAATTAAGTCTAAATTATGCTAATAACCAGTCTTCTAAGTTCCACGACTTTACCACCAGATCATTACAATACTATTAAATGAACAGCAGTATTTGCAATTATTGTTCATTTACAGACATATATCTAAGTACTATTAAATGCATAGCAAGGTAATTCACCGTTTTATTAACTTTTTATACTCGTTTATGAATAGTAATATTAGTTAGTGTAACATAATATTACTATTTAATATAGATATTCTTTATTGTCACTAATAATAATCAGAACAATATTACAAAAGTGAAACAATGAGCAACTAGGCGACCTAATAGCTAAAGTAGCAATATTTATCAGGCAACCAAAAAGCATTATCATTATTACCAGTGTGGTTTATTTACGTCGAATAAAAGACAAAATATGGCGAATTTGTTGTGTTCGTACAGAGACTTGGTGGCACAATTTTGAAATCATCTGTATAACCCAGATAGCCAAGGAGATGCGGGTTCGAGTCCCTGCTTAACTTTATTGTCATTTTCTTAGTATTTTTTTATAATAACTGGCAAATATTGGAAATTTAGTATTCATTAAGATTATTATCTTATGTTTTTTTCTTCACGCGAGAATGAAAAATATACTCCACAAGCTAAAGTGACAGTGATTGGTGGAACTCCAATAAAAAACGGTAATTAGCTGATGTAAATCATGTGACTCGTCGACTTGGTCAATAAATAGCTTTATGGCGTTTAAGATGTTGTTTATGGAGAGATCTGATGTTAAGCTGTACATCCTATGAAAATAAAATAATCTTAATACTACGAGTTATACCTACCTAGTGAATAGAAGTATTGATTGATTAAAGATGAACGTAAAGATTACAATCGGTATTATGTGTTGGTAGTGATGTAATGAAATCGATTGAGAGCAGCGTAAAACAAATAAAGTCTACAAAAGAATACAAAAAATACAATTACAGTCTAGTCTTCATTGTATAGATAGAATTTTATCAAATATAGTCTTGATGTATTTTGAAATAGAAAACTTTTGAACGCATTGTTTTTCCAGTTCAATAAATCCCCATCGTAAGGCGAGTGAGTTAAAATGTATTTTGCTTTATAAAAGCTTTTATTTAACTTAGAAAGTTTGTATTTAATGTAAGTATAAGTATGCATGTATTACAGGTCAATAAATTAATTGGTTCCATTAAACCGAAATATATTTTCTTCTTTTGAGAACATTTAAATAAAAGTTTATTTTAAAAAAAATCTTTACTAAAATTAGTTTATAATAATTCTCTTGCAAATACAAAGTTACACCAAATATTAAAATTTTCACCGTTGACACTACTTAATTCAATATAAAATAAGTATATGAAAATTTACCTACGTTATACAGTTACATTATGTAGGTACATTTTCATATTTCATAAGTGTTAAAATCTGAATTGCGGATGTCGTGAGGACTTATACTCGAGTGTGCAATTAAAATATTTATGAGTAACACGTTTGATGTCGGTGCACGTTTATTTAATAGAGTACGGTATAACCGTACTATAGTTAGATCGCGCTTGAAAATTATGAATTATTGCAGCAATTTCAAGTGGTAGTCTGGCAGTTGTTCCACGTTGTAATCATAAAATACATTAAGTTAAATAAGTAATTAGTCGTTATGGAGGGAGGCGGTCTCCTGTTTTTATTTTCAGTTTAGGTACTTATAATAGTGCTGTTCTGCTTATTTTTTATATTATTATTACACAAAATGTCTGCCTTTATCATCAATTTTATAATTTACTTTAACTTTTACTGTTTAAATTGCTATATTTTTCTCTGGTTTACTAGCGGTTGCTTCGTTAATTATTAATTTATTATACATAATTCGTGTTTGTCTTCATATAATACATACGAGTATATAACACTGCTTATATCAAAGACGGACGGGTTTTGTACATACTTTTTATGTGATATTTCCTCTACATTAAAGCCCTACAGGCGTATCGACTTCCAGGAAAAAGTTTAATAATTTAATACATGATTCCAGGAATACGAATTATTTTTTAAAATAGCTCTTGTTTTCATTTTACTGTTCACAAGTTCCCAGATACATAATGAAAATGAAAAGTTTTAGGAATTCAATTTGTTACAGCTTATACCATGTCATTGAACAAACAACTAGGTGTATCCGATATTGCCTGGAATTACTAGGAATAGATTCTACCGGCGGCGTATTGTCACCAGGTCCTAGATAATAATCGATGATAACGTATGGCTACACCTTAGGGATGGCAAAAGTTAGATAAGGTTAGGTATTTTTTTAGAATAAGGTCACGCAAGGATTATAAATAGATTCGAATTGTTCCAAATATATTTTTGAATTAATTGTTGTATATTGATTTTCTTTTCTTATGACATGTGAATTTTAAAGTCAGGATGATCTCATTCTTTCATTCATAAAGTCACGCCTCTTACACGAAGGGGTAGGCAGTGACTATTTCCTTCCACTTGTTATGATCCAGACATACTTCTTTCGCTTTATCCACAATAATTTATCTCTTCAGGCATGATTTTAATAACCCCTCTTTATTCGATCTTAACAATGAAATTTTTTTTATTAATAAACAAAACCATGTAAAAATTATGATGGATGTAGCAATAATGATTACATTTTACTAAATTGTAAACTTTTCATTCCAAGTAGATACGCAAGTATAAAGAAATAATAACTTCTTTTGAATTGTGTTAGCCTAGAATAAAAGTTAAAAAGTTCATGGAAATATTTCATAACCTATCTAAACTGCAGAGACAACCCTATTGGTTGTAATTATTGGCCATACAATTCAAACAGCAATTTGTAAGGCCGATAGTAATAGGGAATACTCTTTGTGTTAGACATTGTTTAGACTCCAACAAATATTACATACAATATCGAAAGGTTCATTTACGAACCTGCATATAGATAAATTAAATCGAAGAACAATACAAATATGTTATTACAAGTAGCCGTTAAATTTAGTTCAATCTAAGAACTTATTATTCAAATAAAGCTTTAGATTATTTACAGTAAAATTAATAAAGTAAAAATACCAGATTTTAGGGTAGGCTTGAGATCTCAATGGAGACATTATGGGCTGTTAATGACTTCTTCGAAAAGTACCTAATTATATTAAATTTATAAAAAGTATGGGGAAGAAAATAAATTACAAGATTTTATACGTATTATTATTTTATGAAAAATTTACATATTATTACGTGAGTCAAGGCATAGACAGGCAATGGGCCTTATAAGCCTAATAATAATCTTATAATTCCAAATTCAATTTTTTTTACTGTTTAACTCCTTAAATCCTTTTTCAAGCAAACTTCATGACAGACGAAAGTAAACTATTGCTGGAATGTCTTTGAAACATAATTTGATTATGACTTCCAATATGGTCCAACGATTTCGAAATCAATTCAATTCGTTTGCGTCAATAGATGTTCAACAATAAATAGCCAGAGCTTCGGAAATAAAAGTAATTTCATATTAAAGTAGACATCTCTAAAAATACGTTTCTCGTTTTATATCCACGTTTTCATCACAATAAAAGGCTGTAGCCCGGGTTGGGTACATTAATATAATTTAGCTGAATCCACCTCTGGAGAATATAAAACTACCGGTCGAAGCGGGCAGACGCATTCGATATTAAATATTTAGCGCGGAACAGTCGGGAAAGCTGCGATGGTATATATTCTTTGCAATATTTAAGACTAGCTCTCTGCCCGCGGCTACGCCCGCGTTGTTTTTCGACATTTCCGTAGTAATTTTTAACTATCCCATGGATACTCTTTAATTATCCGCAGTTAAAAGTATCCAAGATGTTTACCAGGGAATTAATTAAAGATCCACCATGCAAAATTTCATTCAAATCGGTCGAATAGTTTCGGAGATTAGCCCGTAAAGAAAGAAAGAAAGAAGAAAGAAAACAATTTATTTACCACACATTGCAACACATGAAACATATAGACTATAAAATACAGGCAAACATACAGTGTGATAAAAAGGCTGCTGGACTCAGCATTTGCCGTGAGTATTCTAGTTCGAATATTCACGACACTGATTTTCAGCCAGCACCTAAGTGGTGCAGGTTACACGCTAGACTGTAAATACACTCCTTGACAATTATTAACAGACAAACAGACAGAGAAACAAAAAAAGAAAGAAAATTGTCTGGATATGTTCTATTTCACTTCTTACATCCTCCTGACTCGGATTTCATCTTTTTTTTTTCTATGTACAGACATTTGACCTCTACTGTTTTATTATATAGATTAACTTTCTTATGCAATGTACGCTATTCTCTGACGATGTTGTGTGTTATAATTATTTTTGTCTTTGGTGGTAGCAATCTTCTATAATGTTACTCAATTATTATATTATATCTTTGGATTATTGTATTTTGTAGATCAGGACCATTACTGAGGCTGAAAACTGTACTCCAAGGTACAAACCTTGGTACAGATGTAAAGACGATAAAGTCAAAGTCAAAAAGTTTTATTCGAAGTAAGATTCTGTAAAACGATTTTTCTACCTCAAAACTAATAAGCACCAAAGAGCAGAGTAGTCCATGGATTGTTCAAAGGTAGCGTTCGTCTGTAGAAAAGAGCGACGAGAAGAAATACACAAAGAGTCGAAAGTTATTTATTATTATTTTGTTGCGTTATTCTTTCAAATTTAATTTTGAGACAATTATGCCGTTTTGGATAAACTCTATATTGAAGTAAAAGAATAAATTGAATTATATACAAGCAACAGTGGATATAAAATAGGTATTAGTCTAGGTAGAGTCTTCGATATTTTGGCAATTCGTTTTACATCAGATTCCGTCTCAAAGTGTTATGCCGACGAACCGAGCGGGAGGGTGCCAAATCTCTAGAGTTCGCAGTACTGTGCTTAGGCAAGGATTTAGTAAGGATGAGATAAAATCTGTGATTCACGGGAAGTAATGCTTAATACGAGCGAGATAAGCTCATTTTGTTGGGGTTTGCTTTGCTATTTTGATATTATTCGCTCGATTTCAAGTTCTTCGGTCGGGTAAACAACAAAATTTTAAAAACAATTTTGTAAGTAAATTAATGAACTGAAAATGATAAAATAATGAGAAGTATCGAAGTGTGAAATGGTAAAATGTCTTCTCCACCAATTATCCTACCCTAAATATTATGCATGACCTATTGTGTAACAAAAGTTGTGCTCTTATTTTCCTCAGTAAAATAACAGACGTAAATAAACTAGACATATATAATACCTATCTAAGTACAGAACAGTCCCAGACAGTGGGCTAGGAATCTGCTAAATGACGCGTGGAAAGCGACTCGGTGCAATTTGGCACCAGTCTCCGTGCAACCATAGTATTATGAGACCTACAGGACACAGTTTGAACAAACACTGTTATATCGGTAATACATAGGCAGCTATAGAGGAAAGTTGCTGCAATAACTTAGTTTTGTATTTTCTGAACAAACACGCAACAAATTCGTAGCCATTTTAGATTTAAGTGCGAATGCATTATGTAGAGTTCTTGATCTAGCAAGAGGTTTATTGCATTAAAATTATATAGGTTAAGTCGTATTTTATATGTCTATGCTTTTTCAAAAACACAGTTTACATCAAAAAGGCTGGTTTCAATCGAAGACTTACGATTTATTATTTTATTCTTAGTCTAAGTTTAAATTAACTATGCTCAAGAAATACCCAATAGAAACTTGTGGTTTAATTAAAAGTGACATGTGTACGCTAAGTGTATTCTGTTGTCTTTCTCTAACTAATGACATGAACGAAATACAGTTAATTTTATTTGAATAATATAATTTGAAACATAGACACATTAACAATTCTACTTTCATACTATTCTCTCAACACCATTTAAGTATCACCATTTTAACTATTTTTACATTTTATTTGAACTGGTTTTAAATTTTGCTAAAGGAAAGCCTACACACATACTCTGATATGAACCTAATAATAAGGTGCAACGAAAAAAACTATGTTAAATCCTGCAAATTCAACAGGCCGCTGTACATACATTGCGGTATTTGTTTACCATCCATCTCTCGAATTGATATCAAAACCGGCAATGAACAGTGACTTCGCCTATGCAGTGGCGCGGGTGTGAAACGTAAAGATCCCAACCCTCAACGACGGAAGCGGCGAAAGAGCGCACATCCTGCTGCTTTGTGGTTAATTTGACCTTGATTCCTCATACAGTATACCCGCAAGTCTTGACACTTGCTTAACGAATACCTACCTTGAAGCTACGGAATAAAGGTTCTTCAAACGATTGTAACTTTCTCCATTGAAAAGGCTTTACTGTTCTAATCATTAAAGGCGAGGAGAATTTGCGTTACTTTGTTACTTTGGCTTATTGTAGTAGCTGCTTGGTATTATTAAAATACTCAATGATAAAATATACTGGTGAGATAGTGTCATAATAGTAGTTTAGTTTTTAAAGCTTTTAAATGACGTTGACAATTTTTCAAAAAATTAAGATTATGAATTAGTCAGTTACGTAAGTGATGTTAACTTACAAAACAAAGTAACAGAAGCCATAAATTTAAAAAAAGAAGAAAGTTAAGAAATATACTAAAGATTATAAAATATCTATTATAGTAAAGCCTGAAACACAAATAAAGTTAAAATATTAGTGCTAACCATATGTAGAGACTTGCTACGTAAGTTTGAATTTCTTATTTCTATTACGAAGCAAAAGAATCGCATTATTTCCATTAATCAAGTTTGCAATTTTAACCGTCTTATTATTTTACACTTTGTCCAATTCCAATAATCTCGAAGTTTTGAAGAATCCATCATTTTCAGTTTTCTCTCTTAATTAACTTTCTGAAATTGTTATTTTTCTGGCATCCTGTTTTAAGTTTCATTTCGTTAATAGATTTGACACAAATAATTATATTTTTGGGCACAATATGTTTCAGAATTTAATTTTGATTAAAGATTTACAATATTTCAAACAAAGTAATTACTATACGACTAGGTACCCAGTTAAGAAGTGGAAAATATAATCTTACCGCTACTTCTGTATTGACCTGGCGATTCAAATAAAATGGAAAAAATCGAAAGGGTAACTAAAGTACCTAAACTAAAGGTAAAAGTCAAATATGCGTACGTAAAATTAACATTTAAGGTCGCTTGCAGACGCGCGAGCAATATCGGCAGTATTTGCGCCACCGGTCGCTGGTCTGTAGTAGGTATGCCTCCTTACTATGCTCAACTTCCACACACGTCCGGCCCGTACTTCACCGCACTCATTGAGAATCACCTTCCACACACAAATAAGATCTTCCTATTTCATTCAAAAGAACAACTGAGCAAGTCACGTGCGTCAACCGAAAATGAAGACCAATTTGCCAATACCGCAAGTAAGGGACCCTTCGTAGCTGTCAGCACACTTGTTACTTCGCTGCAGCTTCCGTTGTATCCTTTGTTGGTGATCACGCAATTTGGACATCCGCAACCCCCCTTCACTCCCCGCGGGTCCCCTCACCGTAATTAGGATCGTTCGATATCTAACTGCAGAGGGTGTCATAAGATTGTGTTGTTTCTGCCGTGTACGTACAGTTAGGACACAATTGACTAACGAAGAGCTATAAAACGTTCAAATTAAATAAAGCACTGTATTATTATACTATTTTGCAATTCAGGTTGTTTATAGAATTTTGAAACGTAATGTAGACAAATATTAAGTAGAATGAATTTTGTTTTTATATTTGTATGTCTTTTCTGTTGCTGAAATAATGAAAAAAAAATATAGTCACAAAATCTTCGTGAAAATAATAATAAATTTTAAATATAATATTATCGCCATACATACGACTTAGAAATTATAACACAAAATACAATTATCCTTAAACCAGAATTTTTCCTATTAGTACTTTAAGCTTAAACCCTTTCCAATTATTTAATAGAACATTTTTGGGACATTTTCAATAAACTTACCTAACACTTAGCATAGAAAGAAAGATGTGGAAAGTGACAAGAAAGTGATATTTCGTTCCAATTTCCAATATCCTAAATCCCCGCGTATTATATGAGTCTGATCGTAATCTCAATATTACAAGCTGAATATTGGGTGAATTCCATCACACGTCAAATCACATTGTACGGGTAGGCTCACAGATAACTTATTACCCTACTACAGGTAACACCACCAGTCAAAAAAGATTGAAACGAATATCGAATATTAAATACAATCGACTAAAAATATTTAAGAGAGTTCTACTTGCTTTGTATTAACTTTATAATTCAGTTTCAAAATATTTTCGGTAATTTACAAAAAATAATCTATAAAAATAAATTCATTCATTTTTTTTTCGGTATCAGAGTCGATAAATACCAAGAACAGCAGTCCACCGTTGTCATTACATATTTCGCTGCAGTTAGGTATATAATATATTTTATTATTTAAGCGAACTAACTGAGAATATATAAGAAAATTAAATATCCGCAGTCATGCACACGAAAAGTTGACATCAAATTAAAACAACATTAGTATAATCAAAACTAAATTACCCGCAATTTGGCCTCAGACAATAGCAGGTGTCCCTTCGAGTTTGACAGTTCCGTAATTTGGAAACAATGACACAAGTTAACTAATGGTTTCAGATATTACTTGAACTTGAAAGTTAAACAACCGAACTTGGCAGAAGGAAAAATAAATTGAAAAAATTAATTGGTACTTAATGTTGATGAGATTGACTCTACCCAAAGTCTCTCTGAAAGCTACTCGGCAGATAGGATATTAAAACGTTCTTAATTTGATAATAAAGCTCTTATCGAAACTTCAGGCTATATTTGCTTAATTATTGTTTTCCAAGAGAATCGGCAGACGAGACGGGATAATAGAAGTAATTATGAATTGTCTTTGTTTGCTTTCTTTTCTTACTTTATTCGCTTTTTCGAACCGATCTATTGCTACAATTTCTACTAATTTCATTTATATAAGTCAAATTTTAGTTATAAAATCCATTCAGTGTTGTATAAATTTTAATCTGTCTCGATTTCCAAGGCTAACCGTTAAGACAAAAAACAATTTAGGCAAAACTACGAACAGCCCGAAAATAGCTTCCCACACTCGGAACAATCATTATAATTACCTCTATATATGTGCCTTTTTGTTCGGTCGGGTAATCGTAGGGACATAAAATATTTTGACGTGGCGATAAAAAGCCGAAAAGTACAAAGGGTAGCTTATCTTATCGACTTGAGTGTCGAGCCACTAATGACCTGGCCTACCGCCCGGCCCTATTACTCCAACTGTGACAACTTCATTAGAGATCGTTGAAACACCTACACACAAAACAACACATATATGGAAACTTAACGATTTTTCACAGCCAACTGCCCCAGTTATAGAGTGAACTTGAAATTATTATGTAACGGAAAGACGACGGATTGATATTTTGTAATATTTTTTTAAATTGACCTACGCTTGTGTTACAGAATTGAGGTATCAAGAGCTTTACCGGGCTTACGGGAGAGAGGAAGTGATAAAAAAGGGCTTGGGAAAGACATAGACTAATTTAACCACAAGAATAACTATATCTTACTAGCTTTCCGCCCCGCGGCTCCGCCCGCATTTACAGGTTTTCCCGTGTGAATGAGGTATTTTCCCGCGGTAAGAAGTAGCTCATATGTTATTCTGATGTTTATGAAATGAATAAAAATGAAAAGATTTTATTTTCAGACGACAAAGGTCCATACAGAGTTGTTATATAAGTTATAAATACAGGTCCATACAGAGTTGTTAGTTTAAGCTATATTGTAACAAACATTTATTAAAATCCATTCAATGGTTTTTGCGTCAAAGAGTAACAAACATCCATACAGCCATCCTAACAAACTTTTGCGTTTATAATATAGTAGGATAGGATAGGATATGGGAGAAGCTAAAAAACAATACATGCGAAACCGCAAGCGGACAGCTAGTAAAATTAATATCTCATAGTTTTAAGATTATAAACCTGAACATATAAGTATATTCAATTTGTAGTTTCACAACAAAAAGGAAGAAATTATAGCCATTTATTTATACTAATTATTAACAGAGATACTATCAACTTCAGTGTATAGGTAATTGTTTTAGTCGCGTAATAAAACCTCTAACATGCTTATATCTAGTAGTCTACTTATAAACCAAAATTGTGTAAAATATCTTCGCAAAGTTAATTGTCTCCTCTAATTTCTAAGATAAAGAAGCGGCAGTAAAAAAGTAATCTTTTTATACCTCAGCGCGTTTTTATGGCCACCATAAGAAGGCTAATTTGGCTCAGGTACGGGTGCGGTGGATCTAAAAACTCATAAGTAGTCAGAGGAAATATAACCTACATAATTCACCTGTTAAAACTAATATTTAACCTTGTAATTGCGACGGACAAAAAAACGTTAGTGAATGTGATTATTTACAACACCATGTGAATAATATTACCTTTTCTATAGAATAGAGTATATTTTATTGCGCATAAAAAATAACTTTGAAGTTGGTAACATGAAAATGATACTTGAAATAGAATTTTAGAGCGGCCTTATTTCTCAAAAATAATCTTCTACCATCTGATTAATTTTTAAGATGCCAAAGCAGATTTACCTACTTATTGGTAGAAACATGATAGAAAAATATTTTCCGAACTGTATTATGTCTGCGTACTCATATTAGACGATTGAGGTTTATCCAGTCCAGACATCTTTGATTAGGCACGGCTAAAAAGTAATCTTTGTACATATAATAATACCTATCCATGAAAAACTTGATTGATTAAGCAAATAAGAAACTTAGAAAGTAATTTAAGCAGTAGGTATTTAAGTCGTAGGTACGGCTTTTTTAGGTCCTATATGCTATAGAGGGTTTCGCAAAATTAACGAATTAAGCTTCTCTTCACAATGATTATGAAACGTATTTAGATTTACAATTGAAATTTAGTTACTGCCAACATGTAATTCACACTGTTGCAAAACATTTTCTCTGCTATTCTTTCATACTGTTCCTGCGTGAAGTAACGAAGTTGTACCTAATTCTTTTTTTCTCATAATATCCATGAAATAAAATAAAGTTTTTATTGACGAATAAAAACGTTCTAAGGTAAAAAATACGACACCATCTTTAAAAGTGGCTTACAGGAAAACGTGAAATTTCAAAGTCATTAAATGAGAAGTCTTAAAATAATTTTCCTTTAAAAGCCTCGAAAGTGTCATTAATACACATTGAATAGGTAAAATCTGTGAAATGAAAAGCAAAATTTATCTAAGGTAGGTAAGGATCTTAGTCTACTTCCGCAACGTCAGGAAACTATGAATTGGCGACGGTTTCCGTGGCTTAAAATAGATCAAATTGTTCTTCCTACACCTGATTTGGTATACATTACCTATAGCGTTCCCTCAACGGCTCCGGGATTGGAAGTGTAAGTCGCTCGTCTGACATGTGATTTATTCCCCTTATCTCCGAGTCCGGATTTCATCGCAGATAAGCCGCCTACGCAAATCAAATGCTTCAGTGATTGTTCGAGCGATGAAATTCTATCATGCGGTTCTTGTCTTGTTTTAAATTTAGTTTTTTCCTATAATTTCGAAGTCATCATCATCATCATTTCAGCCAGAAGACGTCTACTGCTGGACAAATGACTAATTAAAAAAAAATAACGTCAAATAATAAAAATCGTCAACAAACCAAAAATACGAGTAATAAATACAATTGGTAATAACGTCATTTTCGAAATAAGCAAACAAAATACAAAAATAGATTCAGCAGAAGATTTTTCCGTTATCATAAAAGAAAACATCCTTTCGTCAGATTGTTGATGTATTTCGGGAAATATGTTTTTCCCGATGGCCATAAGGAGCTCACTGAGGCCACTTTAACAAATCAAGCATCGATTCAATCCCGTCCCAGAGAGCCCTTTGGGAGCGTTCTGCTGTCAACGTACACGCTACACGAACAATTACTTGTTTATTTTTATAAGACTATCCTCATAACTCTTATTGGTTCTTATTGTTACATCTAATATTAACAAAGAGGAGTTATTGAAGTCGATTGTTTAATGAAAGCGTTGAGTAGCTAAGACCGTAGCTTCCCACGTACGGCGGTGCTGGGCTGTTACCCGCTGGTTACAATATATTATATTTGTTTTGGGATACATTACGTGCTTTTATTTAGTTAGCAGTACAATGAGAAAAAAAATCTACTAAGTAAATAAACGTCCAAAAAGCCTAACTCTGTAGAAATCGTGAAACAATAGCGAAGAAATCTGAAACGCATTATGCTCGCGTGATCGATTAAGGCCTGTTTATCTTAGCTTAGGCTCATGCCTCTTTTGATAACTGTAAATGTTATGTTGTTTAATATAAAACATATTTATGAATGTTCAATATTAATGTACCTACATTTGATGATAAATTCAAAAATTAAATAATAACAATAAAATATAATTAGGAATGGGCACCCATTTCTTCTTCAAATAGCTACTACCCATCCGATTGGAAACTGTAAAAAATAACTTTTTCAAGATAGGAATACAATATTAAATGAAATTTGTTCAAATTTCATAGAACGGGAACATAATTTAGCTTTTGATTGTAAATAGTGTCTATAAAATAGCAATTTAGAATTCAACTCAGCTCAGCAATAAATCTTTTTATCTCCGCACCTTATCACTAACGCGCCGCGGTTTAGTAAGACATTAATTTATTATATCAATTAAGAAATTCTTCACACCGGTAACAATTATAGGCAAAGCACCGTGAAACAGTCCTGTCGTATTAGGTAATCAATTATGTTCGTTAGCCAGAATAAACTAAACAAAATACCCCCGCCGTTATTTATCACGTAATATGATAAATAGTAATAAATTAAGCAGATCGCCGCGTACCATGGATTCCTGAACATTCATCAGGCGCCGAATGAAAACAAAAACCACGTCATAACGTTCCCATTTTGTCCTCTCCCAGTTATTTATTCGAAAGTTAAGAGCGACTAATTCACTGCCACATTAAATACTACGCTACGCTGACAACTGTATACGCTTCACTTTTTACGAGTTCCCAGTATGGAATTTATTGCTCTTGTCACTCTTATAAAGAGCAGTTATAAAGTTAAACTTGTTTTATTTTACAGCGATCGCAATCGGCACTGTTAAATATTTAATAATGTATTTATAAAGTTATTGTGATTCAATAATTCGCCTTCGAGTATTATCAGGTGAACCTTTAAGTCATCATCATCATCATTTAGCAGAAATAAGTTCTGCTGAATATCTCCCTTAAGATCTCTACAACAATTTGATCCAACGCAACGCTGCCTGCATACAGCAGTAGCTTCCCGCGACCCTCACCAAATGCAAAAACATCTTTAAACTCACCTTAAATAATATTTATTCAAAGATCATAAAGTGAACAATACGAGTAGAGCAAATTTTGCTTGTTATTGACAGTACCTACTATCTACTATCTTACCTCTTTCGTTTAGAACCTTGATGCTGCTTGGAAATCATATCAAACTTGACGAAACAACTTTACACTTCCGAACTCTAATCGTGATTTCTGCTCAATATAATTAGTGGTGTTTGTCATAATCTTATTTTTGTCGATAAGTAGTAAGATTTAACAAGATCTACGTATAATTTTTCGAGAAATCTTTGTGTTCACAATAAAGTAATCCGCCTTTTGTGCAACTGTATACACTGAAGATGAAAAAGTATTTCGTCAATACAAATACACTTTGTCGAGGAGAGGTCGGGAAAGTGATATCATGTTGACTCGTATCGCAGGGCAAGACCTGTTTGCTCGCGCCACAATCTCGGATTGGTAATAAGATGCGACACATGTATTATCCCGATTAAAGCCCCTCAGGAAAGGGGCTTAGATATAATAGTGATGTCTTTATGTGACTACGGTTCAGGTTGATTGCGCGCCGACGCGAGTTGACGTAACTAATAGATAGGATATTGGCGTTAACCACTAATCAATACGATAAGATTACTACATAGGCAATAGGCATATATCAGGTCAGAGTACTACTAGTATTTTGTTCATTATCTACTGTTGCGAGATTTGTTTAAATTTTCTAATTAATTTAAAAACTAAAAATCTTATATTCGTTTATAAAAAACGTAAAAAAAAATTCAATAATGGCTATGATTCTTAACACTTTATCGACATCGATATGCGGAAATCTGTATCGATGTATCAAATCACAGCCCTTCAAGATGATTGATCGTCGGACTTCCCGCCTGTAAGCTTGTCAAGGCGAAGAATAACATTGTTACGACTACGTTGCGACAGTGTAAACCCTCTTAGCTCACTTGCAAAAGTAAAGCCAGAACATTCTAGAAGTTACCAAAAGTTGACAGTATCTAAAGGGAATTTCAAAAATTTGTTTATTCACACCTCTTGGCAGACACTCCTGAGATTTGATATAAGCAGAAATATTTTCTCTTTGCTTCGCGTTAACATTTAATGGAATTCTAAATAACATGATATAGTCGTATATTGGGATTCTATTCTATTGGGTACATGTGATGTAAATTTTAGAAGTAGGTCTTTATATCTTTAGGCACACGATTATTTTGAATCTTTCACTAAAAATGTGAAACAAAAAGTATCGAAATGATAAAGCAATAAAACAATCAACAATTATTTAACGTTAGCTCCAAACAACACCTTGTAATGGCTACAGACGGAAACGCACGCAAGAAGGTAAGAAATAAAAGGAAGAGGCTATAACAGTTATAGTGTGGACCACCGACCACGACGGCGAAACATCAAAGCTGACGCTCTCTCACATGTATAATGTGTATAATCATCGTGACAAACATAGAGTCTTACGCAGCGACAAAATGCTTCGCCATACATTGCATCTGTTTCCAATTCTTATTAATGTATATTCTGCAAATACGCACCGATGGAATTTAAATGCGATTATCTCGATCCCTTGTCGAGTGAATTTACCATAGAGGTATGAACTAGAAGGGTTAGTGAGGGTCGTAAAGTCATTTGTCAAAGTCAAATCACTGTTTACGCTGTCTGAGGGTTGAAGCCTGCATTAAAGTTTCAATGAAAAATCACGTCTGACTAATCTTTTAAGCTTATACCACTTACCACATAAAAAGCGCCACCGTGTGAGTAAATACCATTATTGTTCGTCAGCAAACTACTGATAATCGAGTAGAAAATAAAACCTCAAATGTTTGCGTATAAGTAAGCTTACATAGTAAACTTTTCTGTGTCGATATGGGTATCTATCCGTACTAAACTGTACTTCATGGAAACAGTCCCTTAATTAGGCATTACCAGGAAGGTGTTAGGCCAAGCCTAAATTTACAGACAAACAGTCGAATGCACCTACTTGTGAATTATTGTTTTCAGGGAGCCTCACTGTGGGCTTTCGCCCGAAATTATCTTTCTCCGCAACAAAACTTAACAAATGCACATCGACTTCCATCTTCATAAAACCTTTGCTAACAAAATGATTAAATCAAATCTCTTCTGCTAAACAACTTAGAGTATACTATGTTTCTCTTAAATTTATTTGAAATTATTTTGTCTTTTTATTACACGATTTTTTCTTACTCTTACTTTGTACTACTTTTGGTTTAAAGAGTAGGTATTGGGTAATGGGCGATTAATTGCAATATTGAACCACTACAGTTTTAAATTAAATGATAAGAGATTGAAATGCGATAAGAATTCTAAAATGCAATGATGTATAAAATAATGACATTAACATCACTACATAGTATAAAATAAAGTCGCTTTCTCCGTCCCTATGTCCCTATGTCCCTATGTCCCTATGTCCCTTTGTACGCTTAAATCTTTAAAACTACGCAACGGATTTTGATGCGGTTTTTTTTAATAGATAGAGTGATTCAAGAGGAAGGTTTATATGTATAATACATGCATAATATACTGAAGGATAACCCACAATAACCATTTTCCCGTGCGGAGCCGGGGCGGGTCGCTAGTAATTATATAAAATGAAATTGTTACCCTAAGATGGCCAAATGACTCACGAAAGAAGAGTTTTTGCTTATTACCTGAAACAAGATAAGTTTTTATTAGAAACAGATAATACATTTCATCACCAGCCAAAAGATGCATTTACTTAACAGAAAACCAAAACAAACTATCCACCAAACATATAAACAATACGCGGCGCTTAATTATAATGTCGGTACCATCACTTTGCATAACATTTTATTTATTACAATAGAAATAACTGTCCAACGTTTTGTATTTCCAGCCAGTAACACAGAAGTTTTTAAATTTTCAATCCTAGAAATCATAAAACTGGACGGAGAACCAGACTCCCAGAGGAACGTCTGAATTTCCTTTCCTTTATTCAAGCGAGCTCACAAAATATTTCACCATATTGAATCTTGTACAAAGAGACAAGTTCTTGAAGTTAATATTAAAAATACACGTCTATCGAACTTGTAATGCACAAGCAAAAACTAATCAATAAACGCGAGCAAGTACAAAAACAAGTACAAAAACACATTTTTGAACTTTTGTGTATGGTGATACCTTATATCCGCGGTCAACATCTTAGATAGTTTATACCGCGGGTAAATATTTCATTCCTACGGGAAACTGCACGGAAAAGTATAAAAACTACGCGGGCGTAGCCGCGCTAGTAGATAATATAAGGGCTGTGTACAAAAGCTACCGTTCGGATATACCGATCA
The DNA here is from genome assembly GCA_948473455.1 of Teleiodes luculella. Classification (NCBI taxonomy): domain Eukaryota; kingdom Metazoa; phylum Arthropoda; class Insecta; order Lepidoptera; family Gelechiidae; genus Teleiodes; species Teleiodes luculella. Next base: position 8,593,750 of record OX419589.1, read on the forward strand.
TTAACTTGCGTAGGCGGTGAGTTACATCACATCCTTACACCTACGGATTTAACCACTCTATCGAACGGAAGCAAAATAAATATCTGTAAAATAATAGTAATATTATTACAACGTTTAGTTGACATGAAAAGCCATGTAACTGAACCGAACCGACGCGCGATGTTAAAAGTTAAAATGGCTTCAATTGAAGTTTCTAGAAACCAATCTGCTATCACATTCCATTTCGGAACGAACTCCCACAAAGATTTTTATGTGGTGTGTCGTTCAAAATGTCAGGTGGTATTTGTAATAGAGCTTATCTGAAAGCGCTGTATTGAATTGTCAGGATGGTATCAAGATGTTGCCAGGTAAGGCTGCGTTTGACTCCACTATAGATTTCAAACGATCCGCCGCGATTCCTTTTAAAGCGGCCAATAGGTAATAGGAACCGTTACGCAAACACTCATATTATTTACCTACCCAGCTACGCGGTTCTTAGAATTTTAAAGAAGTAAGCTTTCAATAGCAAGTTTTATTTATTGACACAAGTAAAAATATGTAGAAGAAAAATTTACAATAGGAGGTTCGAGCCCCTCGGTGGGGACATATATGATCTGTCTATCAGTCAGTAGAGAAGTCCAGAAGTAAATCAAAGAGTTAAAAAGAATTAATGTAATATGTACTTTAATACCAAATTTTGCATGTTTTAGGAATAAATCTATATAATTACACTGTAGAGGTCAAAAATCTGTACTTACATAGAAAAAAAAAAACAAAGAACCGAGTCAGGGGGATTAAGGAGTGATATAGAACAAGTCCAGACTGTTTTCAATTATTTTTTTCTCTGTTTGTCTGTTTATCTGTTAGTACGGGATAATCTTCGAAAATACACGATCGATTACAATAAAATTTTGCAACCTTAAATCCCCGGTCAACATCTTAGATACTTTTTACCACGGGAATATATCCCATCTCTACGGGAAATTGTGCACGGAAAAGTCAAAAAACGATGCGGGCGTAGCCGCGGGCTGACAGCTAGTAGTACATAATAATATTATAATACTATCAAAGACACTATGAGAAATATTGCATTTTAAAAGACAGATCAAGTAAAATACTATTACCATGGAATGCCACACTGGAAACCTGATAGTCGTGCGCTCCAGGATATCTACGTAAATGTAATCACATCCTATCTAGAACCAGCTTTACGATTATTGAAATTTAATTTTATCGCACGTTCGTCCATATCAACATCGTCTTAGATTATTTTACAGTAATATTTTACGAACATAACGATCTTTGAAACTAACATAAAAAGTATTTCTGTATGGCATTTAATTTTATTTTCATAGCATCAACTTGATCGGCTTCTTTTTGCAAAATCAAAGTCAGTGGCACGATTTAATTGGCACTATAATGCAGCATGAGCCAAGTTCTGAGAAAGCCTGTGTTTGCTAGCGCAGTATTGAATTCATGCAACAATGTCCCGATAATCTCGAGCGCTTTGGAACAATTTCTTTGTATTCAAATTGAATTATGACACTAAGCTTTAACCGCTCACGTGACCCGGTTAACCAGGGATTAACAAATGAAATCATCCGTTAATCGACAATGTAAACTAACGATTAACAATATAAAACGTTCGTTGATTGACCTTGCAAACTCCTGGTTAACAAGGCCATTTTTGCTCACAGCTGTTGAAAAATGATCCTTTTCTTCTAAATAACTAAGTCTAATATTGTTATCGTACTTGCTTCGTATTCTCTATTAAATTTGACGTCTAGAAAAAACCGGCAACACAAGCCCACCACTAGCAAAATTAAAAAAAAAAACAATGTCAAAGTGCAGTCTGTCAGTTGACCGCACGGAGTACGTCACGTCGCGTGTTATTGAAAAGTTTTGTGGGTTTTTAGTGATAATCTGTAGAAAATACACTTGTTTTTCGGTAAGTACACACTTTAATCTATTTTATTACAAGTTGTCACAGGTTTTTACTAAATTCACCTCGATTTCAGTACTTTACCAAACCCCTTTCTAACGGCTGTTCATTTTTCTTTATACAAGGGTGTATAATTATTGATTCTCATATTTCTCAATAATGATAAAAGTTATGCTACAATTTTTATCAGTTTGGTTAAATATGAAATAAACTTTGTATTGAAGCAATACTTTGGGAATAGTTGACCAATTATTTCTTTAAAAAAGTCTTAAGAGTTTCACAACGCGCGCCGCCGATATTTTCCGAAAATTCAAACCTTTATAAACGCAAGTTATTGTACTAACATTGGTATTGTTTTTTTGCTTTTCTTATTAATTATTAATGTTTTAAGATATTTCTAATGAAAAAACGATATGTCATCGCTTTAATTTTTGAGTTTTGAACAATTTTGCAAAAGTCGCGCTAAAAATTCATAATCTCCATTTTCACGACTCTATATATCAAAAACTGGATCGCTTTTCAAATAAAATAAGCCATAGTAGCATGACTCATACATTCAGCAACCCATAAATCAACACTTGATGGTGTTTTTGTAAGAACCAAGGCACAATGAGCGTTTTTGTGCCACATGACGCGGCGCGCGCTCGGGTTAAAATAAACAAATGGATCGCGGGCGAGTTACGGTAGGTTGAGGCGGCGGGCGCGGCCGTGCAACTGGGTATTGGGATGGCGGCCTTGGGCACGTGAGCGGTTTAATGGTTGTTTTAATTTAAATGTTATTCAGTTGCTAAAATGTGACAAAATTACATTGCAGTCACTCACGAGGTTAACAGAAATTGGTGACTCGTCATCCTGTACTAAAATTAATCCAACAATTCTTTGGAATAATTTTAGTGCACCTAGTAAAGTTTATTGCTATAAGTGGCGCTTAAGTGTTAAATAGGGGGATTAATATTTTAAGTACGTACTATAATTGTGTAATGAAATTAAAAGATTAAAAAATGCTAAAAGCTTGCAAAAACCGAATCTAGCATTTTCCATAACAAAATTTTCCGGAATATTCTTTATAAAATCTATACAACGCGCAAAAAAATATGTATACGCAATAATTCGTGTAGATACGAAAAGCCGGCGGAATATCCGTGCATAGGCGGTCTAAATGAAAGAACGCTCGCGTCGGGCCGGATAAACTGGAAACCGACGAAAAACAAAACGAGAGGAATTGTGGCGAACAAAAGGCGAATGGGACGCGTTTAATCCTGCCCGGTCGTCATCCCGGAGAGAGGGAAAATTGAATTTATTATCGCCAGTATTTGACTGACGTGTTATTTCACACGCCGAAGCAAGGAGCCGGCGGAGCGACGGAATTCAATCAGTCAGACGCCGATACGGCTGATACTTGTCTACGAATGAACTGGCGGACTGAAAATGGCCTTTTCTATCTGATATCCGGTAACGATTCGGTGATAAGATTAAGTTAAAAGTACTTTGAGAGTTGATTAGGTGCTTTGGATCTCGAAATTCAAAGACTTTTTTTTTTATGGAAGCAAATAAAATTTTAGGTATATTGAAAATGCTAACTGGTGTAAGTCATGTAATTTATGGAATAAAATAACTCCGCCGATTTTTGTGTACTAAGGGTAATCAGGTTTGTTGAGGATAAACAATTAGGCTTGATAAATTAAATTTGGAGAAAAATATTATCATTAAGGCACTTTAAGGGCAGTCTGTGGGACTATTATTTCTTTTATTATTAATTAATTCGTCATTTTGTTCCACGGATTTTTATGAAATTGGGTTCCTAAGTAAATCACACCTACTAAAAAGTCTACAAAATACACGTGAAGCCGCGGGTGAATAATTATACTGCTATAAATTTGTACTAAGTCTAAAGCACATAAAAATCATTTACTAACGCAGTATTGATTTCTATCGGAAATAAGGGAAAGGCAAAGAAAGGGTACCTATACAAATTGCCAACAAAGGGTAAAACAATAGTTTTGTGGGCACATATAGTTTTAAAGCCACGGCATAAAGAACTGGTGGGGTTTCAAACGGGGTGGTACCGCGCACTTTATATCGTAAGGTAATTGGCTTGTATATGGGGGTATAAAACTTTATGGTACTTATGTAAATGTGTGTTTACTTAGTCTTATTCTGAACCCGTCAAAGTATCTAGAGAGTTAAGAAATTAAATTAATTATGTTAGTAGCTCAATCAATTTGTTGTTGAAAATAGTAAATACATAGTTGTATAGTTTTGGGAAATGGAAGGTTCTTTATTCGTCAACGAGTAGTTAGTTTTAATTGTAGAGTTCTAACGTAAATAAGACAACTCGCGGAAGCGCATTCGATTGAAGGAAAGCTGCAGTAAGAATTTATTATGATGGCTTAAGTATCCGGAACCTGGCAGATATTGTATATGTATTAACACACGTACCGAATATGATATAGTAGGATTAACTATGATATAGTATTACTGGTTGATAAATCGTTATAAATTAAACAATCCTGATTTTAAATGCTACTTTAAAATTTTAAATATGGTTAACTTTTTAAATATAATTTTACAACAAGTGTACGTATACAAACAACACATACAGAGGGTTTCATTAGGGGATGATTTAAATAAAAGCTTTCATACAATACTCTTTGTTTGACTTTTATTTTAAGTTCAGATGACACAAAAAATAACAAAGTTACTGAAGTAAAAAACTTAATTCGATAACTGAATCAACTCAGTCTTTGAAATGAAGATTTCTCAAATTCCTCTCTCAAGGGTTTTACGTTTCACAGTTAAAGTAGTGATGAAAAAAAATGGATCTCGCATTCAAGAGATTTACATAAAACTTGTTTAAATGTTAATCTCTGCTCTCGGCTAGCGGATTATGACGTGCCCTCTGACGTCACGAGTCAGGGGTGATGAACCTTGCTACATGTGAGCACTTTAATCATTCATTTCCCTTAGAAGGGAAAGCGAAATAGTTCTGGGGCTCTTAGGGGTCGTGTTCACACATGGAATGTCCCCTCTTAATAGCGTCATGAGAGTGCATGCTTCTAATCTGTGCCTAAATTACAAGAACATTTAAGCTGTTTCTGTCAGTAACATGCAATGTAAACCTTGAATTCCACTGATTAAATAGTTATTCAAACAGTATATTTTTTTAAATATAAATTAATAATATGGTCACAACAACGGTGTCTAATCTAAAACTGAATCATAAAACTATCAGTGATGATAACCTAAAATAAAATTAGAAGGGGAAAAATTTACGGTCAGATTTTAGCATTACAATTTTAAACTGTATTTTATAAGAAACTAGCTTTCCGCCCCGCGGCTCCGCCCGCGTTAAAAAAAATTCCCGTGGGAATGAGGCTTTTTTTTATTTCTCTCCGTAAGAACCATCTTTGGACTTCAACGAACATACTAAAAAAATAATTGGTAAAATTGGTTCAGGCGTTGTTGAGTTATGCGCTTACCAACACATTTTGCGATTCATTTTTATATTATAGAAGATAATCAACAATAAAATCGAATTTCGCGTTGCATTTATTCCCGAGATAGGTAGGTAAATTAAAACGAAGCACATTTTCTCGAACCCAGGTGCGTTGCAGAATTCGATCGAGGCAAATCGTAACTGATTTATCCCAATGATTGGGCGGGCTAAAGGAGGTTCGTCAGACCATATCCGATGGTATAATGTTATTACGAATGTACTACCTTATGTACAATGTCTGTTTGATATATCTCAAGGGATATGGAGACAGATAATGTATTAGATGAATGTTATTAGACGTAATGACTTGACCTGTTTGAATGAGTATTGTAAGTATATAGACAAATTATAAGTATTTTTCTTTCAGCTTAATCATTCACGTTGAGATTTAAATAACATTTACCTATATACTATTTTGAACCTGCAACGAGTAACAACTACGAACCACAACCCAGCTTGCCAAGCTAACTTTGCCTTAGTAGTAAAAAAACAAAACAAATCACAATTTGAATAAAAGTTCTCAAGAAACAGATCTTTCTTAGCTAAAATAATATAAAAATATTAAACCGAATCTTGCATTTTACATGTAATTTTAACCATTGACAATGACGTATGTCATTGATATTATCTCATTAATATTAAACAGGAGTGAAAGCTGACTTTGAGTGAGATTTTAATCTTACGTTGGTTTTTAATCACCGTACAGGTCTTTCAAGAGCTTAATAAGCATTACATGACATAAAAACCTTAATTACAGATAACTCGTAGGTACTTACTAAACGTACCTGCGCTGCTTCTACCACCAAAAATAATTAAGAACACTTACTCGGGTGCCTAACTAAGATTCCTAAACGGACATAATAACTTGAAAATTTGTAAAAATTTAAGGTAAAGTGTGCTAATTTAGCTACAAAATAAGGACGATTTTTCAAATTGTTCTGAAAAAATAATATTGCCTAATGTAGATTACGAGTAGTCGTAAATATAAGCGGAATGAGTCATCTGAATCACGCAGATTCTACTTAAAACGAAATAATATTAAGAATACGAAATTACAGTGATCTTGGTTAAATTACGCGACGGCTACACCGGGTTTGGTGTAATTGGACCCTGCTACTCAGGAAGCGGTTTAAGCTATAAGTTATTAAAAAAAAGAATAAAACTATCTATAATAATAGTTGACATACATAAATAAGATTTGCTATTAACAATTTGCTCTGCTTTGTTCCATTATGAAAAAAAAAAAATGTCCTATTTTTTTACTAAAATTTACAATTAAAACAAAAATAATACGAATTGTAGATTTTAAATTAGATACAAAAGTTTTAAAAATCATGGTCGATAAAGTTTGTTTTACTCTCATACATTATTATTTTATCCATTTCCAAATGTTTTAACACTCGCGCTTTTATTTTTAAAGTGGTTATGTCGGTTTTTGACTGACGCTTAAATAAAAAAGTCTGTTAGTGTAAAAGAGGACAGATAATCGAATTACCCAAACTGTATTCAGACTGACAGATAGCCTGATAAACATCACATCAATAAGGACCGTCTGCGAAGTCATTTCATAGGATCTTATATCGAATAGGTATAATAAGGATCCTTGACGCGATCCGATAGGTTCTGATTTCCGATGGATAGATTACAGCTCAATTACGAGGCCGTAATTGAATCGTTTTTATTCATAATATTATAACATTTTATATACTAACTTAATTTAGGCCACCTAGGTCTCATTATTTTAATGATTCATTATATATAGTTATTTTAGCAACTATGTATGTATCCTGCAGTCAATTATCATTTTGTAAGCTTGGTAATGCACCTTAACCATTTTACAAATAAAACTACAATCATAGCTCATCTTATAGGTAAATAGCTTTATTTATAGTCGTCTTAATTGACTGGAAAACCGGTAAAAGAAATAAAGTCAATTTATTTTAATACGTATCAAAGACATAAAGAGAAACAGTTTAACATGTGGTATTTATTATTCCGTTCATAACTAGGATGTACATTTTATGACGTATTTTCTCACAGTGTATCCTACGTCACAGAAATACTATATAATAGTCCTAATTCTTCCCCATGACGCCGTCTAAGACTGGTACATTTATCTCAATACAAAAACAGACTAAAAGAGCAACAGTTATTTATTATAGTTAACAAGAACATATTTGACGTCATAAAAGGACTATAATTGTAAGCGTAAAATGAAGCGCTGTGACAAGAGATTATCACACATTTAAATGTCAAAAAGCTTCGAGCAAGCCGCCATATTGAAATATCCTCAGATATTATCATCTTTGGTATACGACAAAAAACTATGTCTAACATACATTTTTTACGGGTTTTCTCCACTTTCCAACCGCGAAAATCTAAGAATGTTCAAAATGATGTCTATCACATTGCTAGCCGGGCTGAATAATGTTTTGGTAACGATTAAATTGACGCTAGTATTTCGTAACTTGCACCACGTAATGATCCCGAGGATGTATAATAAAACACAGAGTTGCTTTGTAAGGACTGTCAGTTTATTTCAAACTACCTGTCATTTTGACATTTCAATGCCTAGATGGCGCTACCAGTATAATTATTTTGTTATATCTAAATAACACACTCTCCTAACAAAATAATCTAGAGACCACTTAGAAACTAACATCATACACAAACAAAAGAGAGAGAATTACCCATCCGAGATGCCCATCAAGTGTAAAAACTTATAATGCTTAATTGAACATAAACTTTTAGTTAGTAAATCAGCTGGCATATCAGATGTTGACACATATTTTATGTTAACTTTATTATCTGTAACACATTCTCTAACAAAATGATGTCTTACATCAATATGCTTGGTACGCTTGTGAAACAGTGGATTTCCTGCTAACTTTATTGAACTTTGGCTATCACTGTACAAACATATTGGTATATTTTCATCAAATTGAATTAACTCATTTAACAAGTTTCTTAAATAGATAGCTTCTTTGCAAGCTTCTGACAGGGCCATGTATTCGGCTTCAGTACTTGACAATGCTACCGTTTTTTGCTTTTTTGATTCATAGGAAATTACACATCCTGACATGATAAAACAGAATCCTGTATATGACCTTCTGTCAATACTACAAGATGCCCAATCAGCGTCTACATAACCATGCAGATTACATCCTATATTCTTATAAATTAAACAATAATTCTTTGTTTTCTTTAAATATCTTAACAATCTTTTTAAATGTTTCCAATGAGTTTCATTAAAACAATTATTATATTGACTAAGAAAACTGATACTGTAAGAAATATCAGGTCTGGTAAGTACAGAGAGATACATAAGGCTTCCTATTAACTGTTGGTAAGGATATTTTTGTTCTAAATTACTACAATCTTTTTCTAATTTTAAATTTACCTCCATAGGAGTATCAGAATGACAACAATCAGACATATTAAACTTTTTCAAAATAGTATCAATAAATTGTTCCTGGTCAATAGTAATACAGTCTTTATTAACATTAACACGCATGCCTAGACACTGTTTAATCTGACCTAAATCTTTAATCTTAAATTTTGACACTAATTCCTGTTTCAGTTTCTGATATGATTTTTTACAATTGTAGAATACGATGAAATCGTCTACAAAAAGAGCTACATAAACTTTAATATCATTGTAACATTTTATGAAGAGACAAGGTTCATATTTTGACTTTACAAAATTTAATTTTAATAAACATTCTTCTACCCGAATGTACCAGGCTCTAGCAGACTGTTTCAGTCCATAAATAGCTCGTTTCAACCTCAATACTTTATTATTACAATTTTTAAATTGTGAACATTTTGGTATTTCCATAAACACTCTTTCTTCAAGAAAACCATTTAAAAATGCGGTTGGAACATCAAGATGATTGATTTCTAAGCCTACCTGTACACTTAAAGCAAATAATAACCTTAATGTTGAATACCGTAACACCGGTGAGAAAGTCTCATTAAAGTCAATACCTTTCTTCTGCGTAAAACCTTTAGCAACAAGTCTTGCCCTATAACGCACTTCACCTTCACTGTTAAACTTTTTTTTAAACACCCACTTATTTTTCACTACTGTTCCATCTGCTGGTCTGTCCACTAGCTCCCAAGTGTCATTGTCTTTGAAAGATTTCAACTCCTCTTCCATCGCACACTGCCACTGCTCCTTTTCTGGTCCATTCATTGCTTCATTGAATGATATCTGATCTCCTGATGCTTCTTCCACGCACATGTTAGCAATTCCATAGTAATCAGGTTTACGTCTAACACGCTTCGTTGGTTCACCAAGGGTCACCTGCTCAGAGACGAGCTTTATATCTTCTGTGGACAACGGGTCAAAGTAACTTCCTTCTGAGTCACTTGATGACTCTTCTGGTGCCATATATGTCTCATCAATCTGGTTTCCATCACTTGCATCTGAACCTTTTGATTGTGTTTCTCTAGTAATATCCTCTTCATCTGCGCTTGTTGATAACTGCTTCTCTTCTATCAGAATAGTAGTTGTAAATCTGTCATCTATCTTCTCCATGACTACAACATCCCTAGCTACAGTTACCTCACGTGTTTCTGGATCATACAGACGATAGCCCTTGATATTCTCTGAATATCCTACAAGGAACATCTTCTTCGCCTTCTTATCCCACTTTCTGCGCTTTTCTTTTGGAATATGGACCATTACTGGACTGCCAAATATCCGCAAATGATCCAATTTAGGTTTTTTGCCTGTCCATATTTCATAGGGAGTAGTACTTTTATCAATACCTGCCGCTGGTGATCTATTCTTCACATATACGGCTGTATTTACAGCTTCCGCCCAAAAGTGTTTTTCAAACTGTGCATCAAACAGAAGACAGCGCGCTTTTTCCACTATTGACCTATTGTACCTTTCACATAACCCATTCTGTTCAGGGGTGTATGAGTTTGTCTTCTGATGAACTATTCCACTTTGTTTTAAGTAATTTTCCATTTGTAATGAACAAAACTCTCCTCCATTGTCTGATCTTAATATTTTAATCTTCTTCGATTGCTGATTTTCAACAAACTCTTTAAATTGTTTAAAATACTTGAAAGTTTCACTTTTTGACTGTAGGAAGTAGACAAAACACATTCTGCTATAGTCATCTACAAACAATAGGTAATATCTGGCCATACCAAGTGATTTATTCTCCATTGGGCCACATAAGTCCGTGTGTACTAATTCCAGTACCTCATGACTTCTGGTGGTACTCTGGGGAAAGGGCAATCGAGTTTGCTTGCCCTCGCAGCACACCGTACAATTTGACTTGGTGTTATCACTTTTATCATTGAAATCTACGCCTTCTGCTGCTCCGCCTTTCAGCTTGTTCAAATCACTTGTGTTTATGTGTCCTAGTCGTCTGTGCCAGATTGTGCTAGAAGTTCTAACTGTCGCCGCTAATATTTGCTGTGATCTTGCCATGTTTAATCTGTATACACCATTTTCTAACCTTGCTTCACCAATGCAGTCATTCTGTGTGTTATAAATGAAGCATCCTTGCTGTTTAAATAACACTCTGTTACCGCTTGCGATGATTCTGCTCACTGACAATAAATTCGTTGTGAGGTTAGGTACACACAAAACATTGTTTACATTTATGTCGTACTGCTTATTACCGACACTTGTCGTAATCTGAAGATCTCCACAGCATAAAACTTTTACACTGGTTTGGTTGGCCACGATAATCTCTTTAATTTCAGGCTGATAAGAAACATTCGATAACATGTTTGGATTTGCTACCAAATGTGTACTGGCACCTGAATCTATGTAAAAGTTCGCGGGACTAAACTCCTTTGTGAGAAAAACTGCACTGAATGCATTCATTTTCGGTTTTTGTATTACTGGACATTGATTTTTAAAATGTCCTACATTCTTGCACTTGTAACAACGAATTATTTTTTTCGGCGGTGAATTGACATTTGACGGATGCGTTTCGTTTCCATTCGTTCTCCCGCTACCGCCGCCATGTCTTGATTGCGTTTTGTTACTGCTGCTGCTCAATGACATAGAACTACCCTTTTTTTGGTAATAATTTGTGGCAATAAATGCACCTTCCTGCTTTACCTCGAAATCAGCGCTCATATCCATTAGCTTGGTTTTTATTGCATCTGCACTGAGTTTTATGCCGGAATGTTCTATCGCCATGATCATCGGCCCGAACTTCTCAGGTAGACCGGCCAACAGCAGCGATCCGATCCAATGGTCATTTATCTCAAAACCTGTACCTTTAAGTTTTTGAGCCGTTTCCACGAGCTGAGTAACATAACTAGTCATACTTTCACAATTTTCAAGCCTTATGCTGATAAGATTTCGTAGCAAGCTTATTTTTCTTGAAAAGCCGGAATCATCAAACATGTTTTTGAGTGTCTTCCACAATTCATATGTCGTCGATGCTGACTTTATATGGACGTAAAGCGATGCATCGATGGTTAAAATCAACTTCGCCCTGGCTTTCTTATCATCTGCTATTTGGCTTGCTGTAGCTGCCGCTGCTAACGGATTTTCAATGGCGTCCGCCATTCCCTCCAACACCAACACATTTTGTGCCGCAAAACTCCAATCGTCGTAATTTTCACGACCTTTTAGCTTGGGGACGTTAGCGAGATAATTCGTTGACATTTTAGCACTGAATTACTTATTAAAACGACTAAATTGCAATTAAAAACGGGATAAGCCCATAACCTATAATAAAACACAGAGTTGCTTTGTAAGGACTGTCAGTTTATTTCAAACTACCTGTCATTTTGACATTTCAATGCCTAGATGGCGCTACCAGTATAATTATTTTGTTATATCTAAATAACAGTACGTAGTGCTTAATGATGATGATTGTTGCCAAATGAATAACAACCGTGCTGCAGATACAATTTGCGATGATGGATTGCCGCTGATGTCGACAAATAATCGTCTTTTAGTTTATTTGTGTATTTTTCCTCAGCGAAAGGAGACATTCAGCAAGTCTTTGTCATCGTCGTAATGGGGAGGAAGTGAAATTGTTATAGTCTGAATTGTTACTATTAATAAGCACCTAATGAATAGAATAGAACACACTTTATGGCACACAAGGACACTAATATAGCAAATAGGGTGTATATGTAGGCGGCCTTAATGCTAAAAAACAATTTCTACATACAACCTTGTTACGTTGTTCAGCTTTACATGCTCTAGTCCGTATCTAATCCAATGAAATCAACAGCAAACGTGTTACCTAACCAGACTGCTAAATTTGAAAAGAAAATTCTGAAATATTTTTTTTTTGGTATAAACTATTTGCCAGAGCTAAAGAAATATATACGTTTTGGTAAAAAAAAAACCTTTTATCTAGCATGTTAGTCAGGTTTTTTACAGGTAATAATGAAAAAGGTACGATAATAGTTTAGTTCGACTAATTACTATAATTTCAGTCGGAAGACGTCAAATCGTCGGGAAAACATATTCCCCAATGAACCGTAACTTCTCTCTTAATCCTGGTAATTGTAGAAAATTAGTCTTGTTTTAAAATTAACAGCAATCATTAAGTCAATTTTGTACGTGAATCGCTACCGCGACTGGATAATCAGGATAATGGGTAAGTAATAAACGTATTAATTGGTCGGTATTAGGCAATATTTATTACACCTATTAAAAGGATTACAACAAAATCGTACGAGGTTTGAGGTTACACATTATTTTTGTTTAATTTAAAAATAAAACCAAAGCCATGGCCTGTGTTCTGGTATAACCGTGGAAATGGTAAAAAGCGAAAAATAAAACAGTTTATTTATTTTTTCAAAAAATTATTTTTTAACTTATGCATGTTAAACTAAAACTCACACAGGAAGCCTAATTTTATATGAGAGCCTTATGTCACTACTGGGATAACCGAGTAACAAATCATCAGGCCACCGCTCCTTACAATGTGTCTTAAGCCTTCCAAAGAAATAAAACTTTTTTTTTCAGTAGGGGTGATATATAGACTATATTATTACATCACCACCTAACAAATATTATTACAGTTTCATCTTGAAAGCAGTAAAATAAATAAAGTCATAAGTATTCGAGTTAAGGCGTTTACTGAGATGTTTTTGACTTGTATCACAGAAATTACAGTTGGTACCTACTAAAATTTACTAACTATCAAAATTCAAAAGACTTTATTGCAAGTCGTTTCCAGAAATTTATATCAAGGTACTTTCCTTTGACCGCGGACAATAAATTGAATTGGAAAGCGGCAAGCATCTGTACCGTTGTAAATCAATCAACTCAGTATGAAATATGATCGTTTGTATAATATCAATTGGACTCCTGAGAAGCAGTACCAGTGTTGATTAATTTTGGACGGCCGAAGGTTGGTACAACTGTGAGGTTGATTGGTTATGCTTTCAAGTGGAGAATCCGTATGAACCTCAGGTATGAACCGATCCACTGCATGACAGATATCATTTGTTTGTATTTCAATTTTAACAGGTTGAGAACTGTTGGGTTCGAAAGAATAAACATGTTTAATTTTGTTATTTTTTTGTAATAAGAAGAAGGACTTACTTTTATTGTTAAGAGTTATACAAAATTTTGACGCGTAATCCTTTTTTATTTTAAACTAGCGACCCGCCCCGGCTCCGCACGGGAAAATGGTTATTGTGGGTTATCTTTACGCATATTATGCATGTATTATACATATAAACCTTCCTCTTGAATCACTCTATCTATTAAAAAAAACCGCATCAAAATCCGTTGCGTAGTTTTAAAGATTTAAGCGTACAAAGGGAGGGACATAGGGACATAGGGACATAGGGACAGAAAAAGCGACTTTGTTTTATACTATGTAGTGATAGTGATAGTGATAGTGTAATAGCAGTCCGCTCGCGGCTACGCTCGCGGTGTTTTTGACTTTTCCGTGCAGTTTCCCGTTGGAATAAGATATTTCACCGCGGTAAAAACTAATAAGATGTTGCCTGGGAATATAAAGTACCGCCATGCAAAATTTCATTCCAATCGGTAGAACAGTTTCGAAGATTAGCCCGTACAAACAAACAGAGAAACAAAAGTTTTGAAAAATTTCTGGATATTCTATATCAGTTTTTACATCCACCTGAATCGGTTTTTAGCTTTTGTTTTCTATGTACAGATTTTCGACCTCTACAGCTTTGTTATATATAGATTGTTATTATGTCTGTATGTGATATAGGTATTACTTTTCCAACAGATAGCTAGCTTATTTTCCGAAATTTGTAAAATAATATGTATGTCGTTTGTAATTATGTTTTACTCATGTAAAACTAACAAAATATATTGTTCTGCAAAATTTGTAACTACATTACCTAGAAATTCACATTTCAACTGGTTAAATACAAAGCTTTCAGCCAAATGCTCGAAACTTTTCATTTTTATTTTTCACAACTCGTCGCTGGCGAACAAAATGAAATTAAAAGATGAAACTAGCGGGCTAAATTGGCGTGAGTAATTTTTTGCAGGGCCCCAGCTGCAATTTGTCAGTGACAGTGACAAAGTTATTTATCCCATAATGAACACCTTGGTGAGCCTCGAGAGGCCTGCAAACCGAGCCGTGGTTTTGACGTCCGCAGTAACGGGAACTCGGAATGGGCTTTACATCGTGACTTTTATAGCTTTTCTTTGATAAACATAACCGTTCTATACTTTCATTCATTATTATACTATACAGTCAGATATTATGAGTACTTATTCAATAATATACAACCTTTTTATGGAACATTAAAGTTATGCCATATATTTTGGCGTCGTCTTTTACATACCTGAAATATTGCTCTATGGTGCATAAATTCACATCACAGTACTTATTTTATATTTTTAGAGGTCAATTCAAGATAGGCTTGAGCCTCTCGGTGGGTTAGTAACGAAACTAACGAAACAAACATTAGAAGCTAACATCATCACATCACTAATATGTAAAGTATTGTTTGAATCATATTTAAGTCGAAATTTTTAAATCCATCAATCATTGTCACTAAAATAAGGCCAATTAACATCAAAAGCCGCAGTGTAGACATAGAGTTCTATTCATACAAAGTAGGAGTGAATGAATGGGAGTATACTATCTCGGGGCATCTCGCGGCAATAGTTTTGACGGCTCAGCGCGGCGCGCGGGCAACGCAACAGCAACTTGTGATTTATTTACTCAATCGAGGCAGGGGTCGGGTACCTTTGTTATTATTGCACCGCTCTCGGAACATTTTTATGAGGCCGAGCCGCTGTAAGTGGGTAAGTACGAGCCTTGAGGTATTTGTAATATTTCTGAGCAGATTCAGGGCTGTTTCTAGGTCGGACCGACGGCGATCTATCTTCCTGTCTGAGACTTCAATTTCGTCGGCTTTTGCTATTTTTTACTACAGGCTTAAAATAAAATGTTACCTCAAGGGTTTTACTAGTAAGTTGTGACAGCGTAAATATTAACTGGCGCACCTAATCAGAGCGTAGAAATCTACCATGTCGTTACTTTCTAAGGCAAAGTACAAACTTAATTAATTTATGTTTATGATACTGATATTGAACATGTTATTGGCTTTATGTGATAACATAATCTCTCGGGTCTTGCTAATATAGTTGTGAAAGTACTTAGATTTTCGTTTCACTTTGAAGGTGAAACGGGTGTATTGGTTCGGTGGGAACATCATTAGGTAGATTCAATCAACAAATTAGTAAAATCCTTTTTATTGCTGAATAAATCTTCTTCCTTCAAAAGCAGTTCTATGAAGCCATTTGTACGCAATGAGCTAGGCCAAAATTTTTTAATGAAAAAGTGCCTATATATTTTTGTAACATCATCAATCGTAATAACAATTTTGGTCAACGCCATTGTCATGGTTAACTTAGTATTTTTCACAGGGCAAAAATCTTATTTACGAAGGAAATAAAACAAGTAGGACTGCAGGCGGACAACTAGTCATTTATAAAAATAAACTCAAGTAGGTAGAGATAAAACAAAATCACGGAGCATATTTAATAAAATCTGGCACATGAGAAGTCGTTTGATCGTCAGCAATTTCAGCAGTCAAGCTTTACAATGGCAGCCGAAATGCCCGCAACATAATTAGGTATCGCAAAGTTTTATGGACAAGGGGTAAACCGTGCAGCCGACAAAGGCCGCCGCAAAAACCCAAATCCGTCGCCATGACTACGCATAAATAAAGAATTTCCCACAATTCGGTGAGCGACCACTGGCCACACAAGAACCGCGTAATTGAGTAGACGAGCGACTTAGTAGCGTGACTACAAACTGCAGCTCAGCAGCTTGCGATGATAGAAATTGATGACCAGTGACAGTCAGTCGGTGACAGAAGTCTGGTTGAGTAGGTACTATGAAAAAGTTGTTGACTTCATATAGTCACTTAGAAAGTATAAACCACAGATTATGAAAAATAAATAAATATACAGATAACTTGATTCGATCAAAATTTATTATCACCGTCCACCGTTCTAAACTTAGTTTTAAGAACGACCTGCTCAGGTTTTTTTAACCTACCGCATGGTTTGCGGCAAGACCTACCAGTTAAGCCCAGCTAGCAAACGCCACTCTGACTTATTCTCCAGTTCAACGCTGGTTTGTCGTAGTCGTGTAATGAACTCTGGCTACAATCGAAGATCCTACCTAGGTATGGTAGTCTTCATTAACACTTTGGGCCGGACTGAACTGTAGCTGTACTTATACAAGGAGGTGTTGCCATAATCGCCATGGCCGTCATCATCATCTCTAGATTGTTACCGGTATTGGATATGTTGCTGCTTCTTCATTACAATAAACGTTTGGTAGCCTTATCATTCGACGACATCCAAATGAAGAGTTAGGTTGGTCCAATTACAAGCCAGGAACCACATGGCAAAACCACAGAAATGTTCACCCATTGCGAAGACGTGTCGCGTGACCACAGACTTCACTAAGTTTACACTGATGGATGTCACCTCAGATATTTTCAAAGAAAGCTATTGCAGAAAGCTATTTGGTTATCGCTGATTGTCGTTGTAAGTGTCGCTCGTCTGTTGAAGCTTTAAGCTGTGCACAGATGGTTTGCGGTTTTGCATTGCGACTGCCATTTTGTAGTCGAAACATCAATAGGCTAGGCACTAGAGTATACGCTATTTACACATAACCCAAATCGATATACCTTTTATTAACTGTCATAACGTAATTTATCTGTGATGGGCATTCATGACCAAGTAATATAAATATATTTGAGGTATTTTGAATTTTTGAATGAGTTTATGTTATCGTATCATTAAATACAATACAATACAATACAAATAATAATATGCTTTATTGACACCCAAGGAAAACACAAAAGAAATAAATATTAAAAAATATTATAAATAAATATTATGATTATTATTTATTACAAAATATTAAAGTGGTGTTTCAAACCAAGTTACGGAAAATTATGGTGGATATAGTAGTCCAATTGACTAAGAAAATATAAAAACTTACCAAACAATTACACTACACCCATTGCGGTGAAAAATAAACCAAGTACAATATAATTTAAAGACTGTACTACGTGATTTTACACTGTTTTAATGTGTACACATTAAAACAGTGTAAAATCACATTGTACTTGGTTTATTTTTACGTTAACGTATTTCAATAATAAACCGGTAAAAGCCGATAATAATGTTCCAAGCCGAGTTAATTATAAGCTGTTTATGCGTTTACGAGAGCAATACACTTTTATCGGCTGAGTAACTTAGGTAGTAGTTCTAGTAGTTAACGTAGAGAAATCCGTAGCTAAGTGGCAATGCCGCCGCCGCCGGCTAGACTATATTGTTATCTCTAGCGTTAAGTAATTTGTGGTTATTACTTTTATATATTTTATATTTTCTCTTACCTTTCTCTACGGTCTAAATACAGAATCGCAATTCACAATTTCCAAAAAAAATATTGCTTTTTACTAGATTGATTTAGAGTAAAATAAACATTATTGCACACGAGAACCAACAAAAAATACAGTTTACAACCATAAATGAGGCCTTATTACTTAGGCAGGAATTTCTTCCAGGTAATACATATAGGTACCTAATTAACAAAAAAAAAATCTTTTTCAAAATTTTAAAGGTCTAGAATGGTTGATGAAGTAAAATGTAATACTAGTTTGCATTAAAACGGCAATACCAGGATCCTTCATTTCACTATCTTGGGTGATAAGATGAAGAAATGGTACAGAAGAGATCGTAAATACCTCGCGCAATGCAATTAAATTACAAGACCGATACAAGCGCGTGATAACATAACAAAGTGGACATTTAAATCAATCGTTTCGCTTGGAATGCGACCAGACTAGTCAGCCGTCAATATATTCACTCGCCCTATAGCTAACGACGAGAAAACACGAGAGCTTTGACTATCATTCGATTTACTTTCCCAATAAGGTGAATTGAACGATGTCACCGAACAGCAAAACAGCGCACCCACAGAATATTCTAAGATGAGAATGTCTGAGTAGAACTTGGCAAAGACAACATGCAGCCACAACAACCCCTCTGTTAAAGAAATAAAGTTGAAGGCTACGGGGAAGCAATGAAAACTTTATTTTGCGCCGCGGCTACGTGCTTCGCAAATCAAGTGCGTTCAACAACGGATGGGAGAGTGACGTCTATGAAAAATCGAGACGAGGGCGACACAATAAAGTGTGGAAAGAAGGGGTGATACACAAGGTGCTTTAATCGTACTAACCCTCCGTGCACTCCGTACCAACGTAAAACTTTTCGGTACTCACGTAGGAGCGAGCGAACGAACACTGAACGGTTATATTCGCCGAAACCTGAACATCAATCAACGTTCAATTTTTACATCACACGCCATTTATTTTCAACATCATTCAATGTCAGAATTTAGTAATTTACAGACTCTTTTTTTAGCCAATCAATTTGTAGATAAACATTATTTTTTAAATTCCACACTTTGATTTTATTAAATCGCCTCTCGAGCTGACGGAAAAGATACATAATATACGTCTTATAATTTAACTAGCTTCCCGCCGCGGCTCCGCCCGCGTTAATAGTTTTCCCGCGGTAAAAGTTAGCCTATGTTCTTTCCCAATTTCTATTTTATTTTTGCGCTAAGTTTCACCCAAATCGGTTTAGTAGTTTCGGAGCCTGTTCAATTATAAAGAATATTTAAGGAATTTTTTTACACCTTGGTTTACATTATTGAAGTTTTAGCAAGGATCCCAAATAAAAAAATAAATAAAATTAAAAATGTTACTCAGGGATCATGTAGCTTCTCAACAGTGAAAGAATTTTTAAAATCGGTTCAGTAGTTTCGGAGCCTATTCGATGCAAACAAACAAACAAACATTTCCTCTTTATAATATTAGTATAGATAATAGATTACTTTATGACTAATATGACAATATACTCGGTAAAAAACAATTTATACATAAAACATATTAAAAAGGGGCACAAGGCTGGAAAATTTCAATGAAAATTTCCCATGGCATGGCACATGCTAGGTACGAGTGGGTACGGTAGAGTGACTTGTCAGTTTTGCTACTTTGAGTAATAAATGAACTTGTCAATATTATCAAAGCAAACGTCAGCTGTCAATAACAACGAGACTGAGCCGGAGGGTAGAGTGATATGATTTTACTCCTATTAAAAAAAACTATAATATTTTTACTAGCTAATATTAAATAAAGATATCTAGAAAGTAATTTAAAAAATAATTGATGTGATAATTTTTTATAGATTCATATTTTGAATCAAGTAATTTTGATTGTATGTGCTACCAAGCACCTTAGAATATATTACATCAACTCTTCGTCCTTGTGTTCCAATCCAATCAAATGTTCCATACTTTTGGCCCCTGAAAGAAAATGACGGCATTTTCAAAAGCTTTTAACTAAGGTTTACCTACTGAGTTCCCTCCACGTTTAATTGAAAAGTTGGAACGAACCAGTTTGGCTTAGGCTAAGTAAAGAGTAGCATTTTCAAGAAGTCTATGCTGCATCGATTTTCACTTAGTCATGCAGTTGGGCTCCGAATTGTAGTTCCTATATCAATCAGTTTATCGAGTATCGAACGGTCTTCTATTGAAAATACTGTTACAAGGACTTCAGTATTGACTGAAGGGTAAAAATCGATATTATTGAATATAGTATCCTATTTAGGGATAAAACAGATAGATTAATAATAAATACAATCACATTTTAAGTTACCGCTAGTGTTTGACATCTTTGTACCCGGATCCGCTCCGTATCTTGGTGTAACCCTATATAGTTCTTATTACAGGACATATAATTTTGGTATGAGCGACCCCTGTACCTAGGTCAGGACACGCCACGTGTTGCGCCACGCCACCGCGACATTTGCATGTCAAAGCACGGTCTGCCCTCAATTACACGCTTGTAGTCATGTTATATCTTGGACAATATTATAATGTACCGCCTTGCCGTTGTCTCTCTTGTAGCACAATGTGAACTACGGAGTTTATTTCATGTCATTCATTTTAGACAGTGCTACACGAACACGACAAGGTAAGAACCTAAAGTTTAGATATTCTACCTGAGCTTTGTGTCTGTTGATTCCAAATAGAAATTGTATTCTCATTTACCAATGTAAAAAATATTTGTCTTTCAATAACAGAAAAGTTTATAAAGTTGATTTTGAGCAATCTAAATATTTTTGTTAACGATAATGGAACTTAAAAAGTTGACTGAAATTTAATATTTGAAATCCTTGTAAATCTTAAACTATATATCCCGTTCGTACAAACCCTGAACTGTCAAAGTTGTACATCCATAAATCAGTGCAGATCCTAACATGGATGCAGTCGGAGTCACTGGCCCGAAAACCGCTGGCTTGGCACAAAGCCACGCACCCTGTATATCCTGCCTGCCTTAGACTAATACACCAAGCAGGTCAATTTGGACAACACAAGCGATAGCGATCCTCGATCCTGTTGGCCGTTTTAGAGGACTTAGCGCTAAATAAGGTCAGACATAAAACCTGTAGAAAAATGAATTTCAACTTAAGAAAGATTTTATTCATACAAAAAAATGCGGATTGTTTACAAAAATATTAAGAGCTCAAGAACCATTTGATTTATTTTATGGAAAAATCAAATCAAATGTTTTTATAGTATCACAGGAAAAACTTCTCGTTTATTAAAAGCTTTTATAATTAGTCGGCTGACTTTTATTTAGCGGAAACCAATAAAAATGTTTGTCTCGAAGATAATTAATATAGTACATACCTAATAGAATATTTTCTGACCAATATTTTATCATTAATGAAGCTAGTGCCAAAATAAACTTCGTGGAGACAATAAACCTGAAGACAAAGGACTGCGAAACAACGACTTTATCTTTTGATTAACAGCTTGTTATCTCAAAATTGAAAAGCTTTTAACAATACCATTACAATGAAACACTAATAACAACCTGTTGATGAAATTGTATCGAGGAAATTGCAAATAAAAGGCCCAAAGTTTGCTTCACAAAAGCACTCACCAATAAAAGTTAGGAAACGTCCGAAAATCTTATTTTACTCAACATTTAATATAATATATTTTATTTATTCTTCTTCTTATTTTTAGTCATTGCACTCTTGTCAGAGTGGTCATCATTCAGATAGACGATGATTGATTAATTTGGTCGCTATTCATCTTGGACCGCGGTTTTTTGGGTATATTCACATACGAGTTGGTCTAATGCTACTTAGATCTGGTCTGTCCATCTTATTGGTGGTCTACCGCGTGGTCTGCTGCCCTCAACCTTACGAGCCGCTTGATAGAGCCATCGACGGAATATGAGGCCAAAGAAAGCCAGTATGCGTGCTTGAACCGTTGATATCATATAGACGCTGTTTAATACTGAGGTCTTCTAGTAACCTGTCTCTAATGTGCACACGATTACAAAATGTTTTCGCGCTTGTTGAACTCCTTTTATAATACAATAAGGTCGTAAAGTGGCAGCAAAAACAACTTTGCAATACAAAGGTATTTTTGCCGCTTCGATTATCTAATTGACTTTCGTTCTGTTTGAAATAGGTGCGCCTGTGGCTGTAAATAAAATTGGTAACCGTGCGCATGTTAACTTTAAATGAAAAATATTGAAAACTTTATTGAAACAAACCTATATTTCAAACGGTCTTATGGTTGGCTAAACAGACTTAAAACAGTTAGTTACCTTTTTAAATTTGTCTACTCACTTGAACAGAGTGGATAAACTTTCGCGAAAAAATAAACAAAGTGCACGCGACAGCAGCGGAACGAAGCCGTACTGGGTTCGAAGGTAAGAAGTTAGGACGACGCGGCGCGAAGAAACCCTAACATTGGTATGTGAAAATAAGCATTATGTATTTGATATAATGTTGGCAGTATTTGATGTATTTTGAACGATATTTAGATAGACAGGTAGATAGATAGATTAAAACCTTATTGGCACACAAAACACAGGCAGCACAAAAATAAATAAAAAAGAGTAAGATGGACTGATGGATGGAATGTTAGATGGATTTAAATAAACAATTGAAGCATTGGGTGCAACAAGGGCGTTCTGTTCCCAAAGCCCTTTTTAATGTTATTGCATCATAATATAGCTAGCTCCATCTAGTACCTTGTAACAAAAACTCTAATCAATCGATCTTATCCAGAGGGCGTGAGAAGCAATAATTGCGGCAGCGATGCTGCGCCCTTATTGCACAGATTATAAAACAGCGTTTGAATTGCAAATACGTTACATGTTGTTGTTTATTTAAACTTATTTAACTGTAAAAAAATGTCTGAATCAAATAATTTAGGTGATTTTAGTGCAGATGATGACGAAAATACTCACTTTGGTCATCATCTGCACTAAAATCACTCCCCGAACATTCCCTCAAAAAACAAAGAAAAAGAAAGATAAGAAATGAAAATGTATGGAAGAAAAACGTGCGAAGATTAAAGAGAAATTTAGGTGAAGAATACACATCAGTTAGGAGCAAGAAGGTATCTAAGAAGTAATTTCAATAACTCACCAAGTCTTGTTCCAAAAAATGTTCGGATAACTTCGACAAAAATACGCAGCAAAAGATATTTTCAGAATTTTGGGGTAGGTAGGTACAGGTATTAAAGCACAGCAAGATACCTTCTTATTGTCGTGTTT
Source organism: Teleiodes luculella (assembly GCA_948473455.1). Taxonomy (NCBI): domain Eukaryota; kingdom Metazoa; phylum Arthropoda; class Insecta; order Lepidoptera; family Gelechiidae; genus Teleiodes; species Teleiodes luculella. The sequence continues at coordinate 8,617,281 of OX419589.1, forward strand.
AGAAAATGTTCCAAAGTTAAGAGAAAACGTTGGGTCTGAGAAGATGAAACGAGATACTAATCAATGGAAATATTTTTTTAATGTGCAGGGTTTAGAGATACAAATTTTCAAAAAACTATTACTGTCTATATTGCAAATATCAGAAAAACGTCTGAGAATAGTTTTAAATTGTCAGGAGAACTAGTATTTTCCTATAGAGAATCAACATTAATGACAGCCTTATCATTTTTACTGGTTGTGTGCAACAAGGGCGTATAACACAAGTTAAAAAAAATAAAAAAAAAATATTTTCAACTGTTTTACAATAATACCTATATCTGGATTCTATAGCTATATAATTGGACTAAAAAATAATGTAGTTCATAAGAATATAATCTTAAATATCAAAAAGATATATAGCAATTAAATCTTTTCTTTAAATTTTCTCAAAACTCGCTTTTTCGCCATACGCCCTTGTTGCACCCAATGCTTCAATTAATAATACTAAATTTTTTTCATGAAGAATATACCAAGCACGATCTTTTCATGATAAGTATACATACTATTTTGCTGGTACCAATAAAATTAGTATAAGGAAAGTCAGTAACGGAACTTCATAAACATAAAGGAAGAGAGACAAAAGCGTCTGATATAAATCAGGCGTTAATTCTGCGTGGTCCTCTAGGGATAGGGTGTTTTTCGCCTATGCTATGGTTCGACTTCGTGGAAGTAATCAATCGGCAAATCTCGCGGTGGTTCCCTTTAATTGACTACGACGAAAGCTTAATGTTGTGTTTGACTAATCGTTCCTTTGCGACCGTCTCTACTTTTAATTTAAAATAGCCTTTATAGCCTGAAGTAAAATCTTCTTAGAGATTCTTTTATCGAATTAGATTGTGCTACCCTGTGCTACCTATTCTTTTTTTGAAGCGTTGAATTTAAATAGTGATAATACGAAAAACACAATTTTTACGGAAAGCTAAAAGCGAAAGCAAAAGACTACTAATTATAAATTCTGCGGCGAAATTCCAATATTAAAATTAAGTAATGCGACCAAAAGTAATAAGTGTCTGAATACAAAACGGCATTTAATTGAGAACAAATAAAGTAAGAAATTTACTGAACATCTGCATAATTATGTTCACCGTTTCGGGAATAAGTTCCTTAGAGTAGCAAGCTGTCACCACGTCACACCGCATCAGCTCGCTCGCGAGAGCCAGCGTGCCGGAAAATTGGACCAGCTCGGTGACTCGACCGCGAAATACACCCGCTGATCCGATGAAGAATACTTTCAAAAATAATATTGACTTCCCTTTGTAACTTTTAATACGTTATACCGTGCCACAGTTCACTATCGATTTACTATTTCGTCAAAACAGACCGTGACCATCATGATATTGATATTGGTGTATGATCAAGTCTATGACAATCTCATAAATTATACCGCCTTCTATAGTGTCTACGACATCGCTTTCTATACAAACTGCCTTTATTCATCAACCACAGGTTATATTATTTTTGGAGAAGTAATCTGTTACAAAGATAGTTGATTGTTGGACGACTACAAAAAATGAGGTTTTCAATTCTTAGAGATACGAATAACACAATCACATTCAGGACATAATGAACAAGAAGTGTCGAATATCACGTTTAGGATCATTGTAATTTTTTAGACAAAAAAAACCTGATTTTTTATAATAAGTTATTAGACATGAATATCATTACATGATCCTGACTGCATAGTACTAAAGTACTCAAAATGAACTCAATTTGCGACTGCATCTATCCGTCCGTACCCTTTGAATGGCCATTCAAAAATAGACATCGCCGCAGATACCGCAGCGTCGACCGAGCATTCGCACCGCGACAATATACTTCGTGATTTATTGTAATAGAATTAACCGCTCACGAATAATTTATATACCATTGTCGGTCGCAATAATAAGAATTAAATGGGTATATATCTCTGTCGTTTTGTTATTCATATTACATTACCGTATCTTCCTTTTCCAGACGTTTTAAGCGTTGATTATTCAGCGCTATCACAGTGTACCATCTGGTCGTTGGGTTTATTTGAATATGTCTTCTATTACGCGAAGATAAGGTAGAGTTTGGGAAGACGGCGGTTGGTGAAGGAGGTTATAGTGCGGCGACATTATTTTGTCACAATAGTGGGTGCCGCCCACTCCACGGGCAGCGGCAACCGAGGCTTCGGTGATGCAGTGCTTTAGGGGACGAATAAATTACAAGACGCTCTCTGAGCACAATTTGCTCTCTTTGCACTTTTATCAACCGACTGTAAAAGCTTGGCGTAAGTTATGCGTCTCGAGAAACTGCTAATTTAATGAAGTTTTAAGAATTTGAGAAGGTTATCAAAAACGTTAAGCATGAACGGAACTGTGGAGATAATGTTCATAAAAAACCAGCTTCATTTGATCTATAAAATTCTCACGATAAGTTGGTAAAAAGGAAACAACTCATCAAAGATTATGACTGAATCATAAACTTCGGATAAGAAGTCTAATTTGAACTTGCCAGACAAATAAAAGAAGCGCATTAGTCACACCTTTCACTTGATACAACAGCGGGATAAGGTTTAAATACGTTGAAGAAACAACGTACGCCGTGAGAAGCTCCCTAACCGCAATGCTAAAGGTGTGGCATGGTGTTTCCACAAACCGCAAAGCGCGGGTAATCCAATACACGAAGCGCAGCCACACTGGCTTTCATGCCCGCGAATCTCAAGTTACAGCCAACTTAGTAAAACAGAAATCCTTCGATTTATAGACCTTACTTCGTTAACATAAGAGACTCTGGCGTGCCATTCAATTCAAGTCAGATGTCACATGCTCCACGACGGCATCGCGGTTGATTCGTAAATTGCTTTTTTGTATAAACGAGATCGGATAGAAACTTCAACCGATGTAGGTGGCTATTGCATGTCATACACAGAAAGAGTTGCATGGATCGGCTATTTTCTCGTCTGCATTCTGCATTGCTTTTGTACCAATAAATAACGCCTTACTTTTAGCAATGTTGCTGAAATAATTTTCATTCTCATTAAAACTTGAGGCTTGTTTTCAAGTAAGTAACTAGTTTAATTTAGTGTAAGTAACAGGCTTCTTTGGAATCAAAAATAAGAATAAAAATTTATAAGCTTTATCTCACTGTGGACGAATAAATATATTCAATAAATGCGTAGTCTTCACTTATGTATACAATTTACATAATTAAGTTCTCGTTAGGAGTGGCTTTAGATGTTCATTTAACAACTCCTTGTTACAGACATGAATATTCGATTTCTCACTAAACCACGTTGATTCACTCTCTTAGAGCACCTTTATAGTCAGAGAGTAGATTAAAAAAACTTACAGTGTTGATTTTGTAGTATGGTTGTCTTTGAGACCCATTTTTAGAGGCTTACAAAACATTGGCATTGGCTTTTTAAATACCTATTCAAGGTTGCCTAAACAAATTCAGGAACGTTTTGTATACAAACTTAATAAGGTTTTGTTTTTTGTTACAAGAAACTTAGTCGCATATGGTTATAGAGTTTTTTAGGTTAAGGCGAGCTCAGAAAACAATAGGTAGGTACTTCTTTTAAGATGTTGGTTGTAATCTTTTCTGATTATCGATCATCCGATGAAAGATTCATTAAGAGTAATTTAATTGCATAATAATTTTGAGCTTCAATAAAAAAAGAATCAATCTAAAAGCCAATTTATTTGTAAACAAACAAAAACTTTTCGGAAGACATAAACGAAGAATGAAATGAAAATTATTTAACCCAAGGAACGGCTGTGAGCGTTGCGAACTTCAATCAAGGAGTTCATAAGAAAAGCTGGGCTCGCTTTAATATGCACCACACAATGGTAAGGGGACCAGAGTTTTGGAGAGGTAAGTACTTGAGAACGTACTTTATCTTGCCGCAGGCTCCCCTTTAACGGAAAGGGACGACTCAGACACGATTAGGAGTTCTAATCTTTAAAAGGACAAGAGGACGGTCAGCGCTTCCAACTTTTTGTCATGTGTAAGCCTCGCTAATGTACGTTGGTTTTGTTAAGTTCTCACATTTGCACATTAAAGGACCTTTACACATGAATGTATATTACAATTAGCTGTGTCATTTCATTATACAACTTCACAATTAACGGCTTTAGATAGACTTTTAAATGAAAAGAAAATACTATCTAAATTCTTAATTGAATTTTCAGCAACTGGGTCATACGTAAATGTATAAAGAGTATCGTTGATGGTAGATTGTGAACATCTTTTAATAAAATACTCCTCCCTTGGGCAAGAGAAAATAAATTTCGTCGGAATGGTCAAGAGAACAATGCAAGATCAAAGGGATGTTTTCACAGTACCCGCGAGGGTGAATGCCCGTGCATGTCGGAACAAGATGCTAATGTAATTCTACTTTTAAATTATGAAGGGTGAGTTATCGTACGGAGCTGTTTGGATATTGTTAAGGGTTTTAAGGTTGCGTTAATTAACTTCAGTTGTATGTTTTGTGATATTTATTTTGAAAAGTGATACATATTAAGTGGTATTTGAATGAATATTTCATGCAACTAGTATGTAAACATTTAAATATTGGTTCACCATCTTCATCATTTTCTAAGCTTTCAGTAATAATAATAATAAGGTCAACAAGTCCAGCCGCATGTGCTGCTTACTGTACTTATCAAAATGATAAATTTGCAACCATATTGTATTGTTAAGTAAAACAAACTCAAATTATCCTATTTATCAGCGCCTGATAATATCTGGCATCATATTATGATCTTGCAACAGATTTTAATAAACCAGTTGCACTGGTCGGATTGCGGCGATTGTTGGGCCTATATTTATGTGCTATCAGCCGGGCTTTGTGAAGTAGAATAATAATGGTACTAGCCGCTGTTAGCGGAACTCGTTCAGTTCGTTCCGAGTTTACTACTATAAAGTATGCTTTGCTGACAGGAGTATTCTATCAATGTTGCTGTATGCTATTCTGGGACCAAGGAATGAAATGTGTCAGTTTCAAAAGAAATATTTACACTGATAAATGTAAGTTATGGCTGCAATTTGTATTATAATCTTTTAATATCAAGAAGACCACGAAGACCACACGTACGCAATAGAAAGTAAAATGATGAGGCTTTGGAAATTTTGATAGAAGTAGATATAATCAGATCAGACCAATGATAACTTGTTCAAACAATGCTTGAAAACAAATTTTAGATAAAATTTAGTCTTTGAAGAACGTCAATATTATTAAAAGAAGACTACAATATTTACTGGAAGGTGATAAACATTGTAATGTATTTGTACTCGATACAAAAGACCAACGTTGGTTAACTGTGGGTTCACTACAATTCGTGTCGACCATTTTCGTAAACAAAAAAGTCAGGGACTCAATTACAATAAGCCGCATCCGTGCCGTCGAAGCGAAATATTGAAATGCTCCAATTTGCATAGTTATTATAAACATGAGATGGGCGATTTACACGACGAGTGTAACAAGGATAGCTATTCAGGTTACCACCCGATAGAGGGAGACAGCAACGGCGGCGGACCCTCTGATGATAGGCAACACTACGTGAAAACGGCCAACGTTGTCAGGCCCTACTGCTTTTATTTTTAACTCAACAAAAGTACTGCTTAATTTAAATCGAGAGACCAATGCAAATTTGTCACGTCAAGTTCATGAGTTAGCATTGTGAACGATTAGGGAGATAATTGTGTTAATTAGCCGCGAATAATATTTCAAATTATAATTTGAAAAGCGACCCAACGTGGAACCAACGTTTGCTACGAGCAGAGACGCAGGTGTCTAATCTTATTACCGAATTAATTAATTCTGAAGGTAGTTAAGTATCAAATACTGTTATTAAGCAGACCGTTGAACTCTTGAAGTAGTTATCTTTTGAGACAATTAACATTATTTTGATATTTTTCATTGTGATAAATACTGAAAAATATTTCGAATAATGCTTGATAACATGAAATATTAAATCGATAAAGAAATTAGATTGTAAATACAGAAAATATCAACCGACAACCTCCGCCGAAAGATAAATTTTGAAGTAGAAATAGAAGATTCTGTACTCAATGGAGTCGTTGGTAGAGACTTACTATATTATTTTTACAGAGAATTTGATCAGTCAATTACTTAACTCTTTTCCAAATGAAACCCGATCATATCTTATCTACTTCGGATAGCTGAGCCAACGGAGTAACTTACTTTTGGCACGCATAGAATTACGTAATGTAATTATTTTTATAGCTCCTTGTACTACGAACTGGACGTGTAGTTTCATCGAATTTTGATGCCGACATATTCTGCCGATCGATTCGGATTAGACCGTCCGACCCGAACAACCGGGTTTCGTATAACCGGGCTGAATAAACAATGTGACGGTTCCACCCTTTTAACGAATCCTGCACTGCAAACAAATTGCGTTTCTTCTGTTTCTTTCTAAGCTGATGAGGGATTTGATTTGTGGTCGAGACGTGATGTGTGTAAGAACGAAGGATTTGTAATATCGTTGCGCGGGTATAAATTGCTTGGTTGATGCAAACCTTCACGTAAACGATGTATCAGCACCTTTGGCGACTTACCTGAAAATGAAAAAGAATTATATTTTTAAAGGGTATTCAAAATAAATGTTACATTGACTTAAAGGGACGAAATTGTTGAATTGAAACAGAAATAAATCTGCATCACAATGGCTCCCTATTTCACAAAAGATAAAAACGATGAGTCAGTCTAATACTTTGACTAGAGGCAAAATCTCATTCCTTTAGTCATTCATCAGTGTTTTCACGTTCGTTTTCTCCTATATATTTTCTCAAATAAATTACTTTTTATAACAATATTTTCTTTCAAGAAATAGGAGTCAGCCATTACCCATAAAGTCTAAAAGAAAAGCACTCCCAAGTAATCCTCTAACACGACACGTAAACAGAAGGCGTCTCGCATAAAATAACCATCTGGCTCGAGTCACCATCAGCCGAGCTCGGTTCTGAAGCCGGCGAAATCTCCCGAGTCTATGGCAACTATTGAAACGGCCGAGATATCCTAATAGCGGCATTAACTTCATCTTTCCACCCGATCGAGGAATAAGGTTGGGTGTGCATTATCGTTCGCGTGCCAAAGATGTAGTGGAATGTATTTCCAGAGTCTCTGGATGTGTCACACATGAACAATGAGAACAGAAACAATCTTCCAGTTTTTTTATTTTAAGAATTTTTCTTTAAGATATTAAATAATCACGTACTCGTCCAATCATCATCAGATAAGAGTTTACTTCACAATATTTTTGTTGGTGTAGGAAAAATCTGACGTGAGAAAAATGTACTAATTGAAGTCACTTCCAGAGGGCATTCTTTACATTCGCTTGGAGCTTTTTATGCCATTTCTTGTGATGGCCCCAGCATTTTGCAATTCAGAGGGCTCCCGGGTGACTGAGGATAGGTTCTAGAACATTTTGTCAGGAATACAGATGAGTGGTCATGTTGTTTAATGCATGGCTCCGTAACGTTTGTTTTTGCGCCCTTGGGCTTAGTTTTTGTATCTGAAGGGATCGAATCTTTGTTGGCGTTTTCAGCTGCTTTTTACGAGAAGCCGCAATTTCTATTTTAAAATTGAATGAGTAAATGGAATACAATAATTAAATCACTACACAGAAAAAGAATATTAACTGTTCAAGTTTACGAAAAAAGAAGGTATTTAAATCATTGAAGTACTTTTTTGTTAACTACGCAATAATTCTACTGGATTAACGTTCCCACAAATGTATAAATGTTATTTCTGGATCAGACAGAACACCGAGTTTCTTATGTGTAATGTTACTTTGCGAGGGTTGAATGATTGACAGGTATAAGAATGTTAGAAGGAATTCCTATTACAGATAACAGATATAAGATAAACACGCGTGACATTTGGACAGCCCGATAAAAAAAAACATGGTCTACATAAAGCATTCCTTATTGCAAGAGGGTATTGAACTATCAAGGACTTGTCAGATAAAGGTTTATCTTTAAAAATGTAGGTATATTAAGTTTTATATATTTTTTGCAAACGTTTTTATACGCCCACCATCATGTTGATTTGATGTGTGCGTGTGCCATCTTCATCAATATTTCAAAATGAAGGCTTCTATTGGACAAGTGTTATCTATCAGAGTAACGCCCATAGGATTTACCATAATATGATATCATTTTTGTGCATGTTTTTGGATGATAAGTCAAACACACAACAAAGAAAACAATAAAGATGGTAACGTACAACTTTATACATTTAACCCATATTTTAGCATTATTTTAAACCATAAGAATTATTCAAGTTTCCTTTACAACCATACTTGTTGCGAAGTTGGGCCATTAGGAGGAAATATGCGTCCATCTATTAGGAAATATAGAGTGGCGATATAGGGCTCGGCTACACTGTGGCATGTTTATATTCGTATCGCGTGTGCGCACTGCTGTTACCGGGTCGGGCTAGTGGCTCAATGAGTTCGCCCACCATTTGTCTACAAACGACAAACAATAATATCCAAAAAACTTATAAATAACATATTTTTGTAGGAAACAGGGTGTAAGTGACGGCGGAAAGTAAAAGAAAATACGCAGTCAATAGATTTGATAAATTTTCTCAACGAAAATTTCTTGTAACGTAATATTTATTTATTTGGTTTCCCATACAAACTGTCTGATTGAAATGCGAGAGTCATTTTCTTCAGAAAAATAGCTCTACATTTGACCAAGCATGTTATTTCAGTATTACTTAAAGGCATAACAAAAGAATGAAAAAAAAAGAGACATCGTATTTATTTCCTTCGTTTACTAAGAGATTGCTTATAGTAATAACTATTTTGGTTATCTAGAAGGAAATAATATTAACCTGTGCTGAACGCTATATCTTTTTTACTACCCAGTTTGTATCATTGCTATCAGACTCTACCGCAGTAAGCACCTTCATTTTATTTCAGTTAACAGTTAACGGTCGCTGCAGTGTGTCGTAATCAAGTCTATAATAAACCCAGCACCAAGAGATCTCTAAAACTACGTGTACGAGACCACGATACGAGCGGAGCGAACCGGTCTGTGGTAAACTTGTCCGTTATTAGTCACTTCCTGTGTCAGCCATCATAAGCTTTCGTTATTAAAGGTCAGTGGGAAATTCATTGTGATTCAGTATCTGGCTATATTAATTTCAAACGAGTAACAAAATACCCACTCAATTTACAGACATTTACAGCTACGTAATGCAATAATCATAAACAATAATAGCCGGGACGTGTCAGATGTTGCGAATCATATAACACATTAAAGCCATAATCACGTTCTGATAGCGAAACTCGAACTTAGCACTAAATCTCTGCTCTGCCGGAGTGTGGGATATTCGAAACAGGCAATTAGGCTGGCCGCTACAAGTTCATCAAAGATTGGGAATCCAGATATAATATCCATTGAACATTCCAGTTATCTCGGCAGTATTGACACAGTTGTGTTTTGGCAAAAGAGGATTAAGAGATGGGAAGCGAGCGAGCAAACAAGCGATTAGCGGGATATTTTTCATTTTAATATTATAACTATTTTTAAAAAAACGCATACCGTAATTAGTAGCAGACGAAACCTGTTAATCTAACGTTCTTTTCATTAGATTTGGTAAACAATTAAGGTAAAATGAGATTTGGAATCGTGTCGTGCGTGATTAATCAATGGAATGGTACTCACGAAAACAACCCATAAAATACAGGGGACAATAAAAACGCACCGTATTCCGATAAAATAGGGCCCGGAAAGTCCACTGACGAGCTGCACAATAGCAATACTATTTAAAATATATCTACGCGTAATTCAGCTGCTAATTTATTAGGTCGCTGCTCACGGGGCTTACCCCCGCTGGCTCTTATCGCTTGAGCTATAAATCAAGCGGTGGTGGAGTGGTATCGGGAGCGTCTAGTATTTGTTCAGCGCTGATTTCGCTGACAATAACAATGCTGAGTACACAAAGGGGCGATAACCTACGGCCGAATACTTGAATGCTTATTAGACGATTAATTAAGCACGCGCAAATTTGCATGATATATTTTGCGAGAATTGGTGTCGGTCGTCCCTAACAACACATCATTTAATTTGTCTGTGTTTTTTTAATACAAAATTGGAATTATATTTAGAATATGATGAATGTAATGAGTTTGCAGGAGAAAGGCTATAAAAAGGTGGCCTTGTTTGAATATTACTTTCTAGTTCAATATTTTCCAATCTATATCTCGACGGCTATTTCAATCTCTTTGTCCTTGGAAACATAACTCGTAATTTCTGTTCAATTATCAATTCGGTTACATCTTAGTCGCTATCAATAATATTTTCAATTCACCAATAGAATTCCATTTTATTAAATTAAAACTATTATCAAAACTATTTGCAGATGTAATTAGTATTGCGGCCAATGAATTGCGTTTCTACCAACGAGTATTAATCTTGTGTAATCTTGCGTATAAACCTGACTAATGATCCTACAGAATACATGACTTACTTAGGTACCTAACTGCTTAATATTCCACTATACACCATACATTTACGCTACGCATATCAAAAATAATACTACAACTCTATCATTGTTAGTATTATTTCGGTATATTAGGTCGAACAGATTTACGTTGAAAAATGAAAAACAGCCCGAAGAACAATAGGTAAAGAAAACTAGTGTTGTGGGAAATAACAGTTATTTTATTAATGAACTTGCTACAGACCACCACAATTTGAAACAACTTCATGCGGACGGCTAATGTGATTAAACTTCCTTCAAACTAGATTAGTATTTATTTAAGCTAATGTTTTAGTCACATAGTATTGTGTGTGTCAATAAATAATGTTGTATCGTGTCAAAATTCAACTGTTACAATTCCTCTATTTTTAATCACAAATGCTGCTGCAAATGTAGCATTTTTTTGCTATCTAAAGACTATACAGGTACTAAATAAAGTTAATCATGCTAAACGTCTTGTCAAAAAAGTCAAGTATGAGAATCTTATAGAGAAATTTACAAACCTGCGATAAAAAAAACTGCACGCGCGCGCTGCTGCTTACTTGCGTCTTTTTTGCAAATAACATTTTATCTTTAAGCCTTACTAATGTACTTCTTTAGTAAAAGATCTATTAATTTATCATAATATTTTTTGATTTTAAAAACTATAATTTTTGGTCGTTATGTTTTCTCAGCCAAGCTGTAACAAGGGCGTTTTACGTGTTAATCATTTATGTATGTATACCTCGCAATGTCACACGTAAATAACAAATAGTAGTGGCGCCCTACCGTGAACACAAGAAAACGCTATACCCTTGTTTTTCTTCAAAAAACAATTCGTCAAGCCAAAGCGGCCCTACTTTTGCCATTCAAAAGGAAAAATGGTGGCCAAACAAGCAGGCAACGAGTTAGGCTGTTACAAAAATCCAACAAAGGGATGATTAACGATTTTCCACCCTCAGGCTCATTCAAGCCGCGTCGATATTGAATCCGTTAGAGGCGTAAAAATGAAAGTTTTCCTCTTTTTCTTTCACTTGCATGTCTTACAGACGACTGTCTACGCTGCGACAAACAAGGAACTGAACTTGACAGCCAAATTATTTTAAACGGAGCAAATAGCAAAATCACTTTGATAATATAAATAGAAACTGTGTAGGTTAATCGAATATTATGTGACATTTCCGAAACGACTACGATGCTCTCTAAGATACGAAAACATAAGATATTTTTTATTACTTTTATATATCATCTATATAAACGCTGCTGTATAAAACAAATCTTACAGAATTCTCAAAAGGCAACATGATTTTTTTATTGGAAGTGTAAAAACACAACAAAATTTGTTCGCTGGTCTTCCCGCCTGTGTGTTTCGGTGTAAGTTCTAATCGGCTCTAAAAAGTGACGTCACTACTCCAGACCAGAATGTTTGCTGCCTAGTTTAAACTCGTTCAAATATAAATTGCACCAATTCAGTGTGACAGAAAAACGCAAAGTGTCGTTAGTTTTTAAAAGAAATCTGTGGAAACGACAGTATTATTTACGGCTTCTCGTTAATTTACTGTCCTAAAAAAATATCATCTAAACACGAGAGATTGGTTGAGTGAAGCTCGGAATTGGATTTAGAGGTTGGGATTTCGACGAATTTGTACGAAAGTTGAGTGAAATAAAGACGCTTTATCCTTTTATTTACCGACATATCCTTTGATCTGTCTGTATTGAGAGTATTGAGGCTTCATCCTCGAACAAGTTCAATAGACCATGAATTGAGTGGCTCATCTGTCCCCGGTCGCCGCAGTTCCTTCTCAGGTTGCTAAATAAAACGACTAAAATTAACTCTACATATTAAGTTTCGCAATGAGCGAATAAAAATGCAGCAGGTGTGCAGAATTCACCTGGCCAGCATATGTTCAAAGCAAGTTAATTATTTTTAACTCTACCTCTCGGTATTTTAAAAGCACAAAGCTCACGTAGAGATACTAAATAAGATTAAAGATATAAAATATTGTAAAAATTATAATTCATAGCATGAAACTGCGAAGAGAATACTTAATTTTTAAAGTGCTATCTTCAACATTATACTCTAGCCCCTTGACACTTTTATTAATGTTAAGATGTAGGATGAACTACTACAAAACTTAAATGTTTCGTGTATATTTTCAAAGATCTACTAGTAGGTAATGTAATATTAATTAACTTTACGTCGTTGAAATTCATTATTTATGAGTAAATTACTTTACTTTCGTCGTCGTTCGTTAACAGCTCATATATGTCCCCACCGAGGGGCTCGAGCCTACCCTGATACCAGGGTGAATAGGCCTTAGTCGACCACGCTGGCCCAGTGCGGGTTCGTCAACTTCACACACAACCTTTGAATTTCTTCGCAGGTGTGTGCAGGTTTCCTCACGATGTTTTCCTTCACCGTAAGAGCGTCGAATAAACGTACATATGAATTCGAAAATCGAAAACACATTGGTACGTGCCGAGGTTTGAACCCGCGAACTTCGGAATGGAAGTCAACGGGCCTAGCCACTAGGCCACCAACGCTCAACTTTACTTTATTTATTAAAAATCTAGCATTTAGCTTAGAAGATAAATTCTATCTCAATAAAAAAACATAAAACCATCTTCAAAAAGGAAAGGTTTACATTCGTACTTTTGATTCTGAATAATTCCTAAGTCGATTGTGAATTACAATTTTTAATCAGAAAATTCCACTTTTATTTACTTAACTGAGATTTTTAATCTGGTTTTACGATAAAAATAAAGTAGACCATATTTTTATCACTAATTAGTATAACAAAGTAATAAGATTAAAATTCTATCAATTTTCACAATCAGAATAGGTAATACTTATAATTATTGGCTTGATTGACTTAATATTATTGGCTCTGAGCTCAATGGTCAAGCATGTCAATGAAAAAGTAAAAAGTAGCCAAAAGTCTCGATGCGATCACTCCAAAGAACTTAGAGTTCCATTTCATGGCACATAAGCCGAGTTCTAAGCCCTATAAATAACAAAGCGTGCCAGCACGATAAAGCGCTAATCAGTTGCACGCACGCGCCCTCGGCTAGTTTTAATGACATAATTAAAAATTCCCAGGCCAAGGTGGAACTTGGCTCCAGGGCTTAGTGGGCTAGCTTATCCTTACAGTAAACCGAACAAGTTGCCCCCCATTTGCTAATCTCCTAAGCCAAGTAATGAGACGGTCTGAGTGATAAACTTGCAGATTCCTTGCTGAAACTCCGAAGAAGGTAGATTAAAAATTTCCTCGTGTGTTGTGGCTGGATAAAAATCTCGAAAGAGCACTTAAAAAATATTAATTACTGATATTATGCTTTCTAGACATGAATCAAAGTAAAAATACGTTAAATAAGTTTAAAGTAATAATTTTTAAGTAGACGTTTAATGCTTAGAAATATCACACAACTCTTTAAAATAGTTTCTCTCTCTTTTATTGACTTAAACGCTTTAGCACCTTCAGCCAGCTTCGCTGCAGCTCAGTTTTCGCACCAGCTCCCAACATGAGCTTGCCAGGAAACTACCAGGTAGTACAGCCACGAATGGTGCCGAGTAATGAGTTTTGTTGTTGAACAGTTACTGCTGGATTAAGGGACACTACTGGCGATATACGAACCGCTGCAGCTATGGAACTTGCAAATTACTGCAGTGGACATCGTCCGAACCAGACATACCTACCAACTTACATATTTTGTTATTATTATCAATAAACTCACTAGATAATTGTACAGTAGGTAATAGTCTTTCATTTCTGATCAAAAATAACTCTTTTAAGATAGAGACGTCGTTCTTTTGTTTAAACTCGATTCTTCGTTTTTGCAGCACAAGTAAAAAAGGTCAATCGTAAATTATGAAACAAGTTTGATAAAGTAATTATATATGTACAAGGAGTGAGGACTAAAGATAAAACAAAATTACTAAAATTGCAATACTTAAATAATTTGATTTTGACATACTCGTAAATTCCTAGCTATCATGATGCCATCACGTCTAAAATTTGTTGTATGTGTAAACCAGTACTAAATTTGAGCATTTGCCTACCACCCACCAATCGAGAGTAATTTTCCGATAGCATGTAGTCCAAAAACAAATTAGTTTGCGTCCGTTCGATTAGTCGGACTGGGCCCTGCACCATTCCCCAGACACTGGGGAATGATAATTCGAACCCATTCGCAGGTCAACTCGTCATCGTTGAAACATGATGATTTTGTGGAATAAAATCATTCATTTTTGAAATATACAAAAAAGCCTTTATTGTACAAGAAAAAATAAATAAATTTAATTGTAGGAAAGTAGTGAGCGAGGGCGAGCTTCTCTAATAGACCTCTTCCACCAAATTCCAAAAAATACTGGATATTATTAGTTAGTACTTTTGTTTTACTAGTTATTATTGTAGCATATAGCATTTTTACTCCTATTTCACACAGTTTACAAATAAATCGAAACCAGCGTAACATCGTTAGTAAACTTTCGGTCTGCCTGCACGCGACAAAATATTTAGTCAAACCGATACGATTACCGACATGCAAAACTACGCTAAGCTTCATTTTACTTACTCATTCAATTTAAATAGGTACAAAATACTCCGAATTCCATTCGCAATACGGTTTACGACGCTGTACCTTTAAAACCGTTAGGCATTCTCTAATGGCAATTTTTGCTGGTGCATTTGGTTTTGCAATGTTTCACGGGCTAGGCCATTTTTACTCGCCTGAGCTTTGGTGGTTTACGCACCGAAAAAAGAATGTCAAAAAAGTAAAACAAAACAGCTTCCCTGTTTAATTTAGCGAGGGTTGTCGACAAAAAACGTTTGGCTCTTGTTGAGCCTTTTTGTGAAGCAAGCGTAACAACGCTGGAATGCATTGTCCCCGTTATACTGTATACTGTCCCCGGCTCCCTGCCTAGCTGTAAAAAGACGACATTATTTTCTCTCCAGCTTGAAACTGGGAATAAGTCGACGAACACGTCACTTGGTGAAAAGTATTCAGGCCAGTGAATCACCTCGATAAGATTGCTAAAGTATTTGCGTTGCGATACGGTCACTTGTCACTGTTAATTTTAATACAACTTATCGAAAAAACGGCTGTTTGTTTAATCTGATTACAATCCATCATTTTTGAGCGTGTTGAACGAGTGATGTAGAATATGAACAACCAATATAAATTTGATTGATTTTATCTGGTTATGAAACAAGTTTATTTAATTGTTATTTAGAAATTTTACTGCATGTAATGGAAACTTTATCCCTTCCTGTCTATTGTTATAGACCTCTTATTAATGTGGTTAAACTTATTCTTATATTATCTGGTTATCACATATTAACATTAGTTTGATGATTCGATGTTGTAGGTATAAAAGTAGTGTAAAATAAAGCGACGTTTCTACCTTGGATAAAATCTACTATAAAGTATCTTAGTAAAATAAACGTAATTTATTTTGAACAGCCAATGCATTAGGACAGTGGGGCGTAAAAAGTCACGCCAAGCAACTTGTAATCATCACTCTTCCAGATTTTTATTTAATCAAGATTAAAACGCACCCCTACTCCATTCATTAACATTTTCCGTAAGACAACGGCAATAAATAATCCTGCACAAACAAAAACTTGTAATTTCGTTAAACAATAAACGAATTGTAAGACGACGACAAGAGAACTTGCTTGTAAATTTGGACTCCCAATTCTATTTTGTTCTTAATCAATTTTAAGCCAACTAAGCGAAAGTTTCAATTTGGGAGTCATTACGGATTCTCCAATCGACTGAAGAGTCGGCTCATAAAGAAGCTTGTTTTTGCTTACGATTTAAGAAAATTGGGGAGAAATTCGGATACAAGAGGCCTTGAGTGTAGATAGGAGGCAATCGTGTTCGCTGGAAATTTCATCTTATATGCAAATACTACTTAGTAGGACGCGTGTATATCGAGCTCAATTATCTCTTACCAGAGTTGTACCAATGGGAGGTGAATGTTTTAAAACTATTTTAAGATTTAGAAATATTACGAGGAGATGGGCTATAACAGAAATAGGCTGTTAATCTTTGGACAAACACGAAAATATTTAGTCATAAAAAGTATAACTCAAAGATAATATGAATCTAAAATTAACCACTTACTAATAAGTTTATATAGTTTCTTTTTGAACATCTAAACTTGACGTTTAATGTACACCATAACTTAAGTGAACAATACAACACTATAATAATAAAATAAGATTCAATTTGCCTTATAAAAACCAATCGAATAAAAATATTAAACAAATTGTAAAACGACAAAGGCAGATTGTAAAAGCAAAAAGTGGTGTCACAATTTAGAGGTGTAATAAATTGGATGAATCATGGGCACCTACAGCCAGCGAGGACCCCGCTGTGAGAATACTGCCTCAGGCGCCTTTCTTGATGGATATAAACATAAAAAACGTGTCTGTATGTGCTTCGACTGACCCACGTACTAGAGCTGCCCAATGAATAAGTAACTGAGTATTTGAAGTAAAACGGAGAAAAGAGACAGTAATTGGATTTTAATATATCTGGATTATCTAGGTGTGTACAGTTTTTTTTATCTATTTGATAATAATGTTGATAATCTAAGTATATCAGTAATCTAATTAACGAAGTTCAGGCCCTGCATAGCCTTGGGAATGGGTCTAATGATAGATGGCTCTTAAAAATATCGCAGATATCAGGAGAGATTTAATTTTGCTTATACACATATGCATTTTGAGAGAACGTTAAGTTTAAGCAGTCTTAAGTAAGAAAATCGCTCTTCGTGAATATTTCTAAAAATGTATTATGCATTGGCAGATCAAGAAACTGGGCGCATCTCTATCATTATTACCCCTGACGGTTTATCGTCCCATTCACGGGGTAATACGAGAATGAGGAGTTTAACCTCTGAAGGTAAATCTGATAGGCCACGGGTCTAATGTATTAAGTTACCCGGGATTGGATTGTGATGCTCAGTCACAATTAAGCGATATTACACTGTGGGTAGAAAAAAATAATTATCTTTAAGCTGGATTCATAGGAAGAGGGAAAGATCCTAGATCTTTCTGGTCAATAACGCTACACTACAATGACTAGTGTGTCAGAATGTCCAGTATGCACACACTAACTATGAGTTGGTTAGATTCTTGCTATTTTATACTGCGTAATACAGCAGAGGATATAATATTATTGGATACAAAGAAATTAAAATTAAAACAAAGCGCATGTAGATGTAGGTATAACGATTTTTAACGTTTTCAAAAGTTACTCTATTTTTTTCATTTTTATAAACCTTTCGACTGTACGAAACCCTTTTTCGTTTGATACATTGCCTCGGGCGTTATAAAATCGCTGACCAAAAAACGAATTTAATGATAATTTTAGATTAAAAAATAATATTATAATGAGTCAGAAGGTAACCATCATTGTTTTGGGAACACTATCATTATTTACCGATTTCGTCTGAGTATCATTAAAGCGGTGCAGTGGTCGGAACCTATCAAAAGTTAATACGAAAATAATAACATTCGATTTTCGCTCATTTTAAGCTGAAATATAATTTGAAAGGATATAATCAGTGAGTTGAGAAGGTCAGGAAATTGGTACTTTATTAGAGGTGACTTGCATGAACTCCATGCAATATAGGTTATATGAGTATTCTTATTTTGTTCCGACACCTTTTTTACTTTGTTACAAATAACCTTTTCATTGTTATGCATACTAATACAAATGTTTTTTTCCCACAGGGCAAAACGAGTCAATCAGAACTTCAAATATTGAATCAAAAACGTTTAAATACCTGTAATTCGCTGAACAAATATGTTCATGTTCAACTATGACTGGCTATATTTCCAGAATGTTTGATCGCGCTTTTGGCCGCTAAAATGCGAGCTAACACGGGAGTGTGAAACAGTGTGCAAATGAAAAATATCCGCCGGCCTCCATCGCGCTATTGTTACCAATTTGTGACGCTTCCCCGGATCGTTGCAACTCTTTTCTCTGTAATTGGTGAAATGACGGAATTGTTTCAATGAATGCGTACAAAATGGAGACGGAAACAGAAAGACAGAACTGACTTAACCGAAACCAAACCGCAAAAAATTCCTTAACAACTAAAAAAAAAGAAAATAATAGATTTAAGAAAAGACTGAGTTTTGATAGAATAATCCAGGCTGGTATGTAATTTTTTTACGTATATCACTGATGTTAACGCTATCGTTGACAAAGGATGACCGGGGACTACTTGTTTTGTTGTGTCCTCTTTTTATTTCGTGTCTGTTTTTTTGTAATTCCATGAGTGCAATAACTATTTCATAAATAAATAAGGATCCTTTGAAGATTTTTTTTTATTCTAATATTTTTTCCGGAAATGTCTTTTTTTATTATTTTTTTATTCCATCTGTCTAAAAATCCCTTCAATATCCGCATCAGTCGAAAAATTTGGCCGTTAATGGGTTAATGTACCAGGATCAATAATTCTGACACCAGAACCTACTGAACAATAAACTTGACTTATATGATATCCAATACCGATTACTATTTCCATCGTAAATATGATCATGCAAAGATATCCACGTAGGAAGACTTTTCAGAAATCTATCTAATTCCTAATCAAATCTTCTTGAATTGATTGAAAACTCCCTTGTTACACAACCTACCCGAAGACTGCCAACTGATGAAGCATGAAACAAACCGCAACGTATGAAATGAAGCATGCCTTTGATGTAGGTATAACCCTCTTTGTTAAAATAGGTACATAGAGAAGTCATTTTGAGAAATTAAAAAACTGTCTCAATTTGAATATGTAGCCAAATATCTACTAAAATAGAACACTACTTTTTTTCTTGGTCTTAGTTAGCCAGTAGATGACTTTTTATTGTAAATATGTACCATAAATAACAAAAATTATAAGCATCAGCAACAAAAATAAAGTCAGTTTGGTTTATTTATTATATTAAAATGAATTATTGCATCATAAACGCACGATATCAATTTGCTTCCAGCAATAATTCCTTAAGATTAAGTTTGAGTCTAAGATATAAATCTCTCCGCACATGATATTTTATAACTAATTTTACTAACCGTTATAACTTCAAACGCTTTCGCTTCTCAAGAAGTCAAACAGTTAATGTAAATAATTGAAACGCTCGCGACAGTCACGACAACATTAACAGCCTACCCACGCGAACCCTAAACCCAGAGATTAACAAATAGAATTTTTAAAGTGCTCTTATAGTACCTGATTATTTGTTTCTAATATGTTTTTCAATTTGTTTCGGCGAAACCTTCCCACATTTAGGATCAATTAACCGTATTTTTTTAAATTCACTTCAAGTACGTCCAAGTCAAGGACGTACAAGCTTCACCAGACTTTCGGGGGAGCGGAAGACTCTACCCCAAAGTACTCATATACTAACGCGTCTAGAACTCCACAGTTAACGAAATCCTTTCAATTGTCAGTCAATCAAATCAGCTGCAGAAATTGAAACACAGCTCGGCGAGGATCTAACTAATTCCAAAACTAGGGTCTGGCTGACCTCCCAATCACTGATGCTAATCTCACCAGCAAGCTGTAGAGCAAATCTCCTAAGTTCTCCGGCGAGCGGCGGCTCAGTGTGGATCGAACAAACATTCAAACAAGACGAGCAAACTGCCTCGTCTTACACCTGATGTTTTACTTGGATCTGTTGTTGTTGAACTTTCGACGCCCAAGTTTACTATTAGTCTTGAAATTGTTAAAACAATACCATCGATCACAGAAATTCAGTAGTTCGGCGAATTTCAAACTATGATAACATTACATACTTACAGAAAACAAATCTGTAAATAAAATAATATGAAATAATTAATGATTAGCTTTGGTTTTCTAATGAGTCTTACTAGTAAAATATAGCCTTTTAATAACCTTAGGCATTCCTAAATCCTATAATAGCAGCGAAAGAAAAGTCATAAAATACCACCACGTCATATAAAAATACCACGAATAAAACGTAAAGCATTCGGAATGAAATAAGGAGCTCAGCCACACTGCGTGACTTTGCACACGTTTAGTAACAATGCAAAGATCCAGGTAGTAATCCAAGCCAAGTAATATTGTGCCACGCTTCAAAATAAACAACAATTTAGAATGAAAGAATTTTGAACGAAAGCACGATTTTAATTAAAGCAAATATTTAGTCAAACATGATGTAGAAGCACGTGTTGAATGTAAATAAGGTATAATATGTAGGGGTTCCCGAATGTCAAATGGAATGTGTCCAGCTCTACTGGTTTAAGCAAATTTTAAAATAAAAATGTATAATATTATAACGTATAATTTGAATTCTATGATGCTGATAGCTAACCCCTACATTCGTTTCATCCATTTACACAAACTACTAGAAAAGCGGTTAATTAATTAATGCAGGTTTTTACAAACCGAGACTTGTTTACTGAGCCGTTTCAAACTGCTGAATATAGATAACAAGACGGCTTATTTCTCTACAAAAGCAAGGTCTAATGGCCAGGCATTAATATCTTTTTTGCCTCCATTAAAATATGCGTGGTATCTAAAAATGCTCCTGTATCGGCGATCGGTAAGTGGGCAAGATAGAAGAAATACGTGAACGTTTTTAGTGTTTATGTATTTATATTATTGGTTGAATACTCGTCGATGTTCATTTACTATATTTAGTAGTTTATTACTTTTCGGTGGTGGTGACGTATATGTATGATCTGCAAACTTTTTTTTTATTTTAACACGTTAGCTTCACTCGTAAGTTATGTATGTATGTATATACGATTTTAACCCGCTTCTAGATGTCACACATATCCCTCTGAAATTTGGAATGTATGTATGTATATGTAAAACCGATGGAAACGCAATAATTTGCCACAAACAAGGAGATCTGATGCTGGAGCCGGAAGGTAGTAGAGAAACTCATCAATGGCTACCAGTAAACCCCCCAAATTTGGGCTCATTTGATTTGTTTTAACAAGACCTTTACATTACATTTTTGGGCGTAATTGACAAAAGCGTGTTTATAAAATTTTTTAAACGAATATTTTTTAAATACGAGTTATTAAAACTAAAGTCGTATATTTGAAACGAAAACCTACCTATAGATGTAGATTGATACTCAATCCATTACGAGGCGTTAATGCTAGTATAAGCCGTTACATCCGGGGTTCGCCACCCCTCTATCATAAAATTAGCAACATAGACGGAGGAAGCGATAGATCACAATAGGATCGAGATAACAATGAGCACGAGATTTCTAAATTTAGTCGAGACAGGCAATATTGAACTAACTCATACCAATTCCTGTCTAGAGCGTTTGTAGTTTTGCACCACCAATATTCTGATGCTTAATTTATTAGTTAGTTTATTTGTTTATAACACTTATTTAATTCTTCATTTCAAAATAATATTTTTTATTCTCGTAAAAAATGTATTATATTGCAAAATATTAATCGTTTACCCTACTATAGCCACATAATTAATTCATATGTAGAACATATTGCACATCCCAGAAAGATTCGCCGCAGACCCATCAAGCCGACCGGAATAATTTAGATTTATTTCCAAAGAGATTCCAGAATAGCGGATGTGGCACGCATAAAGGCCGACAACAAAACGTAAATATTGGCTTATTAGTCGGAACCGTGATACTGATACCCCCGACGAAATTTGTCAGATCCTTTGTGACTAGTTCCGGTGGTAATCGTTTTACAAAATGGCCTTGATATAAAAACTGGAGCCATCGGTATTGTTTGCCTTCCGAAAGGATAAAAGGAATGTTCTCACTTCCCAGGTAGACACGGGGGTGGATCGATCACACAATGTGCAACATGGCGATAGTGGGCATTGTGATCGTTTAATGGCTACGGCACGTTCCGTTAATAATGGCGAAATTGATACAAATGATGATAATTTATACGTATGACCGAGTCGAATGTCCACGTGATAAATTAAAACTGACACAATTTAACTGCTAAAATTTGTCCCTGATAAACAGATTAAGCGAGTGTCTAGCGCAAACTTTACTTTGTAAATATTTACTAGCAGCAACAGTCTTTACTTCAGAGTGATACTCGTTTTGTAAGTCTGAGAAGCTGGTGGCTCGCTCGGGTGCTTTTTTTTGCTGGCGATGAGCGTCTGTACGATGTGGATTCTTGGCGCACTTGAACCCGAACAGGTTTCAACGCAGGGACCGAAAACCGGTAAAAAATCATCACAGGTAATTACGGTAGGCTTATCGGTTCACATTCCGATATAGATGTATTATAATGTAGATGATTGAAAATCGTTTATGTACCTTGGTCTAATTCTTTGAAGCTTAAGCTTTCTTCTATTAAACATGATAGTAGTATAATTTGTTACAGCTTTAAGTAATATAGATTTATCACTTTCTCGAAATAATTTTGCACGACTATAAAATACTATGTTGCTGTCCATTGTGACCAACCATTTCTTAACCGCTTGTTAGGAAAATTATTGGAAACAGTGTATTGTGCAAGGAATTGGAAACAAAGAAGTTCTGAAAGTAGTAAAATGCAAGGAATACGTGGAAAGCTATTTCACGCGCGGTCTTACAATAAGGAAGTTATGTTTTCGGAGCAGTAAATATGAATAGGTAAGTAAACAACTTTAGTTCTTATTTAATAGTGCTTGCGGATTTTTTTATGTTCTAAGCTAGCAGAAGAAATAAGTTTATGCGATGAGTTTACTGTCAAAGATGAAACAAGATGATAAGTGTGAAGATACGAAGCCTTCTGACTCGAGGAATAAATAAATCGAGTAGGAGTAGCTGACAAATGTTGAGTATAATTTACACGGCACATAAGGGCGTGCCCTCGACGCAATATTCCGCCCTCTTAATCACTACCCAGCCGAATAATTAATAACAGCTCAATTAAAATATCAACTAAGCGCTTCCGCCCATGTGATGAAGACAGCACGTATGCGATACATAAATTATATTTGAAATGACTACACTTGGTGATGTCTATGACTGACGTTAATAATCCTGGTTTAGCTGTGAGTGTTAATTCATCCTTAATCTTCTTTATCTCTTGAGGTATGGTAATGGGCTCCGAGACTCGGTGATAAATTTTACTTACAATAATAGTGAAAAGTAGTAAACTTTATTTCCTATTGGAAAAGGCTTGAAAATGTTTATAGTGTTTTTGGATTACTTTTCATAATACGAGTAGATATCTAAGCACACTGTCCTTTATATATAAATTGCATCATTATGAGGCAGTTAATTTTCTTCTTAAGTGGAAGTAGATATACAAATGCATTCAATCAGTATCGCGTATTGTTAATATCTTTCGTTTCATGTTCAAACAAGCCGTATTACTAATTAACGCCTGAGGGAGCTAAAACAGGTTGTGCGATTTATCGTAAAACCCAATTTAGAGCCGGGAGGCACGCGATTACAATCTTCTCACGACAGGAAGGCGCGCAAACTCCTCATCTCGAGGGAAATCACGCACGCAACAAACTTTATGGCAACACGTCCCGAGAAGCGATTCGCCCGGGGCGGCCGAAGACGGCCCGTACCACACACAGACTCATTCAAAAGAAATAACAAGACGCGGGCAGTGTCTCTACGCGGTCGCCTCATCTCATATTCAATGAAATTTTCAAACTCGATTCACTGCAAACACCATTGCATTCAGATTCATTCATCAAAATATTTGGTCAACACTTTCACAAATCACGTGTTTTTACAGGTAAAACGCTAGAAGTAATGCACAACTTTTGGAGCTATCTAGACACTGACCGTGGTTGAATACGGCTGCAAGCTCAAGCGGATCCCATCTTGAGCGAGGCGTTCTCGAAGAAGACGCTTCAGCTGTATGCGAGGAATTTTCACTAACTCAGCTTTCCCTTCTTCATATTCATCTGCATATTTTGCTGGTTCAATTATTGCCGCTGCTTGTTCCTTTCGAGCTTCTTCTTCACATCGACAAGAGTTTTGAGCCGCGGCTGCTTCCTCTAATGTGAAGTAAACAGCCGCGGCACCTTCCTCTCTTAGACTTCTGACCGAGTGCAACAATCGCTGTCGATGTGCAGGATTCAAAACACCGATGGCATCTAGATCAGGTTCCCCAACTTGTTTGCAAATTTCTAAGTCATCATACCCATTGTCTATGAAACTTTCAGCATACTGGCCTAAGTGAAGTGATTTAAGCCATTCGACGACGATGTTACCGGTCGTTGACGAGGCCATTTCGCGTCAAAACGCGGGGCGCATCACAGTGCGTGTTCGCGGCGCGGCTTTCGGCGAGAAACTGGCGGCCACGCTGCTCTTCTCCCCCTTCCCCTCTCCAGAAGCCGCGGTCGCCGCCCCTAGCCCTCCGTGCTTTTGCTTTTTGACATTTTGTAGCATACCTAATCGTTTCATTTCATAGAGGTGCGCGTCGCGCACGTGATAGTTTGGATAACTGTTTACGTTTTTTGTGTAGAATAGTACCTAAGTGGAGCTTTTTGTTTCGAGTTACAAATTGGTTTTCATGTGTGTTTATTTTTCTCTTTTTATAAAATTCTATGATGTTTTTAATATTTACTGTAAACTTATAGTGATTTAATTTTATGTAAGCTAAGTGTGACAAAAAACGTCAAGGCCAACGCATAATTTTTAGGAGCAGCAGCGGGTGGTAGATCGCGTGAATGATTTATGTTTAAATTTATTTAAAATTTCATCTTTAAAGCTCCTTTAAAACAAGATAAAACTTTGTAACACATTAATATAGACTGCTTAAGATAATATTGTGAACATAAAAAATGGGAATATCTACCTACCTACGTATCTTATACTTTGTTGTGCTGTGTACTCTTAAGTGTGTCATTCATTTAGAAGCGAAATGCTGGAGTTAATTACCCACAAAGTGGGAAAAGGGGGGAAGTTTACTCCGCTGAAGCAGTTACTCATTAAACTTCTTGAACCTGTTTTATCTCATTTCGGAAACTGAAACTAGAGGAACTCCAAGTTTATTTAAGTTTGCATAAGGCTGGCTCCCCGATGCGGGCCGGGACAGTTCTGGGGATTTGTTTATTGTCCCAGGGACTAATATACAAGTATATTACATTACTACTCTCGCATACTCCCATTATACCCACGGTTTATGTGCCTCACCCATTTACCACGGTATGCTTAATGTATTTAATTCAAGTATTAATTCATATAAATATGGATGATAAATACTTATAAGATTCTTTCCAGCAGTTTTTTAATGAAACGATGATGATGATGATGGTTAAAAGAGATAAAGTAGAGTTTAAACAAAAATATGAAGTGACAAAAGATTCTGTGCAGTGCAACCCTACATATTTTCTTCTCATTCCAAAAAAATGGCATTAAGAATGTGGGTAATGCTCCAAGTTTTAACTAAATGTCAGTAAAAAGTCAGCGGTGGCGTTTCGACATTGATTTATAGGGAAAGTCTAGGATTCCGAACTTTGAAACGTGAACATCCTTTTATATTCAATGAAATGATAAATTTTAAAACAGAAGACACCCTAGATTTGTTATGTAGAAATGCCTGATTGATATTAACATTGTACCTTGGTACTTGGATCTTATAAGTACTACCGTAATACTATACCGTAGTTTTCGGTACCTACACTTCAGATATGTTGGAAAGCTGCGTTAGGTACATACCTACATTTGCATTGTAATTTTGACTGTCAATACTTTGACCTAAGAGCAATAGGAACTCGCACTTCAAAAGCGAACTTTGACACTTTTGGTATTGCTGCTTGCGGTATTGCTATTTCTTTTTTCTATGTCTATGGTATATTATCTTATAATATTATGTTAGGGGTTTAATTTTAGTTTAAAATACAATAATTGATAAAATAATAACTCTGAAAATATTTCATTTAAACAAAGCTGACCAAAATAAACTTAATTTATGATATCGAACGATTAGTTTAATAAGTAAGTATGTAAGTAGTATGTAACTACAATTTTAAATAAGCGGCTATAAAAACGAGGTAGGTTTTGTAAACTTGTCAGCTAATACACTTTGGTAGGCTTCGCTTCCTCGCTCCTTATCGGCTCACTCGAGTTATCAGAAGAGTTCGCGGGCGTGGCTTATTGGGCTCATCCACGCTGAACCAACATGTCAAGAAATTTGGCAACAGAATTATATTCAAAAATTTGTGGCCTAAGAAACCATTATTTTTTTTACTTTATAGTTTGTATTCAGAAATAATGTCTGTCAATATCACATTTTTAAGGAGTTCTATTCATTCCAAAAATAAAACAAAGCGCGTGAGACTCTAGCCTAAGTATCATCAAGTTTTTCAGCCTCCCCTCTCATCGTCACGAGTAGGTAGTAATTTTACTACCACTACTAGAGATACCTGTCTACTATACAGTTCAGACCTTCACAGCAACAGCTCTATGGCCCCAATAGTGCAGTGATATCGCAACTTGCTGCCCAAACTGCGACTGAATGACATATTTTGTAGGTACAGTACAAGTATAAGTGCATTAATATCACGTGTTTTTATACTTTCAAATTTTTTTTTCCTAAAGGCTCGTTATTCTTATTTCTGTGTGATACGTATACAGCGTACTGATACTGATAAAAAAAATTGTCAGTTACGTTCATGAGGATCCAATAAAAGCATATTAAAAATGTCAAAGGGTAGTCCTACGCTCGTCAGTTTCACAGTTCGAAACGCCGAATTCCGAAACTCGGAATATCGACGACTGATTGACCCAAATTCAGCTTCGCTTACGATAAACCAAACTCTGAGTGAACATTGCCAGCGGAACAAGTAGCCATACCGCTTCAACTGCTTTTTGGGGTAATTTTTTTGTGATTTTACAGGTATTTTGGATATACAAGACTTTTGTGTCGAAAGCGACAGTTGCTTATATTATTTTAAGCATCTGAACCAATGTTGAAATATCAAGCGAGAAAAAATCGGAAAAGTTGATTTATTTACATTATGTCGGCCATAACTTTTGTCGTTTTTTACTTTCTCGAATAATTATAATTGCACCTTAAATCTATCGTGAATACGCGTCTTTTGATCTTTTATTGAGTACAAGGGTATTGCAGTTTTTCGTGTAATTGAAGCATCAGTCATTTCAAATGTCAAAACCGTCAAAACCCATGGACTTAGTAACATAGTTACACTATACTGTAACTATGGTAATTCGTCCAAGTCAAAACCATGCATTATGATAACAGCTGTTACCTTATCCTCTTTAGGGGACAAGAGAAGGAAGTGTAGGCTTCTGATTATTTTATTTTTTGAAATGTTTTTTTTTTTTTTTGTTATTACTACAATAGTAGACTCAATTTCTTACAAATATAATGTCTTGTAACAATGTTATCAATAAAGAACCTGTATCCGTGCGTCGGAAATAGTTTCTATGTCCATTTTCCTGCCTCACTCCCCCCTCCATGTGAATCAGGCTTGAGTTGAGCGTGTCTCTAAAACGACGCTACAAATCTCCAGTAACTATTCCAGAAATTGTGCCTACTACACATATTTCGTTTTACGTCCAATTTCCATAGTCGGCGAGCGTGAAGAGCTTAATGGAGCAAAAGATTGCTACGACTCGGCCTTCGAAGAAATTTAAAACTGTCGTAACTACGACTTAGATCCTTTCAGTTTCTTTAGATGCACTATTAGATCATGGGTTCTATTTTCAATTTGAATTCTAGAAGTCGTGTTTCGTAGAACATCTATTTATTGAACTAGCTGTGTTCCAAGTAATGTCTAATCTTTTAGTAGGTATATTAAATTAATCCATTTATCTTTCACGTATAATAAGTAAATTAGACAGACAGTCCCATTCTCTTTATGTAAATATATTTTTGTCATTAGTGTTGTTTATTTTGTGTATTTAATGATTACATAAATACAAGCAGCCGCTAGTAAAAAGTAAAGTTCATTTTGTTGAATTGTAGCCACATAATACATAAGAATTTCAGTCTTTCGGAACTTAATCTCACCGGTACATCTGGCAAAAACAATTTATTTTCCCGTTGATTTCTTCAAAACCCTATTTTACTCTAATATATCCTTCCCGAAATCAGTGGTGCCCCTAGGATGTAGATAAATGCCTGTCCCCTCTCGGCTTGACACTTTTGCCGGGTTACAGAGCGAATAATGACCTCGTGCGGGCCTTCCTTTCAACTATTTGTGTGTCCATTTGGGTCAATTGGGCCTCGAAGGGCTTTGTGCATGTTTTGTACTAACATTCGGTTAAAAGCTTTTTTGCTACCTGCCTTATTGCATCGTCTTGTCGCCTAATAAGTGCTCTACTTGTGATAGTAATGTCTACATTAGGCTATGATGATTTCTTTCTTCAAGTAATCACTATTGAATTCCAGTTTTTGCTCTCTTCACGCAAATTGAAATGCATACTCGAGCTTACACAAGAATTTATGAGCGTTTTCCACACAGGAATTTGCAGCAGTATTAAAACATAAAACTTTTACAGCTCTTGCAATTTGAGCCTTCATAAGTCTTCTCTTGGCATGTTTATTTATCAGCGTCAAGAATTACGAAACGTCTTCGACATTGATGTATCAGATGTGTATCAGTTGAAGAATTGAATAACTTGCACCACGACGTCTAAAATATATATTATATTATAAATACCATAATAATGTTTCACTTTAGAAAATAAGTAGGTACATGAAGAAAATCAGTTAAAATAAATAAAGAATGTGGCATTCTAACACCTTTTGATAAAAACCTATTAAGAGGAGCATTAGCGAAAAGCAAGCAAAAAAAGATAACAAAATAAAACATAATATCTTCCGGGCCCGAAAACCTCGCTTGGGAAGGATCAAAGGATGTAGCGGTTATATCATAAAGAAGGTGTTTTCTTAAAGCCGCACATTTAATTTAATAGTCGCTTATACGGGAAACCTTACGTGGGCTACGTTGAGTGGGAAAGGCGTTGAAATAATCTTAATGATAAATTGCAGACAATATACATTACAAAGTTTGGTTCTTATCGCAAAAATAGTAAATCTCCTTTTTCTTTTTTCGCGAACGGGTTTACGGATTTACCTTTTGAAGTTAGAAGTTGGAGATCGATAGTTAATTAAAATTTTATATTTCGATGAACTAAAAGGCCGGAGGTCGGTGTTTACGAAAATTAAAAAACGAATTTTGAAATTATATATTTCAGGAGATATTTTACACACCATTTTCCTCATTCTGTTTTTTGTGCCATACGTGAATTTAGAAAACTTACTGTACTCACTTACAACTGAAAGCGTTTTCAAAATCCAGACCATGCCTTGTGTACTTTAAGATAAATGAAAAAAAGGCGGAGATGTGCTGTATAGAAGTTTAGTATTTACCCTTTCGTAGCCATAATATTACCCAATACTCTTGTCATAGCACTAGTATTCAAGTTCTGTTCATGGTACTACGACAAACATCATTTTATGGTGTTGAGATGAAATCTCATCATATTATATCAAGCTCAAGAAAATAACTTTGAAACAATAGCAGACTGCAGAAGTAAAATTTGACGCAGCTAGTTGCAGTAAATTGTCAGTGGTACGAGCTACGAGTCATAGGCACGACCGAAGCAGCTTCAAAGTTCTCTGATGACCCGACATCCGACGTTCAACCCCTAGGCACCTAGCGTTGCGCGCTGTGAAATAGTGCTGCGACACTTATACTGTGATATTATTGTAGTATTTTAAAATATCTTTAGCATTTCTAAATAATGCAAATCAACGGAAGACTGTAATCAGATAAATTAATTAAGCTTAATATTATAATAATAATTTACGGCAAGAATATATCTTTTTGTTTTATTTTCATTTGTTGAATCACAACAATTTCTCCATCATGATACTTCTTTTCAATATTAAAGTCATGTTCAGCTTTATCAATGTTATATTGACTTCGCGCATAAAACTTTAATGTTTATTGATTTTCCGAATCATCTAAGAATTTGGTACGCGCAGGATGTACAGTCACTTGCAAAAGTGATATTATTCTTTAAAATAACTTACACTAACACTGAGAAGCAACCGTAAACTACGTTCACACTTTTAGTTTTGTATGTGTCTGCATGTTGCCAAATTTAAATTGAGATACGAGTACATATTTTCAAAAGTATATAATCAGTACAGAAATGTCTATGGACAGAATATTTATAAGATACGCTGATTTTGCAAGTAATTGTAACATAAGTACCTATCCAGTTTATGCAAAAAATATATCTGTTAAATATTTAAAATCTTTCGAATTGCCAGCACTATATATAATGCGCCAATGCGGACAATCCGGGACGTGGACAAATGTGCCGGGAGAGTCTCCGTGACACGTTCATTGAGCTTTCATTCGGCCAATTTTCGGCCAAATCTGCCCATTCGCGATCGGGCCATCGGCGAACGGCCTGTGCCGTTTGCTAGAATAAACACTTGCTACTGTCGTCATTAGTATCAGACTACAGTAACCATTATTTTATTTAGGGTTGTCAAGATTTTATTTTAAAATGTTAACTTATTTCGTTCATAAATAAATATTATTCAACACTGCGCAACGCAACGCGAGCATTCTTTTACCTTTTAGTTTTCCGGTAGAAATAAACTTTGTAACATTTTAGTGCTTAATATAATGATTAAATTTAATGAAAAGCTATTCAGTTGTTACAGTGTGAAAATTCAACAATCAATCATCCACACATAAAATATTGATCAGTCTTAATACTTACATGTAGGAAAACCTTTTTAATACAAAAATAATTATATAATGATATTGACACTATAATATCTTATTTTAGTAGGATTCTGAAATAGAAACATTTTGCAGCAGCATATGGATGTAAAAGATTGGTAAAACAACAATAAAACATGCTTATTCTCCTTCTTATAATAGAATTGGATGCGTCATTCCTCTCTATAAAAACACAATAAAAAGAGTCAAACATTTTCCAAGCAAAATAGAATCTACAATCTTTTTTATTTAACACGTATTTTTAAAACGCACGTCATTTTTCGTCAAGACGCGCGACTTTATCAAACATTGGGAGAGTGGAACATGATTATAAGAGTACGTGCGTCGAATAGGACCTCGGATCGAGAGGATTGTGGACTTCAAAGAACTCCGAACAACGCTTTGATTTTCGTGAAAAAGTGGCTCTTGTTATCTCGAATGCATGAATTTCAATGCGATATTGAAATATGAGTTTGCATTCTTCAAAACTTTCCTATAAGATTAAAATACTTTTTAAATGGAATCAAGAACGTAATAGAATTTTAAACAAGCTGGATATTACTTTTAAAATTTGGAATGGAGCTACACAAAGACAAAAAGACCATTATTTCTTTTTTTAGATAGTTGCAGCTTAAAAATCATGTTTTAATATTGTTTTCTTTTGTTCTAAAACAAAGAAAAATATGCTTATAATTTATTTTAAATCCAAGAAAAATTGAGCGTCAATTTTAAATATTAAAGCTTCAAATATAAATAGGCATTAAAATACTAAAGCTTCAATAAAAAACAATAATAGCTGGGTTCATCGGCAAACGTATATAAAGAACTCTTACAACACGCATTCGCGTGCTACGAAATTTTTATATTCGCATCCGAATTCAGCCTCTCGCTCTACTAACCTTATTAAGTCTACACATATTGAATTTTTGTTTCAGCCCACCCCTACTAAATTCAACCTTGTTACACCCGAAATAAAGAAAGCAATGCTTACAAAGTAAAAGTGGTAAAACGGAAGGTTTTATTGCGCGCTGTCACGAAACGATCCCAGGTGTGGAATGCCTTTACACGGAAAACAGAGGATAGCTTGACGCTTGCTTAATGCCTGAAAAAGGAAACATTATTAAGTACTTAACCAAATTCGTTCTTCTGTAGGTTTCATTGCGATTCAAAATAAAGCTTTTGGACTTCCATCGGATGAATTTCAGTTTCTCTTACAGGAAAATTATTCTGAACAGCTTCTCAAAGCGATTAAGTATTTTTAAACGCCACAGCATGAAATGGCATTTCTACATGCGATTACGGCGTTCCTTGGTTAATTACTTAATCGAATTGCTTTTTTCGTATGTAATGTGGTATAACTTTTGTGATTTGAAAGTGTTTTGGTCTTGCGGGAACCTGCCGGAGTGATTTATATTATTTTATCACGAGAGTGTTTTGTTCCTGGCGATAAAATATACCTACTGGACAGATTTTCATTACCTGCACATTGCATAGTTGCATTTATATTTAGTGGTTACAAGTTTCAGGTAGGTACACAAACATTCACATCGCTAGATCTGACTAATATAGATATAGGTATGACTAATTTATTATACACCGTGAAATTTAACTGGTTTTTTATTCGCATCATAGTGGTAGTACCCATGAAACTGAACAGCTTTTCCTAAGGAACATTGGTTGACATATCAAAAATAATTTTCAACTTTTCATATGAACTTGAGTCACTTAACCGGCCACTTTGTATGAAAAGTTGAATTTTAATTTTGAGATTTCAAGCCATGTTTCTTACGGAAAGTTGATCAGTTTCATAAGTACTACCACCATGTTGCGTATAATCATCATCATCATCATCATCATCTCAGCCGAAAGACGTCCACTGCTGGACAAAGGCCTCCCCCAAGGATCTCCACAATGATCGGTCCTGCGCTGCCCGCATCCAGCGGCTTCCCGCGACCCTCACCAGATCTTCGGTCCACCTCGTGGGGGGCCTGCCCACACTACGTCTTCCGGCGCGCGGTCGCCATTCAAGAACCTTTCTGCCCGAACGGCCGTCGGTTCTACGCGCAATGTGCCCAGCCCATTGCCACATAAGTATAATAGGAATTGCGTATAGTAGGAAACATATATTTTCTTTAAAATATAGCTTTTTATAGATTTTCGAAAAAAAATCTTACGATATATTTGCACAATCTACATTAGCATAAGGCTACAACTTTACAACTTTACTATGGATGAAGCAAAGTAAGAGTGTGTTTATAAGCCACATATTTTCAATTTATTAAATCTAAAATCGTGCAAAGTCAATATTGTCCCTATTTTAACCACTAAAAGTTACACCACTCTTGCTAAAATAAATACGTGTTTAAATAAAATAATACCTATAACATACCTTAATCTACGAGTACCTACTCTTTTGATCAGGAAACATGTGAATCATCAC
Source organism: Teleiodes luculella (assembly GCA_948473455.1). Taxonomy (NCBI): domain Eukaryota; kingdom Metazoa; phylum Arthropoda; class Insecta; order Lepidoptera; family Gelechiidae; genus Teleiodes; species Teleiodes luculella. The sequence goes on from OX419589.1 coordinate 8,650,926, forward strand.
CCAATTTAATCAATTAAGGCGGCACCTGGAAAATTTTAGTGTTCTTTGACTCGTCAGTACTCGTAATCTATATGAGTAAGTTAGTTAATTTTTAGATATACATTATTTGATCATATTATCTCAAGACTCTATTCACTGAAAACACGTTTACTGAAAATTTTATCGATAGAACATTAAGCCAAAGTTGCACCTTCTATTATCTTTTTTCGCTTTGTATAGGTAAACGGCAATGAATTGGATGCTGAAACGTGGTCATAAGTATGGGTTTCAACTTTATTAATGTCTCATATCGAAACATTTTTATTATGTGCATTACTTTTTGTATAAATGGACACCAAAGAATTTGGCACTTACGCTGTTTAGTTCTAGCGCGCAACAGCATACCTTTCTCTGTTATACACGTACGGCACTGCTTAGCGTCATCACTTTCCCGCACTGCGATCAGTCGTCCGCTTACCTTTGCCGACGACGGACCTGCGCTAGGCGATCGCAAATTGCACCGGCGAAATCGAAAATAATTTATTACTAAGATGGGAAACAAACGCCGTCAAAAAAATAAAAAAAAAGGCAGATTTGGCAAGAAAACGGAGACTTATGCTTGAAATAAGAAAAAAAACTAAGTACATGCTTTTTTTAAATTAACATGGTCATCTGCATAATATTGCACCACTGAAGGGTTAACTTTCTCTATATAGACCTTGAACTTTCCTGAGACATGCGCAAAACAGTACGTTATAATGCCATATCACATTACTCATTACTTTCGAAAAGGTGATATCACCCCGTACCATTACACATCACCCAAAACATTACCCGAAATGTTCTATGAAAATCACTTTGTTTATAAGGCAGAGTATTACGATGTGCGTGTTCAGTTTCAATGGCTAGACGGCTCTTGACTGTAGGTAATGAGTCTCGAACCCGCACTTACCTACGAACCACTATGCCACTGACGACGCTCCATCTAATCGATAGGTACGTTTGAATAATGTAATTGCGTGAAATAAAATAAACTACAACGAAATAATATACAATACAATACGTAAAGACACGCTCTTTTCCCTAACGGGGTGAGCAGAGTTTTAGTAATCATAGGGAGCCCTAACTAATATAAAATTCTCGTGTCACAGTGTTCGATTCCATACTCCTCCGAAACGGCTGGACCGATTCTCATGAAATTTTGTGAGCGTATTCAGTAGGTCTGAGAATCGGAAAACATCTATTTCTCATACAAGTCAAAGTCGAAGTCAAAGTCAAAGTCGAAGTCAAGAGCGTATTCAGTAGGTCTGAGAATCGGCCAACATCTACTTTTCATACAAGTCGAAGTCAAAGTCAAAGTCGAAGTCGAAGTCGAAGTCGAAGTCGAAGTCGAAGTCGAAGTCGAAGTCGAAGTCGAAGTCGAAGTCGAAGTCGAAGTCGAAGTCGAAGTCCAAAGTCCAAAGTCCAAAGTCCAAAGTCCAAAGTCCAAAGTCCAAAGTCCAAAGTCCAAAGTCCAAAGTCCAAAGTCCAAAGTCCAAAGTCCAAAGTCCAAAGTCAAAGTCAAAGTCAAAGTCAAAGTCAAAGTCAAAGTCAAAGTCAAAGTCAAAGTCAAAGTCAAAGTCAAAGTCAAAGTCAAAGTCAAAGTCAAAGTCAAAGTCAAAGTCAAAGTCAAAGTCAAAGTCAAAGTCAAAGTCAAAGTCAAAGTCAAAGTCAAAGTCAAAGTCAAAGTCAAAGTCAAAGTCAAAGTCAAAGTCAAAGTCAAAGTCAAAGTCAAAGTCAGTGTCAGTGTCAGTGTCAGTGTCAGTGTCAGTGTCAGTGTCAGTGTCAGTGTCAGTGTCAGTGTCAGTGTCAGTGTCAGTGTCAGTGTCAGTGTCAGTGTCAGTGTCAGTGTCATTGTCAGTGTCAGTGTCAGTGTCAGTGTCAGTGTCAGTGTCAGTGTCAGTGTCAGTGTCAGTGTCATTGTCAGTGTCAGTGTCAGTGTCAGTGTCAGTGTCAGTGTCAGTGTCAGTGTCAGTGTCAGTGTCAGTGTCAGTGTCAGTGTCAGTGTCAGTGTCAGTGTCAGTGTCAGTGTCAGTGTCAGTGTCAGTGTCAATGTCAATGTCAATGTCAATGTCAAAGTAAAAGTCAATGTCGAAAGTCGAAAGTCGAAAGTCAAAGTCAAAGTCACAACAACAACAACAAAAATAAACTCAATAGAAATAAACTCAAAATAAAAAGATATACAATCAAATAAAATCTATATTATAATAAAACTGTAGAGGTCAAATGTTTGTACATAGAAAAAATAATTTTGATTCGTATAAGGGTAAATGGAAAGGAATAAACAAATATAGCAGTTTATCGTACTATCTCTTTATTAGGATACACAGTATACAGTATTTACTAAGACAAATACTACAATTATAGTATAAATTCTAGCTCTGCTCTGTTCCAACAAAGCGTGGCTAAGTTAAGCGCGCGGTATTTTAAACTGACGGACCCGGCGGCTCCCCGAGCCCCGCGGGGGGTGCGCCCCGCGTCGCACGTCTAGACCACGCCTCCAATGCGCTTTTATTTTTTCGAGGTGCGGCCTTAAGGATAGCACTGTACCTATTAAAAATATACCAGTCTATTATCTATTTTTTATGACTCTACTTACTGATTTCCGCCAGGTGCGGCCCGCTGGAGCGTGAAGTGTGAAGTTTCGTACCTATTAACATTTTAAAATGTCATGGCGTTTGTTTCAATGTTAACTCACTCGACGTCGAATTTACAAAGCTACGTGTTTTTGAGAATGGAACGTAACTACATAGAGAATACTACTATGGCATGAAGACACGCTGACATTTTGATGTTCCTCCTAACTTCCACGTGTGAAAATTTTCGTTGAGATGTTTGCTTTTACGACAATTTCGCCGGTGATAGCGAATAGTTAGTCGAGAAAAAAGACAAAATATTAATATAGACCTTACCATTATATTAAAACTGTCATAGGGTGAATAAAACCATCGTAAGAAAACCTGCACACTGCACATACCTGCGAAGATATTATTAGTATAATAATAACATTAGTAATATAGGGAATTATAGGTCTGTATTCTAAACATACAAATAAGTAATTAAACATAAATGTGTGACTATTTATTCCTTAATATAATATAATAAAATAAATAATTAAGACCAACCTGCATTGGGCCATCTAGGTCGACTAAGGCCTATGCACCCTGATTAGGGTAGGCTTAAGCTCCTCGATGGGGATATATATGGTCTGTTTTAATCTGTTAACGAAGGTAAATTATATCCACGTTTTGGAGAACTGGTACCTAAATAATATAAAAGACCTAATAAAGATGTTTTATTCTGTTCTAAAATAACAGACCAATTTTTCATCTCTGTTAGCTAAGCCAGCTATGAAGTGTTTTTTGGTAGAAATCACCAGTAAAGTCACGACGAAGAGTAACGAGCTCTCCGACAGCCTGACGTGAAACGAATGAGAACGACGGTTATAATTTTAGTAACATTTTAGTATCTAAATTATCTTGCGTCTCTATAAAACTAGAGTAACATTATCCATTAACTAAAATATCAAATACTGGTTGTAACAAAGAAACTAAAGTTTGCTATTTTTGATTTAAGTATTAATGGCCTTTTTCTATCAAACTGCTTTAAAGAATATAATGAATAATTTTAAAACTTACTAATTTTTACTAAATTCTTCTCGAATAACTTCAACTTCAGAAATAAGCAGACCTGTTGTGTCGTCTCTCTATAATATGTATTTGTCGATTTTTTGTTTATGTGTACAATAAATAAATAAAAAATAACTATATTGAACTCAACTTAATAACGAATCTTGCTAAAATTTTTAATAATAAGGTGAACAACTACTCTGCTTCAATTGCATTACGAGAGTATTTACGAGACTACAGTATATACGGACACATAAATAGCCTGGCCGATTTGTGCTTGCTTCATGTGTTATCTTTATCACAGAATAATAAAAGTACAACATAGTTTTATAATACATTGACAAACAAATTAATAGAGTGATTATTCGTCGGTCCTTACGTTTCTAAATCCAAGCAAGAGCGGTCATCATACCTCGTAAGCGTTTTGTCAAATAGCCGAGAGTTCTCCACATTACATTACAAGGTGCAGCGCTTTCAAGTTTCACACTAGTTAGCTAAGCTAGAGTCGCGTTTGTTCGAGCCTCATTTCATGCGTGGTCATGCACCAAACGCCGGTCGTAAAGTTCAGTCCGCTTGTACTGCAGTGAAGAGATGTTTGCGTATATAACAGCTGAAAACCTTTTGAGTTTCAACTATATTAATGTAACTAATAAATAAAATAAATAAAAACCCCTGCCACAAAACCATTGCTTGATCCTTTCAACAACTAGAAAAGAGCTGATAATCTTCAAATGGCTTAAACTATTTTCTTGGATCATAATTAAGTACACTCTCGATTGTAACACCTTGCAAACAAAAAAAAAAAACTAGATCAAAATCGGCGCATCCGTTTAGGAGCTACGATGCCACAGACAGACAGACAGACACACGTCAAACTTATAACACCCCTCTTTTTGTCGGGTGTTAAAAAGAAGATAGTCTAAATTTCGCTTTCCTTGTATCTGACTCGACAAAAAGTCTGTATAGATAGGTAACTAACAAATATGCCTACAAAACTTCAAGAGCAGTTCAAGCACCTATAGACGAGAACAGATAAATTTAAGATAAAGACAGATTAACAGACATAATAAAGCCTTTTTGCCCAAGCTGAAAAAAGGACGTTATGATTTATTTAATCTTGATTTTTTTAAATAACCAAACGATTTTCCCTGTAGCAATGTACAAACTACTTTGTTGGCGGTTTTGTTAGTACTATGTATGATTCTACTAGCTTACCCTGCATTGCATACGTCGTTACCTAGCTGGTTAGATTATTATTAGTCATTTAGGTATTTATCCTCCTAGTCTACCTAACAGTAAAAGCGAACATAAATGTAAGAGGATTTGAATTCTGCCCTATTCTAATAGACTGTAGTTAAATCAGTATAAGGTTACACATTTCTGACTTTCTTATGTAAAGAAATTTTCCTTTTGTTGTAAAAAGTCCTTCTAATATGGCTATCAATAGACTCTTTTTCCGATACTTTGTGTTTCTTTTTTTTGTGTACTTACTTATGTGTAATAAAGATATTTGAATTAATTATATTCGAGCCCCTCAGTAAGGACATATATGAACTATTAACGATATTTATAACTATTTGGTCGCTGCCTTAGAGCAACGCGGGCCTTCCTTAGGTCGCTGTAGTTTTTGTTGTGTATATTTTTCATCATATTTGTGATATAGGGTTTATTTATCAATAGTTGACTGTTTAAGCGGATTATAAACTAAAAAGAGAGCGCCCGTATTCCGTAGCGGTAGGGGTGAATTTCGAAGTGCGAATGTTCAAACTCATGTGCTGGCTTCTGTACATTACCCTTATCATAGTAAAAATAAATGACACGATGCGATAGGGTAGAATGAAAAATTCGGATACAAATTTTACAGTAGAATTAATACATTTAAACTGTTTATACAAAAAAGAAGAAATAAAAAGTACTGATCTAAAAGAATAGCATTTCTGAAAATATTAACAGTTGAGAATAATATGAGAGAGTTTTTATAGAAAACTTAGACAGACATATATTTATTTCTCGATCAAGTAAACGTAAGAACAAAACGTAAAATCATTTAAGAGGTTAAAAAAGACAGTGGAGTAGAAAAGTGAATGGAAAGGGGATTCTATCAACAAAAGAAGATGCTTTTAAAAATTTATAGAATAGTTTTGCGAGTGTGTTCAAATTGAGTTTTCGTTTCATTATAAATGAAAATATTCAAACCACATTGTGCAGAGTACACAAGAACGGAGGTAGCGGGAACATCGACCTTTTGAACGTAATTTATTTATCTGCAGTAGTAGTTTGTTTAAGTTGGTATATTTAGTCTTTAAAAAACGTATTTCTTTCTTTTCACATCTCTGAATTAAACGTTGCTTTTGTTAGCTGAATTGTCTACTCTATATGTATGAATGTATATATTCGAATGTACTAATAATGTGTATAAATTCCATAATACAGGGTTTAAGTGACGGCACAGAAAAAACTGAAAGTACAGAAGCCAGCACATGCGTTTGGACATTCGCACTACGATATTCAACCCTACTGCTGACGGAATACGGGCAATGTCAAGGTCAACACTGGCTACTGTACATTAGTGTACATGTTAAGTCAATGATTGTACTGAATTTTCATTTGTGAGAATTCTCCAAATAAAATTGTCAAACAAATTTATAAAATTTTGAAGTACGTTAAACGAATAAGGCTTTCGAAATCTCTAAACTAATGTAATAATTTATAACTGACGCTAGCATAGAGAAAAATAACCTTTATTTGAATTGACCTAGTTAACTTAAACTTATTACTTAAAAGGCCTTTTGTTTGCAACTAAAATTTCCCTATCCAAACGAAATAACGAGACTAGAGGCTGTATACAGCGAGTATTTTTCTCGTTTGCAAGTCGCAGGCCACAAAGGGAAGCGGTTTGCCGCTCCGCTGAGCCTGCATTGCTAGTACGCTCCTAAGAGAACCACGCTGTATAACAAATGATGTGAAAATGTTTTCCTATGTAGAATACTCTTGGAACTTAGGTAAGCCTTATTCGTGCTACAAAGAGTTCGATTTCGCAAATGGCATTTGATTATACTTCATTTTAGATAACATTAGACTAACATTAACATAAGAATGTCAAGTGGGTACGCAGTACAATATAAAAATTTGCGTTGAAAAGTACAAAATTTTATGTAACTAAATTTATAACTTTTCCTTTTTGTTCTTGCAATAGTTGGGTGAAAATAGTTGTGCAGCAGAAAAACTAGATTGTATACATATGATTTTATAATGTTTTCCATTTCACGTTATTCCATTGTAAGTACCACATACTTCACATTTTGTATTCATACACACAAGATCATGATCTTATTTATAGTGAAGTGTAATAGATTTCAAAATTAGAACACATAGGTACTTTTTGAATAGGTGCTATCTCAAGCAACCTGTAATGTTTCTATGTGAATTAATACACTAGAAAGAAACAATAATCAATTGAGCATATCATTATGTTAATGTTACCATGCATTATTTGTGTTTTATGTATTGGGCTTTGAGGTTGAGCATGCGGTTACAATAAACATATTGCGTATTTATTATCTAAGTCGATTTGTGAAACTATAAAAAAACTCAGTGTTGTATCTTTTGTGAAAGTATTGATGAATTCTTGGATAGTACAACCGAAGTTAGGGCTAACTGATGGGTTTAATAGGCCTATCCTGATTTCTTCCTTTATTTTATTCCAATTGCCCCTAAAACGTCTTAATGTAATTCAAACAAAAAATTCCCATTCCAAATTCAAAATTGTGTGTTATTTGTTTTCGTTGATTGCGAATAGCAGCTCGTGGCTACGGAATAGACAAATAGAGAAAAAAAGTTAAAGTAATTCCTATGCATTACCGTTTGCTGGGGCCGTATCGCCGGGGGCCATCTTTAGATTACTTACTGCAAGGAAAGCAACCCTCTTTAACTTTTCGATTGAGTTGCAAAAAATTTAATCAAATTCTCGGAGATGCGGATTAACTGGACATTCAAAAGTAGATGTAGGTTAAATAAACCAGAGTTTGTGAAAGGGAAAATTGATTTAAATTGATTTACACCAAGTGTTATCTTAATGTTATTTCAATTATCTCTTCATATTTTTGTTAAAATCTTATGTTTATTAACTAAAATTAAAATTTTTCATTTTAGGACCGTAGAGAAAATAATCAAATTTTTATATTGTATTATCAGAGGATATCATATTTCCCTCGTTAACAAACCTCTAGTGTCCCCACCGAAGGGCACGAGAACCTCTTTTCGATTTAACTTCATCAAAAACAACCGAAGTCTAAAAAAAACTCTAGTTTTGTGAAGACAAAGCCATCAATATAGCTTGTAAAAACGCAAATTCGTATTACGTATAAATTTCAGAAAGCTGAAGTAGAATTTTAGACGTTCATGATTACAAAAGCTGTGAGATAGCAGACATTCTTACATAAGTTAAAATGTAAATGCGGCCACGCTATAGTCGCCGCTATAACGCTAATAACAAAATCCATTTTAAGTTACAGGGTGTAAGTGATGACTCAGCAAATACAGAATTTTTGTAAAGTAAAATATTAGGTCCTTACCTATGAAATTGCCGTTCAGTATCAAAAAAGTGAAACAAGTTTTTTTTAATGAAATTATTATTTAATCAATCGAAGTATGCGCCGTTGTTATCGATACACTTCCGCCATTTTATAGGCAGATCATTGATACTTTGGAAAAAAAATCCTGGGAGCGAGAGTCTATGAACTGTTTGAAGGCGGTTTTGACTGCCTCATCAGATTTGAAATTTTTTCCTTGTAAAAAGTTATCCAAATTTTGAAAAAAGTGGTAATCGGTTGGGGCAAAATCTGGAGAGTATGGTGGGTGACGCAGATCTTGCCCCAACCGATTACCACTTTTTTCAAAATTTGGATAACTTTTTACAAGGAAAAAAATTCAAATCTGATGAGGCAGTCAAAACCGCCTTCAAACAGTTCATAGACTCTCGCTCCCAGGATTTTTTTTCCAAAGGTATCAATGATCTGCCTATAAAATGGCGGAAGTGTATCGATAACAACGGCGCATACTTCGATTGATTAAATAATAATTTCATTAAAAAAAACTTGTTTCACTTTTTTGATACTGAACGGCAATTTCATAGGTAAGGACCTAATATGTTGTAAAATTTATAGTAAAATTTGTAATAAGGGTTATGAGTGAAGTTGACTAACCCGCACTAGGCCATTGTGGTCGACTAAGGCCTATTCACCCTGATTTTAGGTTACGCTCGAGCCTAAGTCGGTGGGGACATATATGAGCTGTCAATGATACAAACTGTTCGATAAAGTAAGAATGTTTTTCGTGTTTCCGAGAAAAGTTTTTTAGATTGTTGCTCAAAACCATTAACTGAGCAAGTCTTTTCAGTATTTGCAAATCCTTCATTAATACCCTGTATACCAGATGGGGTCTAAAAGAATTGAAAGTTTGTCAATAAAGCCCGTAAAGAAGCAGAGACACTCATATTACGTAAAAATTTAGAAAGCTGCAGTTGAATTTTAGACGTTTATGATTTTAAAAGCTACATAGTCATAATGTAAATGCGGCCGCGCTTTAGTCGCCGCTATGCCGCTAATAACAAAAGCCATTTAAAATATATATTCTGGATGGAAGGTCGTCGCTAGGAAAGTGGAAGAGGCGTGTAATTGAATTTCTGAAGCGCAACACGTCCTAGACTTGCGAAGATGAGGCTCTTGCACTTTAATAATAAATCGCGCTCACGGGACGACCGAGGACACTTAGCACGAAGCCTGTATTCTCTAGAAAACAATGTAAGAAAGTAAAATTGATACCATTTTAGTTTATATTTATATAAGACGACACTATTATAATAGATAATATTGTGGGGGATATCTTGCACAGGGCCATCTAAGCCAAAACTAGGCAAAGCCTATACTATAGGTACACAGATGATATAAATACATACTTACGTGTAGATAGAAATAAACATACAAAATCTACAAGGAGAACACTTATGCTCATCACGTGAATGCTAGTCCTAATCGGGGTCTGAACCCAAGATTTTTTGCTGTAAAGGCAGATTCACTAGGTACTGAATTCTCTGATAACTGTAACAAAGCGGAAATTTTATTTTACCGTAACTAGTTACGGAATTGTGGTTTCGTACGTGAACAAACATCACTTTGTAAGGCATTTCACAGTTTGGTTAGGACATTTCAGGCCAAACACAGAGGCCAAATCACCTAATTGTCCGAAAAGAAAGATGATTCCGTATTTCGGAAGGCACATAAAGCCGCTAGTCTCGGCTTGTGTCTGGATGTTGTTGTTGTTATATATCAGCTGTCTGACACCCACAGTATAGGCCCTGCCCAGTTTGGAGTCAGGTAGCCGTGTGTAAGATGTCCCCACATTTTTATTTATTTATTTGTTATCTACGGATGTCCTCGTTTATACAAGCCATATCAGAAGCCTTAGGCGGTTCAATAATTTTGATACCAGAGTGTGAGGTAGACCCTACACCCTCAAAACACCCATAAATAAGCAAGCAAGGTAAAGATGTTTCAAGAAAATTTATATAAAAGTGATATCTAATGGTAATGACATTACTTCTTCACTAACAAAGACGAAGACAAAGTTGACTAAAGAGTGCAAATGGAAAAAGAAACACGGCAACATTATCTCGACTCCCCGTCAGTTGGTCCGGCGTCGCTTCTGCATAATTTATTAAAATCTTATTAAAAACTGTCACCGAACAAAAAGAAACTTCGGTATTATAAGGGTCTCTATTATGTCCTTCACTTCAGCTTTTTGTAACTTCAAGTTTTTTAATTACGACCGGTTTCGTTTTAGCTTCACCGACTTTGATTTTGTTTTATGTTTTAATTTTGTTTAAAACTTTCCTAATGGACATAGTGTGAAATTAATTATAAATACGTATACATTTTTTTATAGATTCATAGCTGAGTCAAGATATTATGTCTAATAAAATGTAGAGTTAAAATAAAACATACTTTTTATATGTAATTGTTTTATTTTTAGATTAAAACAACCACTATTGTTATTTGTTAAAGCATTTTTGACATATTGGTAGTATTAACTTCTTAAAATAATTGAAGTATATTAAAATTATAGTATATATAATTGAAGTATATATAATTATAATATAATTAACAATAACACAGTTTTTTTTTTGTCGCTTCTGATAATTAAACAAACGCATTTTCGAAATATCTTATAAAAGATCCTTGTCATATTTTTGTTGAAAAATAATAATAAAAGCTACTTATAGGGCAGTGTTTACAATTAAACTCTCCTTCCGCTTATAATTACTTAAGCTTATAAACGACATCTGATCAATTGACATTTAAACACCGTGAAATTTAATTGGTTGTTTATTCATGAAACTGAACAACTTTCCCTAAGGAAAAAACGAGTAAGTTGAAATCTCAAAATTAACCGGTCATGTGACTCAAGGTCATGTAAAAAGTTGATAATTATTTTTGAGATATTTACATTGGAGATAGTTTCATGTGTACTACCACATGTTGCAGATAAATAAACAACCAGTAAAATTTCACGGTGTATTATTATTATGTCATATACGTATATTTTGTTGAAAAATTATAATTAAAACTACTTATAGGGCAACAGGGAACTACTTATAGTTTTTATAATTAAAATCTCTTTCTGCTTATAATTACTTAAGCTTTTAACTGACATTTAAAAAAAAATCTCTAAAGCATGGGAGAACATTAAACGTGCCTTTTTAGTGTCAGAGCAATTCACACTCGCTTTCAATGGCTCGTAAAATAGATTTATCGAGCACCTGCAATATTTTCCGTTTTGTGACATTTTTATCCCCACTGCGTAGTTAATGATTAAAATACTTGGAAGTGACCTTACATTATTATTAAATGGCTTAAACATTATCCACCTTACCACAAAAAATTGTTAAAGGCATGTCACAAAAATCAATTATGAGTTTTTTCATACTACAAGGCTTTTTAGACAAGCATCCAACTTGTGTTTAATTTTATTGTGGTCAGATTTATACATTTTAATTATTTTTAAAAATATTTAGACAGTCTTCACATTGACTTGAAAATAAATGCATTAATATGGCTATCAACATCCAGGTTCACTATTCATCAATATAGTGGTTTAGAGTATAAAAACAGCTTTTTTTGTTTATAGTCCAAATATGTCCCCGCCGAGGTACTCGAGCCTTCCCTGAGGATTGCGTTACATCTGTTGGATATTGCTGTTATACTGTAAACCAGAGTGATGGTAGATCCAGCCGTAGTGGGGTGCAACGTCGGTGTACACCATGTAGAACCGTGGGTCGCACTGGGTGTGACCTTGGGAGACTCCGCATTTTGATAACACCCCTCGTAGGAACCAACTCACCCTGTGGTCTGGTTGCATTGTCGGCACTACTAAACCTCCACCACTGTCGCCGTTACGGGGGTTTGTATCTAAAAGAAAGAATATTTTATTTAATAATATTAATGATTTTTAGCTTTTGCGGTCGCTATTATCTATCACACTTGTAAGACATTTTAACAAAATTATCGCGTTAAAACCGGTAAAATGACATAAGTGTAAATAATCGAATGTTACCTATAGAATAAATTTATACTTCTTTTTTCATATTTACGATTATTAAATAACCTAGAATAAAAAGAAAATAATTAAGTGACTAATAAACTGAGTGACAGAAAGATTATTGTACTATATAGTATTGTAATAGAAACTTGGAAGAGGTAAAACGTGTTTGAATAGATTAGAAGCTGAATTTAAGAGTAAGTCAAGCTTAGAAGACCTCCTTCGGTAGAACTGCGTACCCAATCCACACACACAGGCGGGAAAGAGCGGGCTGCGGGACGGAATCCGAGTTTTCGTGCTGTCTGTCACATAGAAAGCCGGCGTTACATCTATGTTACAGGTTGCATATAAACTCGGATTCCGACCTTAAAGTAGATATGTGATGGTACTAACCAAATTGCGGTCCGTACCCTGCGCAGAATGTAAACTCGTTGAGCAGTGGCCTGTACAACTGCCCGTCGTAGCTTATACAAGTCGTATCATTTTGCACCAAAGTGTTAGTCGATCTTAACACATCGGATAGCCGGTCGTCCTCTGTAGTACCAAAACCTACAACCTGTAAATCATAATTAAATGCTGCTGTTATTTTTAATAAAGATGATTATTATTATTAATAATAACTAGCTTTCCGCTAACAGATTTTCCGATGGAAATGAGGTATTTCCCGCGGTAAAAGTAGCCTATGTGTTATTCTGTTGTATAAGCTATATTATTATTCTAATCAGCAACAACTGCGATCCACAAACCTCCATCCGAATTGCCAAATTTTCTAGAATCCTCAAACCTTTCAATTTGTTAAGAACATCGGTGAATCTTATTTTTAGATTCGTTTTGAAGTATTAGTTTGGGCTCCCTGTAAGCTTACCAAAATTCTGTTCACCCTATTGGGAAGTGAGCTTGTCTTTATGTATATATGTTTATAATAAGACAACAAGACATCATCAAACAATTGCAAATCCTACTTAATTTTATAAACGCGAAAGTTTGTAAGTATGGACGAATGTTTGTTACGCGTTCGCAAAAACTACTGAATAGATTTTAATTCAACTTTACAATAAACAGGTGAAAGCTACTGCCAATACTTCGGGTATATTCCATTGATTGCCTTCGTACGATGCCCACATAATGAACTCCCCCATTTCTAAGCTGGCAATTATAGATACACAAAATGTATTCATATATTTGTGTTTTAGTATATCAAATGTTTCTTTTTAGTTTGAGGTCAGTCGGCCGAGTCAACACATTTATTTTATTATTTAAGTATGAGTATGTGCAAAGTCATTCGCTTTGTTACGCGATATTGCGTCCTCTGTGTCACCGTTGCGTATACGCATACCAAGCTGACAAGCGTGGACAATTTGTGTAAAGCGACTGACACAAAGTGACATACTTTCATTGCAGTCCAAATACGTATAATTAATTGTTCATACAGATTAACACATTAATGCAGAATTAAAGCTGAAGGAGGTAGGAGTTACGTTAAATCTAAACTAATGATGAAAAAAATAATAGAAAAATGGGGAAATAAAGTAATATAAAGGTAAAGAAAATTAACGTAAAGAAATTTATCTTTTAAAAACATTGCTCAACTTTGACAAAAAAATACTATTAATTTTGACCAATGGGATGAAGGAGATGATTCTTCGTGTCTGTATTCTTCTTCTAAATATGAAAATATGGACGATTTTCAGTCATCTATAGTTTTTAAAGTATTTCATAACTTACCGTAGCCTGATGCCCAAACAGCGACGTTTTATCATAAACAGGGCCCCAAATACATATCGGCTGTACATACTTTGTGTACGAAAGTTTTGTGACTTTAATAACGGCCAGATCCGATGTTGCTTTTAGATCGCTGTAGTCTGGGTGAAGAACAACTTCGTCAGCCTGAAATTGAAATCTTCTATATAATATTGTACGGGCTAATCTCCAAAACTGTTCAACCGATTGGAATAAAATTTTGCATGGTGGTACATTATATCCTCGGTCAACATCTTGGATACTTTTAATTGAGGAAAATTAAGGAGTTTCCATGGGATATTTAAAAATGCTACGGATGAGTCGAAAAACAACGCGGGCGTAGACGCGGGCAGACAGATAGTGTATGAATAAAACTTAAATATAAGTCATTGCACACAAATAAAACAATGCAATAAGCAGGTCGCAAGTTGGTTTTGTTATTCCAAATAAAATTGTCAACACAGAAAAGTAATTGTTTCATCTCATTTAGTAGTCCATGGACTCCATACGAAAACTAAAAGTCGACCACAAAATGGTTCTAAGTGCTAGAATTCTTGAATGGACTAAGTAGAAAAGTAAACTATTCATTGTTTAGTAAGAACTTCAAATTATTGTAAATCTATATTTATAGATAACATATTAAAAAGCTGGATCTTACCATCAATACTTGTCTCCCAGGCTGACTTAAGTCTTTATGGTTACTGACTCCAGCAACGATCACAATCCTAGATGCTGCCACAGTTATACCAAGCTCTCTCACGCAATGCCCAGCTGAAACGAAAAAATATTTTATTTATAAAAAAAATATTACACGAAGCTACAATTTACAAATCCCAAGTAAAGTTTAAAGTACATTGCGCGATCAATAATATGACCAACATTGAATTGGTTTACATTTGAGACTAGCGGCTATGTAATAATGATCAAACGTATGTAACGTAATGTATTCATGTGCCAAGGTGCCAGAACTTACAGCTTTACAAAATTTTCACATGATACAAGCAAGATGCTAACCATAATGATTAGATTAAACAATAGAGAATCTGCAACAGACAGATTTTTGTAAATAAATTGGGATTCCATAATATAATGCGCGTACAAAATCTGTCATAATATGCGCGAAATCGTTCACTTTGTGTCCAAACAAACATAAAATCTACCTGTAACAATAGCATTTCTAGAAATGATACTTCCTCCGCAGACGTATCTTATTCCACTATTATCTGGTAACTTAAAGAATATGGCCACGTGCCACGGCCAGTCTCCAGGCCTGGACTCGGTCCTTACAGATATGAGCTCAGCGTGGTCTATAGCGCGGCGACCACACACGTGGGCATAGTGGTTCTCATCTTGAGTTACGTTCAAAGACTCTGCTGTTTGAGACGCCTGGAAATCAAAATATCTTTGAAAATTCTATATGGAAACTTACGCTTTCGCTTGTAACGCCTAGAAATCTTTTGTTACTGAGTTAGCGGAACTATTAAAGCATTGGCTCTGATATACAATTATTATGTAGTTTGAAGTTTAGTATGAAATATGGTCAAAATACACTTTAAAAAATCTTGGAGACATTAGGTAGTTATATTACTACATGCTGATTCTCAGTGCAAAGGACGTCTTTTGGCAGAAATCATGTTAATGGTGAAGATGCTAGTCATCTTTTGCTGGATTAAGGCATCGCCCTTGCTTGGAAGGTGTTACATCTCTACGCCCTAACTTGGGTTGATGGTGTTAGTTTAAAGTAGAACCCTCCGCTCCCCGTAAGAGCCAACACTATCGTCTTTCGAGCGTCGAAGACGTCGCGCCAGCACTGGCCGTCGCGCATACAATCAAAGGTAGCAGCAAGTCTAGTGAAAAAAAAAATTTTGTGTTCGCTGTCGACGACGACGCGTCGACGCTGTGTTGACGCTGGCACGACGACGACGCTCAAAAGACGCTAGTGTTGGGGGGGTTTCTAAGTTTGGTGAAGCTTGATACGAATTATTACACAAGCGAAGGCCAATAAAAAAATACACCTGTGAAGTCTATCGATAATCCGTGCATTATGTCGTTTTGAACGACTCTTGTTAGATTTGGTATTTTATTGAAAAAACATAAAAAAGTAATTACCGTACCTTAATACTTTCGTCACATAAAATTTGGTTATTAAGTGAAAATCTTGTCACAATGGGCACATTTGTAGTGTCACTATCTCCCAATTGGACATAAAACAAATAGCGAGGGGGAAGTGTTCCATTGATCTTGAACTGAAAGAAATCCCATGTCACAGGGTGTCTCACTGCAGTCTAGAAAGAAAAAAAAGAGATTTACAAAGTGAATGAAAACAAACATGTCACAGGGTGTCTCACTGCAGTCTAGAAAAAAAAGAGATTTACAAAGTGAATGAAAACTTTGTAATTAACTTTTTAGATTTAAAAATTCAAAATCTATTGTGCGTGAAAAATTGACGCCTGTCGAAACGATTTACCATTTTTTATTTGGCCTTGGTACGTAATAATAATCATACAAAAAACAAACAAATTATTTTAAGTAATAACCTAAAAGTCTTATGACTTATTTAATCTCCTAAATAATAATTGCTTTTAAAAGGTAAAAAACGACAAAAAAGAATTTACGATTCTTGAAATAATCACAAATCCGAATACTTCGTTAGCCTTTAAGAAATATTTTTTATAGAAGGAACTAAATACATATAAAAATTGAAAACTTTTATTTTGTAATATTCAATAGAGTAAATTATTAAAAAAATTCTAAATTAAGTTTTCGAATCGTAAAAAAGCGAAACATTTCCTAATTATTATATTTTTAACATTGAGAATTTTAATATATTATCTAGTAATTTTGTTCATGGGAGTATACTTAGGTAACTAAATCTTTGTCCCTTTTTTCCAATATGCTCATTGTACCGTACTTAAAATGGGTCCTTTCAACTATCTCTTCCAACACTATTTGTCTTAGACTTCATGGAAGAACATTTGTTTCCACAAGAATGATTTTGGGTCGCAACTTTATTGTTCGTGACATGAAACCTTTATCAAGTGATTTTATACCTTTTCCTCTGAATTTTTTATTTTTACTAAACACTATTTAAGATGGTACTTACGTACTTAAATTACGTACTAAACCATAAGTAAAAGTACCAAGTTCATTATTCATTCATATGTATGTTAATTTGACGCTCTTATGGTAAAGGAAAACATCGTGATGAAATCTGCACACACCTGCAAAGTAATTCAATGGTGGTGTGTGAAGTTGACCAACCTGCACTGGGCCAGAGCGTGTTCAACTAAGGTCTATTCACCCTGATTCTAGGATAACATAAAGCTCCTCGGTGGTGACATATACGAACTGTTAATGAGCAAAAGTATGTACATTTACCTATATTACATTTATCTATGTTTAATTTAAATTATTGCAACTTAAAAGTGTTTTTGTAAAACTTCAAATTCTTACCCCATAAACGGTGACGTTTCTTTCGAACTTCACCTCGATGACGACTTCATTACTCAAGCTGGGATACTTTTCTAATAACACAGACGCTTGCCAAAACTTATCTGTTAATTTATCAAAATATATTGCGCCTAAACTACAAGGGTCATATTTTGTTAAAGGTGGCCCCCTTATAGCCATTGAATTCACTTGAAAGACACATAACAAAAAACTCAATAATAATTTTATCACACCCATTATTCCTCTTTCTTCCTTAAAAATATTTCAGTAAATTGTTTGCTTATGATTTGAGACACCGGTTTTTATACGAATTATTTATCTTAACATAAACATTGGAGTAATTATTGCGCGGACCAAACAACGAAGTAAATACACAATTTTTATCACTTTTCATATACAGTACGTTAAAAAATATATAATAAAACTGTTTGAACGTGCACCAGAGCCTTGTCGCCTGCAAAATTAGTCGTGGTCAGTAAAACAGGCGGTTTTTAAGTGAAAGTTTCAGTGACTCACTTACAACTGACAATTTATAGTATAAAATTTTTCTTTGTTCCTACCACTTTATCGGGTCAGTCGTGTTATAATTAGTCATTTTAAACAAATTCTATTAAACAAAAGGAATATGTTACGTATTACACTGTAATCGTTTTCATTCCATAGACCTACTGACCTGCAGGCAACATTAATCGTTCAAGTATTTAACACAAGTGAAGCAGCTGTGTAATGTTATATATACTTTCGCTTTTATTTTTTTTGTTATTATTATAAATCAGTTTCTGCTTAAAATATTATGATCTATCTCTTCTTATATATTTTTTACGGAATGATTTCGCAAACCAAAACAATGCTGTAGAAATAGATTGACTGTGATTTGGTATTTGTAAAACCCTTGAACCACAGTTACCAATTATTTATTTAAACACGCTGTATTCGATCATTGACCAGTCAGATAGCGAGTCTTGACCCTTATTTCTGAGAACTGGAGTGCGTACGTAAATATTTCTATGTATCGGTATTTTTTATCAACTGAGCAAATTTCCACAAACACGTTCTTTTTCACCACTTAAATCTTTTGAACCCGGCTGTGTCCCGGCTACTATCTACGGATGTAATCGTTACACGACTCATGTTAGAAGCCTAGGCAGCTCAATAATCCAGACACCAGCAAAGTAATTTTTTTTATCATCGCGACTACCTTTCTCTTTAATGAATTGTGTTTTTGACCCGACTAAGAACTCCAAAGTGACTTATCTAAAAAATATGTCTGTAGAATAATAAATGCACGCAACCCAAGGTTTAATGTTTTTTGCTTTAAATGCTTTCATATTTAGTTTGCAATGAAATAAGTACTATTATTACATCATTTTATTGTATTCCGTGTCGCCTAAAGACAGTCTAACTCTACACTCTACCTTCTTAATGTACCGGGTGGGCCGGGTATAGGTACTCTATACGCGGATATAGTACAATCAGCTTCAGATATACCTTATGCCCTACCCCTAAAAATAGGGGTTACGTTATCTCTAAAGCTGACCGTACTTTAACGGTTAACTCTACCGCCTAAATACTCTACCCATGTAAAACGGGTTTACAGGTGTGGTACAATATGGCAATAGACAGTAAAGTGAACAGAGTAGAAGTTTTAGTTAAGTCATTTCAATTCAGTGAAAAATCATGTCATCAAAATTTTTAGAACGATCATGAAATACGATGCAGGATAGTACACAATTAAAATAAAATACTGAATAACTAGCTGAACCGGCAATCAATGTACTGCCACTGTTTTGTTGTTGTTTTGAATTATATAATACTAGCGACCCTTCCCGGCTCCGCACGGGAAAATGGTCATTATGGGTTATCCTTAAGTATATTATGCATGTATGTATATACATCGACGGCCTCGTAGCCTAGTTGGTAGTACGTCTGCCTACGAAGCACAAGGTCGCGGGTTCGAATCCCGCCCAGGGCAAACATTCGTGTGATGAGCACTTGTGTTTGCCTTGTGTCTGGATGTTGTATATTTATATATGTATGTATCACAGAACATTTAAAAGAGGTTAGAAAGGCGATGTGGGCGGGGCCGGCGCGCCAAAACTATGAGCAAAACGCTCATACTTCACGCAAAGAAACGATCGCGCTGTCTAACTCACACATAGCTATAAAAATCTACATCAGTGTGCGTGCATGCGTATGATTCGTTTCCATTTGAAATCGCGTGATTGAGCGGCGCTATGATTGGCTAGATTTGAAATTGCAAATATGTGCGTAAACTTCATCTTTATTGAAGTACAGATGTAGTGGAGGTGAAAGGTGGGGTGGAATCGGCGACACCGGATTTCATACGGACGGCGCATTATCGCCATTCTAACCTCTTTTAAAATGTTCTGTGGTATGTATATCAGCTGTCTGACACCCATAGTACAAGCTCTGCTTAGTTTGGGGTCAGATGGCCGTGTGTGAGATGTCCCATATATTTATTTATTATTTATTTACATATAAACCTTCCTCTTGAATCACTCTATCTATAAAAAAAACGCATCAAAATCCGTTGCGTAGTTTTGAAGATTTAAGCATACATAGGGACAGAGAAAGCGACTTTGTTTTATACTATGTAGTGATGATGCTAAACAACACGCGAATTCTCCGGTTCAATACAAACCCTCAAGTCTCTAAGCACATCTAAACCTATTTGCAATTCAATCACATCCATTCTTTCCCAACACATAGACTGAATAGTGCTAACTGTTCACCCATGCAAATACACTGTCTTCTATAATGCCATTGCTTTCAAACACTCCAAACATACGGCGACAGATTTTGTATTCATTGCTGTTTTCCTTAAAAGCACTTTTCATATAACTGAGCGTACTTTTCAATAGTTTACAAAAATGGTTCGAATGCAGACACGATTTTAGTCTCTTACATGCAACCTTTTACCTTTATTGCCGTGTGTCGATTTATGCTACATTTATGCTAGTAATAGCTCCTCTTTCCCTCCCTCCTCTACTTAGGCAGATTGTTGTCACGTTACTATGTTGTTTTGTATGTTTCCTTTAGTAACTACAGCTAAATCGAAAAAGCTCATTTTATTACTTTATTACGCCAACAGTTCACTTGCATATTGCAAAATACAAATAATAAGACAGACAACACAAGGCATATATAGAATTTTATGAGTCGAATAAAAGAAACATCAGAACAAACGTTACATTTCTAAAGGCAACCGTAGCTATTATTCGAGAACAAAATATAATGATGAGTGAGTATTAATAGCAACAATACTAATTATAAACTAAATCTAGAAGATTTACAGGTTCAAAACTGTAACTCTTCTGCAGTCCAGACCTGACACATTAGATTTATTTATTGTATTCCTAAGCGCTCTATTATGTATATATTAAGTCAACCAAATTAGCCGCGAAATGGTGTTTTTTTTTTAATTCTGCTCAACTTTTCTCAAACCGTTTTTAAATTCAATAAAATTGCGTAGTCTTTACAAAAACTATTTGATTAATTAAATGTCGAACATTGAGACTTAAAGTAAGTATTTATTACTAAGCTAAGCTTTCAAAGTGAAAGTGTAATATGATGAAAATTACAAGCCTCGTGTTATTAGCGAAATAAGCAGAATTTTACTAAGGTATTTTCGGGACGTATTCAGTCAAAGCATACCACGAACGTCAAACTGGAGGCAAAATTATCATAATACTTTCAAACAAACATTTTTGAAATTTCACTTTCAAAAGAGCCCCAGGCTGATAGGTGCGGAGTGCGCGAGGGTTGGTGCACCTTCATTACGAATTACTGTTTGGTTTTTAATACCTACGAACGTTGTCTTGTACAAACGTGACGAATATTGTGCAAATAGTAGAACGGTAGTTTTTTTATTTAAAAACAGTAACCTTACTAAATGTTTTTTTCTTATAAAAATCCACACAAATACCTTGTTGTAAATATCTGTTTAAAAAAAGCTTTTGAACTCTTAATACTAATTATTATATTTAATATTTTTGAATATAATTTTTTTTTTAACGTGAGTTTTTACCACATGTTCCATGCGATGATGATGATGATGATGAGTAGATAAATCCATGAATACATGTATATAAAAAGCGAATTATTAGTAATCAAATCAGATCAAGGACTAAATTCAGTTACGGACAATAATCCACAACCTAATCATATCTGCAAGTGGGAGTCTATTGATATGATAATTCTGAGGATGCTTAGCGTTAGGAAGCGCTTAGCTTATCTATGCTAAGTGGTAATAAGACAGGACCACTACTACATAGATATCGCTGAGCAAGCGAACGGATGAGCGTGGAGGGAAAATAATTAATTTACCATAGAGTTCCTACCATAATAGATCAAATAAGTTCCTACAATTTCACAACCTGAAACTTACAAAATAAGAGGACCGGCTCAGAATGAACCTATTAAGGAGATTAGGAATTTAAATTTAATCCGTTTAATGCTAAAATTAATCACAGTATGGTAGAAAGTTATAAATTCGCACAAATATTTATAGCCAGCGATGCAAAGGCGAGCTTAGCCCCGCCAAGACAAACGATGCTGCTCCTCTTACTTTCTTAAGCTGAACGTACATATTCAGTGAATTAAATTAATCAACTGGCGAAGAATGGTTATGTTTTTCGAGTGTTGGTATGTAATCGTAAACTATGTTTGTATGTTAGAGTATAAATAGAAAACATTCTAGGAGGTATAACTCTTTGGCCTGCTCTTGTTTTCATGAACAGATGAAACTTAGAAAATGTTAGCGAAGTAGAGCAAGGTAAAAAAAACTAACATTTTAAAATTGTTCTTCAACTAGTAAGTATTACTTATTAAGAAGTATCTAAGTTAGGGAATTTTAAAGCTGTTTTCAATTTGATAGTGTTAATATTAACCGGAACAGAATGGTGTGTTGCAATCCACACACGTTTGCGCATATTTTTTGGAATTTACTTAACTTGTTTGGCAAACGCTCCTGTATTTTGAAGAAAAATATGGCTGTCAGCCAAGTTCCATCCAGGCATGTGTTGCAAATCAAGGAACTAGCATGAAAAATCCTTGTTTTCGTGCTTTAGAATATTTTATGACGGTTTACCAACCTACGTGCCAGCAATTAGTATCTCAATCTAATTAGTTTATTGTTCAGGAAAGGTTCAATGTTGAAAATAAAATATACACAAAACAAAAATATTCGTTTGATTGATTGCGATTACATGAATAATGGAATAGATTTAGTCTAAGTTTATGTTGAATATAAAAGATGACTGTCATCTCAAGAAATCCGCAGAAAAAAAATGAATCAAAGGCTATATAATACCATTTTAAAGAAATTGTGATTTTTTTAGTAATAATGTTGTGGGTGGAGTGTTTTCTTATGGAAAAGCTTGCTTGGGAACCATACAGAAATAGCATCTTATATACTTTCTTCTTCAGTGTTTTCACATAGTATCTATAATTTTCCCGAATATGTACATTGAACGCCTGTAATACGACAAAGACGTACCCCTAGTCGGCGAGTCAGAAATATATATATCTCTTTATAAACTTTACTTCAATCTGAGACGCAGAAACATCGGGCGTCTTAATCCCAACCGTAATGGCTTTATTCCAGTTTTGAAAATGTCATTCGAGACTCCGTTTTCACAGCTTACCATAAAATTTTCGTCGTTCATTATTTAAATCAACATATTATTTTGTAAAATAAACTTCCATATTGACCAAAGTAAAAATTTTTAGACTAATCTTAAAATTAAATCATGATTTAACAAGTTTTTAATTGCATGGTTTTGTATGGAAGCTTACCATACAATTTTCATGGTTCATTATTTAAATCAACAAATTATTTTGTAATGTGAACTTTCATACCGATTAAAGTAAATTTTTTTAGACCTATTTTTATAATTAAGTAGTAAATTAAACAAGTATAAAAACCGGGTTATTTTAAATTAAACATTTTAAAAGATACCAAAGTCACTGAAATGGTAAAAGTGATTCACAATAAGATTTATTTTTATAAAGATTCAGCATTTAGCAGCATAGCAACGAATTAGCATGAAAAAACGGGGAGAAGTCTAACGAACCAATTATGGTGTGTACACCATTGAAATAATAAAATCCCTATCGATCGACGAGCGTTCAAAAAAAGACTCAGTTAAAACATAATAGTGTCTAGAAGTGATTGGTGGTCACAAGACGTCTTTACTTTAAATTTGTTTTTAAATGTTTATATTTTAAATGGAGGCAAATTTAAATATATTTTCAACGAACGTACATATACAAGTACCAGAGAAGACACCTCGAATACATTCTATGCGCCAATATGCGGCAGCGGGAGGCGGGCAAATGTACGGCGAGAAGAAAAACAAAAGACGAATGCCATAGAAGTTGGAGCTCGCGAACTCCAATCCAAATGACACGAGTGTGGTTTGCGATTATCCTTTCTATGTACACTACTACAATAGTAGTTCAATGATTTTCAACCATCATTTACAAGTATAAAATACAAATATATTTTCAAATGAGTTATATCTGTATTTCAGGGCGCAATTTCAAGCCCTTCTAAGAGGCCTATGACATAATAGTATCCGCCACAAAGTTCAAACAAGTTTATCTTCCAGTTTCTTAGATAGCTCTGTGTTATTATTGTCAATTATCTGGAGGCGTTGGGAAAGCCCTTAATACACGTTTTATGTGTCTATACAGTCTAACAGCTGCAAACAAGCTATAGCTTTAATAGCTCCTAATTGGTGGACACAAGATAATTCCAATGGAACTGATGGGTGTAATAATTGGACTATTTGCTCCGACATCCATTTGATAAATTGGTTGATTAGTACTTCAACATTCACAATTATTGTAAGATTAGAAATATAGAGACAGAGTTTTGGGAGAGTTTGAGCTTACGACTTATATTAAGCAGCAAAATGATATTTTTATAGAAGATTGCCTCTATATTAAGGCATCGCCATTATTTTTAAAACTATGGATCTACGAATACAATATGATTTTTTATGCATTTCCCCTTTTTTATACCTAGGAATGAGTTAGCATTTGGACGACGAAATCAATCTTGCTTGCTTATCGAGTGGGTTTGGAGGTTAACCTACCTCACAAACCCTGGTGTCGGAATTGTTGACCCGCCTTAGGCTTCCGACATGGCTCGTATAACGACTACATTCGTAGATAGTAGCCGGGACCAACGGATTTACGTACCTTCCGAAGCACGGAATCATCTTTCTTTTCGGACAATCTGGTGATTCAGCCTGCAATGTCCTAACCAAACTGAGGAAAGTCTCCCAAAGTGACATTTGTTCGATGGATCCCCACCGGGATTCGAACCCGAAACCTCCGTAACGTCAGACGAGCTTTTTACTCGACTACTGAAGTTCGGACGGAGGAATCACTAAATGGAAATAAGTGTTTTGACGATCTGTTCTGTGTTGTGGAACTGAGAAGCGCACACCTAGCGCTGCGCAAAGACTAAAATTAAAACTTTAATACCATAAATTTTAAATACAGCCGTAGCGTATTTGCATCTCCTTTTCTAGGAGAGCGACCGTTCTTGAAACTTTACCTTCAGCGAAATATCTTCGCGTAATTTCGGATAGTTTTGTCCAAGTTCGGCTGCCAAACACGGCAGACAGGTGGTAGACGTTACCTTCCCGGCACTGGGCCAATAAATCACAGAGCTACTTGGTATTGCCTGGAGATCCCGATACGCTTCCACCCTGATTAATGTGCCAGATTTGACCGCACCCTGCAATTTATAAGGAAAAATAGCACGTATTTGTTGGCGATTGTATCGCGCGAATTGGGCTCCTGAATGGAGATGTGAGGTGATAAATATGTTGCAAGGCGAGGGTAATAGGCACGTGTAACTGCCGAATTTCCTCAAACTCCGTAACGTGATAACCTTCTGAACTCCTCTGTTCTTCTGAATTTAGATTACTTATCAGTTGTCGTTACCTGCTCACTCATCAACGTTATCTGCTGCAGGCACCATGGCAATAATTTTTATCGACTTCAATACCAAAACAAGAAAGACCTGAAAGTGGGTAAGTATTATTATTTAAAGGTTCAGTTAAACTTTGAAAAAATAAAACTTTTGTAGCTATAATAGGTACTCTCGCTGTTATTTTAGCGCAACGCATTTTGCAGTACATTTTCACATACAGGGTATTCCTGAAGCAGGTAGCAATATACCTATCCTGGAAATGCAATATCTCAGATGAAATTTTATAATAGAGTTTTATTATCGGCATACGACGGAAATATCAAATAAAATATTTTTATTCGGCACGGCGCATGAGCTCACCCTCCATTTTTGTAAAGTAGTACAGTAAATTGAAACAGTAAATTATGGGACATGTACAATATTTGCATCTAAATATTGCAGAATTATGTAATAAAGTTTATAAAGGATATACAATTTATTACTTAATACTCATTCCCGTAATTGTTGTGATTGTTCTGTACTGAAATTTCAATTATTATTTTTATATCTATACAGTACACAATTGTTTCAGTTATTTTTAATATGGCCTATTAGTTAAATAATAGGACATTACATACCTTTTGCGTGAGCGTGTTCCATTTTCAGCCACTTCATCGCTTCTGTGGTCAATTGCGAACTCATATTGAATTTTTAAAAAGACCTAGCTAATGGAACAAGCTACTTTTAAAATAAGTGAGTTACTTATGCAAACGAAAAAAAAAATAGTTGAAAGTATGCATATTGAATGACCAAATTTAAGTTATATCCTGTATATCCCGTAGTCTTGTATGCTTCGGAAGTCGACAAAGGAAAAGTTTTCAGCTCAAGCGTCTGAAAAATATTACCCATCTTGAGTTTAATCTGCTGAAAAGAGAAGAAAACTATTGTAAACAGCACTCCAGTAGTTCGCTTGAAGGCAATGTTTGGAGAACGTGGAGTTACTACAAACTCCTATGTTTTGTCGAGACGATCAAAAATTACTAAGGTAAGTTTATTAAAGAAAGTGAAATAAAAGATTGGGAACATACGTGTTTTAGTGCTGCTGCCTCGATTGACTTAACTGCGGTTTTTTTTTACTTTGTAAGTTCGGCACAACATTTAAATGTTCGTCAAGTAGATTATGAATATCTCCTGTATTTCTTTAGTTCCTGGCAATGAAGTGAATCAAATCTATATCGCTACCTACCTGATTAAAAAAAATCTTGTTGATGGTTTTGTCTTCTTCAATGCCATAGTTTTTGATGAAGTGTTATGGTTTGCAAAAAGGGGTTATATTACATACCTACATAAGTTTAAATAAAAAAAAAACGTATATGTACATAAAAATGCTTTTAGCTCTTTATTGTTTCACAGGTTATCCTCGGAGAGATTTAAAAACTTTTCGTACAGTAGCATTTGTAGGTACTTACCCCCAGACAGCAATAATTCCGCAGGGTTGCCAGTGTGAAGCAAACAATAATTACGCAACGAGCAGAGATATTCAGAGCTATACAGCCAAAGCCCCAGCGGGCGCCCTCACACCGTCAATTAACATCAGCGCTCGTGATAAATATATATTCTGTCGTTTATTCCTCTGTGTATTCTATTATATTGAAAATTTAAATTGATTGGGTAACAAATTTGTTAGACGTTCGTGTACGTATACATCATACTAATATTATAAAAAAGAAAGATTTGTATTTTTGTGTGTATGTTTGTAATGAATAAACTCAAAAACTACGCTACCGATTTCAAAAATTCTTTCACCATCAGAAAACTACATTCACCCTGAGTAACATAAGCTACCTTTTACCGCGGGAAAATGCCTATTTTCCACAGGAAAAACTGTTAACGTGGGCGGAGCCGCGGCGAAAAGCTATACATAATAAAGATACGCTCTATTTCCTAACGTTATGAGCAGAGTTTAATTAGTAAGTTCACGCACAGGGAGCCCAAACTAAAATCATTTTCAAAAACAAATCCTAAAGCTTACTATCATGACATCATCATCTTTTTAGCTAAAAGCAGTTGCCGAAGTGAAGAGTTGGATAAAAAGTCCCCCAAATAATTGTTAAAATTTAGGTTATTATATTATTCCAAGATTTAATGGCTTTTTATAGTCAAATCCTAAAACGATTAATGTACAAAATAATTAATGCAGTATTCGAAGACAAACTTTACGAATATTCGTAACAATAAGCTTAAATTAGTACATTTTTCGGTTAACGTTTTATGATATTAGCACCAAACCTAGTTGTTGTGGCTGTGCTACAGTGTGAGGTGTGAATTTTTTAATAAGTTTATTACCGGACCGCACTAACGAACGGCCGCGACCGGACAAAATTGACAATAAATAACAGATGACTAGGGGTTTCTATACATACAACTATGTACATTTACTATACTACTGGTTATTTTATCTGCGCCATTGAAAACAATGTGTTTTTCATTGATATACATAAGTTTCATTATTTTGACAAAACAAAGGTTAATCTCTACGTAACTTTTTAATGAAAAAAACGTACAGAATTCTTACTTCATTTCCTTCATAAATGTAAAAATTACTCATAAATGTAAAAATTGTTAAAAATAAATTCCTATAGAAATAAGAAAAATTTTATACGCGTTATTTTTAAGTACGGAGTTAATATTATAGATAATAAAAACACTTGATTTTAAAAGCCTTATCCGAGCAGGTTGATGAAGTAAAAAGTATAGTTTCTAAACAAAAGATGAAAAAACACGCAAAGTAATGGAAGTACTTATGAAACCCGACCAAGAATAGAATTTTACTGCCACGCCTAATAAAGGTGTTGATAAACATATAGACAATGAAATTTCAATATATTAGAAGGATGTTAATTAGGTCGGAGCAAACAGACTACTGAGTAGTCAAACACGAGATTTAATTAATTTACCGCGTCTCGGCTGAACCGAATCCTGTCAATAACAACTGCGAAGTGCTCCGGGTGTTTATTGGACGGGCTTGCGTTATGTACAAGTACGTTAGCTCGTGCTACCGTACTAACTTGATCTCTCTTACATGTTCTGCGCCGGAGGTGGGCATGATCATCTTCGAATTTGACTTTAGATTCAATTCGGTCATTTGATAATACGCTAAATACCTACTCGTACATTGGCAAAAATGTTATTGGATTTCAATCTCGCGTCTGTCTGTCTTATTTTTATAACATAATTTTCATAAATGTAATCAAAATTGTAAAACTTATGTAATATATAATTAATAGTAATGACCACTGTTTTTTAATACTCCCACCGGGGTTCATACGTGAGACTAGAAAAATATATTTTATACTACTAAGAGAAAAAACTTTTTATTATTGATACAATGCGGAGGTACTGAAACAGAATTGGTTCCATTCCAAACTCCCCCATACATTCTCAAAACATGTAGGTAGTCACCACAAGTTGCTAATAATGTCGTAGGGTCGTGTACGAACTTCTTTGTTTGAGAATGTACGAGCGGTGACGCTCAAGTTACGCGTCTGGAACCGATTCTATTTGCGTAATTTTTTTAAAATATTTATTTTTGTAAGATACTCGCGACATTAAAAAAACCCGTCGTAATATTTGTAGAAAAAAAACTAATTACATTCTAGAATTCGCCACAAATTACTTCAGAATTAATTACATAAAAATACGGAATTAATTTACGGTTCACTAATGTGTTATTCTGTACCGTATGGTAACTAGTATTATATTATCTGTGGTATGGTACACTATTTTATTTTATAGTTCTTTCATGACGTTTGTTTTCAAGAATTCTATTTTATTCATTCGAAATTCATTCAACAAGTAAATGTCAGATGTAATTGACCTACTAACCTTGAGAAAATGGACTAATAGTGTTGGGTAAGTGAAATTAATATGAAGAAAGCTGAGTAAGCTTCAGCGTACATAGAACGTTTTAGCTAGTCTCATTTTATAATTTATGCCAAATCACAACCCTTGTATGAAAGGACTACTAGTGTAATGCAAGGATGTTTTATTAGTATTTATAACATCCTTGGTGTAATGTTACTCCGAAGAGTACTGAAAAGTACATGAAAAAAAAGCTCTTAATAAATTCATTAAAAGAGAGCAGTAAAAAAAGTAGACAAAAGAAAAATAAATTAAACTACACTCACACTGGAACATTTACGTAAACAGTGATAACATTGTAAGAAGAACTAGTCTAGTTTGGTTTGGATAAAAACTAAAAGCGTCTGTAGGGCTGTGACTTTGCAAATAAAACGGGTAATTCGGAATTGGCTAGACTAGACTGACATTGTTACTCCAACCTAACCCTAAGTACTCTTGGCAGTTCTTTTCCAATGCAAGTTGCATAGACCTTAGAGATAGCTGCATTACCCCCTATCTCGTCTAAGTTACCCAACTTTCAAAGAGCCAAGTTAGCAAAGTTTGTAATAGTGGATATTTTCACAACTTTGCATTTTCTACAACCTACTGTGTTATAACTTGCTGTTTTATTTTATTCTATATAATAAAAAAAACTTTGTTATGTTATGGGAGTATTTCTAACGTAATTATAATTTCTTTTAGACCAGTCAAATATTAAAAGAAAAATCCGATGTTTCAGTTTATCTATGTAAAAGGGTAACCAATAGACGTCTTTTTTATTTTTAGGGTTTTTATTATCAATAAAATGATACAGAAATTTGATTAGATATATAGCTAGACACAACAAAACTTAACTAATAATTATGAAAACAACCGTGAAACTTTTAAAAAGTATACAACAAAACTTCACTTTTACAGTTTATCTTTTCAAATTTTGTCAACTAATTTATTTACTAACAAAGAATATCGCAATAAGCAATTTTAATATTTTATTTGATTCATACAGCGTCGGTGTAGTAATTATATGAGTACCACACATTTATATTCCCGGAGGGGTAGACAAAGACTTGCTACTCGTAAAACCCAGACTAGCTTCATTCACATTCATTAATCTCATCATGCATGAACGTCGGTTTAGAAATTTAGACAACGTTTTTTTAGGACGTTCGAGTCTTCAAACATTATACAGACCCACGTGGCTTATCTATCACACACTGAAAGAACTTGCCCAGTCATCGGCTTTAAACTGCTTTCTTAAAAAATAAATAAAAAATAGTACGTAGGTAATTTGAATTGGCCAGCTTGTATAGATCGGTATTTTTTTAATTTCCAGGAAATGTAATCAGATCCACTGAAGAACCATACCCACATAAATGAGAGACGCGCGATTGTGACTCGATATAATAATATAATATATGTAGCATCCTCCTTAGAAAGAGAGCGTCGGTGACCAGGTGGCTAGGGCTGTTGACTTCCATTCGGAAGTTCGCAGGTTCAAGCCTCGGTACGTACCAATGTGTTTTCATATGTACGTTTATTCGACGCTCTTACGGTGAAGGAAAACATCGTGAGGAAACCTGCGTACACCTGCGAAAAAATTTCAAAGGTTGTGTGTGAAGTTGGCCAACCCGCACTGGGCCAGCGTGGTCCACTAAGGCCTATTCACCCTGATGTCAGGGTAGGCTCGAGCCCCTCGATGAAGACATAATATGAGCTGTTAACAGACAGATCCTCTTTACAAAGAGGGCGCTATCCGTTTTACAGTAGGGACTGCTATTTGGTATACTTCTGTGGTTACAGACTGCATATAAGTTCTGATATCGTGCCGCAAACCCTACTTTTCCGCGTCTGTGGGTCTGTAACTTAAGCATGTCCTTACCGTTTTTATAAACCGTTACTTACACCCTGCATGTCTGATGTTGATTTTCACCACGTGAAAGAAAATCCTGGCAACACTGAGCTGGAAAAATCGCAGTGTCTGCAGGCAGTGAGCCGTGACTAACGCGCCGGATGACGTAATGCGCTTTTAACTCGACGCCGCCGTCTCGACGAAATCTTCAGCGCCTCGCACAATTAGCTATACAATTTATTACGTCGCTAGTATTGAAATTAATTACTTGATTGTAAGTCTGCCCTTAAACTGTGACTCACTCTTTGTCTAGTAAAACACGAATGAATGATTTTTAATTTTTCTTTCATTATTTGTAGGATTATTATAGGGTCATAACATAAAACAAAATGTAGCGTCATTAACAATGTTTATAAAGCCTTTTATAATTCGTAAAAAATTCTAGTAACAATTCAATTGAACCGATCGTTCTTTGGAAGAGGCTTCTGTCCAGAAATGAACGTCTTTTGGCTTTTCAAAGCTGTTTTAAAATGTTATAGACGGCAGAATGTCAACAAAAACCGACATGATTCACTGTTTACTTTATTTACATCTCATTTTGATCGGTTTGTCCTGTAAAAGTGTTCTTTTTAAACGATAGTAAAAGTAATTTATTACAGTGATTAGAATTTTATCCTTCTTCGTCTTCTCTGTGGGAATTAAATTGTTCCTACATATAAATGGTACAAATACTAGATTTTATTTAATTCGTTCTGATTAATTTAAAATCATTCTACTACCTTTAGTCGTTTCAGTGTGGAAACACATATTGTTTCAGAATATTGGGTACTTTTTATAGCATAATATAAATCTGGGAAACATAGCAAAAATAAATTATCAGGTAATGTAATCACTGCCCACCATAATAAGCTGCCCCGATCCATGTGCGTATTACCATATTTACGTGCCTGTGAATGAGAATTACCACCTTGCTCCAGCATCGCGTATACGCTGATGCAAATAGTTCATAAATATCTATGTTTATGTTTAGTGCCTCTAGTAAAACTGACCGAGGTTATAGAGCATTCATGTTTGATATAAATATCGAACAATTCCAATTATAATTGAAAGTTAACACCATTAAAGTTTTACTTATGCTTTAATGATGAAAGTTTTTTATTCGAGAGATAAGTTGAAGATACATAAGATTCCTTTATTTATATTTCAGTGACATTAGTTATCTTTATTTGGTTTAGTTACAAACACAAATTCTCAATTTATTGGCTTTAACAAAGGCAAAGAAAAAATTCAGGGAGTAGAGCCATCACTATCACTACATAGTATAAAATAAAGTCGCTTTCTCCGTCCCTATGTCCCTATGTCCCTATGTCCCTATGTCCCTTTGTACGCTTGAATCTTTAAAACTACGCAACGGATTTTGATGCGGTTTTTTTTAATAGATAGAGTGATTCAAGAGGAAGGTTTATATGTATAATACATGCATAATATACTGAAGGATAACCCACAATAACCATTTTCCCGTGCGGAGCCGGGGCGGGTCGCTAGTGTCTTATAAAATTTACGCTACACTTTTAAACATCCCTATTGTTTATATTCGCTAAGTCTTTTAGGTTTCATTTTAGCGTTGTTTTTTCACTTTACACCTTACAGCTTTATTTTAACAAAGAAGAAGTGTTATCTCTATGAAAACTATTGTTTTCCCAATATGCTTTTAATTATGATCTCTACTACCTTAATAAGTTCCTGTGGCACAATGGTCCGTCACAATGAGTCCGTGTGACGCTGAAGGCACAATGGCACAATAGTACAGACGCTAGCGCTATGTCGTATTAATTAATGCACTTTTACTAGGAGCCAAGGAAAGTAAATTAGTGTAAGTAGTTTAAGTAGAAGTATTTTACGTAGTTAATTTACGTTAGTGTCACCAACTCGCGCTATTCAAAATTTTTCGCAATTTCCTGCTCGATTGCCTGGAATAAATTTCTACTTTAGAAATAAGGCCGCCAATTGACTCCCTATTTCGCTTCTGAAATATTCATCTTCTTAGTCTTGCACTGTGAGTGGTCGTGGTTGCGCTGATGAGGTACATGGAGAGATGTTCGTTGGGTCGCAAACTTGCCTTAGGATTACTTTCTCAGTAATTTACCTCCACTTCTGCTGATGAGTACATTGGACCATGGTAGACTCCTTATGTTGAATTTTCCTTCCGAAACACCATCTTTGACTTACAGGTTTACTTTAATATGATACTTTACTTTACTTTTTTTTTCATATTAATATTATGAAATCTTTCTCCATAATATTGTACTTTAGCGAAAAATAAATTTTGATAAATTATTTTATATTAATTTCGATCACTCATAAAACGATCAACCATAAAACAGTAATATGATTATTACCACCCAAAAGTGATTCAAGTCAAGTAGAACATCAAAAATAGCAAAAACGCTGAAGAGCATCGGCAACATTGCCAATTGATTCGAGCAGGCGCTTGATAGTTGACTAGTTGGAGCGTAAAATGACTTGTCCGCATCGGCGCGCGGGCCGGCTGCCAACGTTCAACAAACAACCATTGTCTCCTTCATAAACCTTACAAAGATTTCGTTCGGAAATTGCAAACGTCTTAGATACCTACGTACCTTAGTCAAAGAGCTAAAAGTTTTTGGAGAGCACAACCGGGTTGCCTCATTTGGCACCTACTCGCTTACTCCGCTTCAAATACGTGCAATGTACGCTACTCGGATACTTAACCCAGATCTCACTTAATTAATCCTTTTGCGGGCTAAATACATTGTAGCAAGTTATTTTGCTAAGTCAAGTCTTAACAAATAAACATATTTAAAAAAATAGAATCGTAACCGTAAAATACATTTTATAAAATAGGTATATGCTTCTCGAAGGGTATATGGATGAGATTAGGTACTATTGAACATAATCCCGTGGTAATAGTTTCCTACAAAAACAAGTCAATTATTCGGAAATAGGAAAAAATACCTTAATTTTTTTTTAAAACTATTTATGGTAAAGGTGGTCTTACTGAAGGTGTCGTAAATTAAGGAAACTGGGCAAGAATCTGGGAAAGTACATTTCAATACATCATTTTTCTTTATAAAATGTACCATTGGAAGGTTTTGTATCTTTGTGGCAACCCCCAGTGCAAACTTGTTTTCATTACATGAAGACGTTGGACGCATTCCAATATTTTTCGAGTCGTTACGTCACGGTTGCATCGATAATAATCTTTACTTTAAATGTTTTTTTACTCGCATATACGTATTTTAGTTTGTTTTAGATAATTGTAGTATTGTAGATAGGAGGTTAGGTTAGGTTGGGTCGTTCAGTTCAGTAGTTTTTATGAGAATACCTATTGTAGAACTTACAATAAAGGTAGTTTTCCTGTATTTATTTGTGCTCTTTGGCCTTCTTCAGCTTCATAATTGTATTGTATTACATGTTAGAGTAGTTATAAAGAGAATTTAAACAATCAAAGAAAACAAAATAATTGTGTTTCTAAAATACGCCTAGTAAAAATATTTATTACAATTTCTCCAGAAAAACACAAGCTGTTCTTGATTGCCAATTAGAAGTGATGGAAATTGCAAGTCATTGAATATTGGCTGTAAACAAGTTGCTAGGAGCTGCTGGTGCGAAAATATTCGAGAAATCCATAGATGTATGATAAACAGATCGAAGGAGAATTCAGTATTTATCTGAGCTAAATAAACTTTGTAAACTGGTTGTGTCTCATGTTTCGTAAAAATATGTATTGTGTGAATTTATATATGAAATATAAAATCACATCATGTGAGCAACCTGCCAAAGGAAATTTTGCAGCCATTGATCATAGTGTTGTTATATATGTAGAGGAGGGGACTTCATCTAAAAAAAATTAGATGACATTTTATTTTTATTAAGAAGTAATACCTTGACTTGTGGAATGGCAGGTTGTAGTTGTACGTACGATGAAACTTTAATAATTTAACAAACATACAATTCCAATCAAGTATTTGGCGTTGATATTGTAATACTAACTATTAAGTAGCGTTTGTATAGCCCAAGTTGAAATTACTTAGTGAATGTTTCCGAAAATACATTACTTACATACGGAGCGTATTCGCGCCTGTTCAGCTAAGATAATATTCGACTCACACACCTCCAAAGTTACGGTAAACTTAAACAACGTAAGTTCAGGAGCTCGTCTACTTTAGCTAAAGAAAATGCAGCCTTATTCTGGATCGTAACTATTTTCATATAACATTTTCTAAGGATAGGCATAAGAAAAACAAGTACTATACTAGTACTATTATTTATTCTGTGACTATACCATCCTTGCAAATTTTATATAATAGGTGTACTTTTTGACACTACGCCCTAATAAGTATTGCACTGGTTTTTTGCATTTGATAAAGTTGTATTGATTTTGGATTCTTAGCTTATTTGGCAAGTCAGTTATTTTTATGCAAATGCTACAAAATGTGTAAATTAAGAAATGTTTAAAAATCTGACGAAACTTCTAAATTAAATCTTATTTTGGTCAAAAGGTTAGTTTATTATATAAATGAAACATTACAAATCAGAAAAATCTTTTAAAAAACATATCTGTGATCTTACGCTGAAAATCCAGAATAAAATGAAACTGAATAGTTGATGTGAAAGTTGAAAACAGGCTTTGGAATGTTCTCGGCATGCACGCACAAGTTTTATTTAAGCACATTTTGCTCGTTTCGTTTCGTTTGCTTCTTATTTTAATGTAAACTTCAAATATATTTTTTGCTAAATCATTATCAAATTATAGCTTATTTTTCTTTTATACCTACCATTCAGATCGTTTCTTTTATCTTTCTAATAGAAGACAGTCACTGCCTCATATAATTTATATTAATAGAGCAAGCACACATTTCGTCTCGCTTAATAATTAAGATGAATACCATGATGGTTTCTATTCTACTAATATTACTGGGAAGATAACAAAATGTATCAAAGAACATTATGTAGATGTAGTTTGAAAACATTAATGTAAAATGAGCTCAGTGGTTTAGTAACTGAGATTGTTATAGTTCCATCCTATCTTACATAATTATGCTCATGTATTCGACGCTTTCATGGTGAAGCAAAAATATTGCCTGGAAACTGAATTTGGTGCGAATTCAAAGTTTTGTATGTGCCTAGAGAGCGCCTTGCGTCGTAGATGATTGGCTGAACGCGAAATATCAAAAGCTTAGAGTATAAATACTTAAAAAAAGTCAAAAATTTCAAATTGTTATGGTCTTAATCTTGTTTATTAATGTCTTTTCGTTCGCTCCAGTATTTCCTCTAATTTCACGAAAAAGTGCGAAACCCTGATATCTCAGAGAGTATAAAAAGACGCATATTTACGAGAGATGTAAGGTGCAAAAAACATATTCGAGAAAGTCAAAAAAGACGAAATAGTGAAAAATGACAAAAAAAATTAGTCAGCTACAATTTGAGCCTAAAACAAAGACGATCGGTTTTAAGGGTTTAAGTTTAAGCCTTGTAGCCTAACTTTTTCGAAAAGGGGCAAAAAATCTGAACGAAATTTTCACATTACAGATTAATTTCCAATGTGCTCGATAGTCGTGTGAGGTACGAAATCAGTTTTTTTTATAGTGTCTAATGTAGTATTTTTATTGTTATGTTGTGGCGTAATATATAATAAACGTTTCTTTCTTTTATTTTTGAATATTCATTATGTCACGCACCGTGTTAACGACGAAGTGACAGTACAACTCCGCTTGAGGGCTTTATCACACTCGATCGCGGTAAACTTCAGGTAACCTCTCTGTAATTACTCGACCCTTTCTGATAAGGTGACCCCACGTTGTGGATCTTATAAATCGCTTATTCATCACCAGCTTAAAGTAAGCTGCATTATGTGAATACTGTCAGTTCTCTATTAATTTATTTGTAAATCGTTGTAAGGAGATCTACGATTAAAATTGCAGTCACTCTATCGTAAATTTTATTGTGTTAACAAAAACTATTCAAAAATTAACAAAATATTAAACCACACTTGCCCTGATTGTTTGATATTTTAAGTGTGGTAATATTATGAAAGTGTCAAAAACAAAATAAAATGCCGCCGTTTGTTTTTACGAATGGACATTGTCTTCTTATTAAAATAAGAAATTTTAGTTTTAGAAGATTTTAGAATTCATAATAGGTTCTACAATATCAACAAACTAGGATAGTAAATCCTTTAGTAAAGTGTGGTTACTCTACTTTGATAGTTTTCAAATAAGTAAATTTTGTAGCGCGATGAGTAACACTTTGAACATCAAAAAGGCCTCAAGCTAAAATCGATATTACAGTTGGGCACGACTGGTAGGTAATTTTACTTTCATTATATACGTTTATCTATTAATTTATTTGAAGTCTTTAGTTTCTTAAAGTTAATTGAAAAAGAAATAATCTCCTTTTTGGCAATGTTTTTAAATAGGATTTTTTACTTTAATAGGGCCTTTTAAAATTTTTCATTACCTGAAAAATATCTGAAAGCTGCAATTTATCCATAATACCATACTAAGTTAATAAGATCGTTAATCGTTAACAGCTCATATACGTCCCCACCGAGGGGCTCGAGCCTACCCTAAGATACTCGTACCTATATTATAAAAATAACAGGTAAGTTTATTTAGCGCTGTGGAGTAATCTATTCCGCTTGGATAAAATTATATAAAGGGAAAATCGAGTACAGACGATAAATAAAATCTCAATACGCAACTCTCCTTTCTTTCCCTTATCTATTCACACTTAAGGGTGGGTCTGTACAATTTTAATATATTTTCCTCTTTTATATACAGCAAGATTACAAAATGATAAGAGTTTATTTTCGCTACCCAAAGTTTTATCTAAAACACATAAACAAATGAATCTACATGCTATACGGCTTTGATACGGATTAACCGAGCAAAACCGGTCCTTTATTATTAAAATGACCGAACATGCTCCCATCGCAGTATCTCATTCGCATACGAAAACAAACATCAATTATTATCCCGCATTATTATGTACACATATAATCTGTATATATGTATGTATCTACTAAATGGAGGGTTGATGTACCCTAAGTCTATATTGCATGTCCTCGTGCGGTAACCACTCAAGCCGTCTTGGTTGACACAGGCTGTTATTAGCCTGACTTGATTAGATATATGCCGCTGATATAGGTGCTATCATGTATAGGTACTTCTGTTTGAAGTCTGCGTAATGTATTGTAGGTGCCTGTATAATACACGTTGGTAGTATAATAATAATGCAATTATTATTATTATGTATACATTAGTACCTAAATGATTAGTTAAACATAGCAATCTCTATAAGTAATTTCAGTGTTAATAAAATGTTATTTTAGACTTCACTTTCAGGTCCATAAATTCCAAATATTTTGCTAGATGTCGGCATCTTCTACCAGATGATACCTCTTAATGTGAATGACAGATTAAAAAGTATCAACACCACTATTCAGCGGCAAAGCAAAATGCAGTTGGAAATGACGGGTATAACCTCAAGCAAGCAGCTAGTACAAGTATATTACGAGTATAAATCTGATTTAAATAAGCTACATAAATTTCGACCTAAAACGCCCTACCTCCTCCAAAGTTAAGAAAGTGTCAAAAAGTGAAGGGTACTCCGGTTCTATTGAATACGAAGGACGTTCCCACGTTCAAAAGCCTTCTTCAACCCGAGGGTATAGCTGACACTTTCATGCACCACCAATCAAAGCGAGACGTTAAATATTAAAAGCTCATTACACTAATGAATCGTATCAGATTTTGCCGACGTCTACTTTACCCCATACTCCTCCATTCTGCATCATCTTACCCGCCGCTCCCCATCTTACCCTCAATGTCTTTCGGCCGCCTTTAGAATTTCTTACGAGAAGGAGCCTTTTGTCCGAACTTTCAAGTTTGAAACTTGCATATATGAAAATTGTTGTTGTTTTGTCTAAGCACAGAGATGGAAGAGGTAAAATAACTTAAGCGTATGTACGTATGTATGTGCACGGGATTATTCGTGTGATCTTAGGGTAAAGTTCAAAGTTTGAAGTGATTATTTTAACTATTTGGGGTATGTTGAGTCATGATCACGTTAACACTAGCAAAATACATCTCCCCAAGACGTGAAGCGATATAAAAAACAATTGTACGTGTTACACTTAATTTTATTTACTTCACAAGCGTCTCTTATTTTGCCTTTGCATATTAAATTCCTAGTCAGAATACCTGCTGACCTCAATAGAGAAAAAATTACATTGTATTTACTTTCTTTGAATGAGTAATGTTATAAACTAAATAATATGTCCCTGTAGGTATAGGAAGGAAATATGTACTTATCTTTATATGATACCTGCAACAATACTCAAAATGTAATCTTTTATACCAAGCTTTAATACCTTATTCACGGTATGGTAACACCCAGAAGCAAGTAGCACCCCAGTTTTCTGGTCCGACTATAAAATTTTACGTAACCTTCCGAAGAATTCACTTAGTTTTCTATGTAATCTACTGAAAAGTGTAGAATGTATTAGCATAGATACCGCTCCGAACACAGTGGCACCCTTTGTGAAATATACAAACGTGTAGGTCATAATTTCTGAAAATAGGTGACATGCTTTTGTCTTCGTTTCCCGCTGTGCACAGCGAAAATATGAATTCTTGCATGCACATATTTTTATCATAAATAAACATGTGGGGACATCTCACACACGGCTATCTAACCCTGAACTAGGCTGAGTCCGTACTTTGAGTATCAGACAGCTGATATTCATACATGTTTGCTTATCGTGAGGTAAACTTACCTCATCCACCCTGGTGTCTGTCAAGTCAGGTGAAGCTTGATCCGTCGTACTTTTTCGACTCAAGCATAGGTCAATAAAAAAACGTTTTTCATTAATTTTTCACATAAAAACGATTTTCATTTTCATATTTTCATTTTTTTTTCAACGTCTGGTGTCAGAATTAATTGAGTCGCCTATGGCTTCTGACATGACTCGTATAACGACTACAACCGTGGATAGAAGCCGGGACCTGAAGCACGGAAGGCATGTAAAGAAAGCCGTCGAAGTATTAACTGTTATTGATGAACAAGTCTCGTAGGAAACTCAAGTCAAGCGCTTTAGTCAGACCGTACTTTAAAATCTATAACAGTACTTCATCACATCGCTCGCCTTATAGACGGTACGCAATAATTCTATATCCCGCCCTCCGCGCTAGTTGAAAGGGTTGCTATCCCTCGGGAAGTGTCGAATCATTCAAACGAACTCACTGCCACAGCCCCTTGGGTTCGGTGCATCGTCTGCCTGTGGGATAAGTTGTAGGCATACACATACAACAGTTTTCTATTACCAGTAAAACTTATACGCATACCGTCGTTGTAAGCAACGTGTGTCTAAAAATGTACTATGAGATTTCCGTTTTGTGTTTTTAACTTTTTGTGGTCATACCTAAATATTAGAATTAGAAATATTGCACACAAAAAATAAAATAAAAAATATTTTTACGAGTAATTGAATTAAATTTAAAAATCATACTATATAATAAATACGAAAGATGTGTATTTATGTTTTGTAATGAATAAACTCAAAAACTACCAAGCCGATTTCAAATATTATTTCATTGTTAGAAAGCTACATTCACCCTGAGTAACATAGGCTATCTTTTACCGCGGGAAAATTCCCTTATTCCTACGGGAAAAACAGTTAACGGCGGCGAAGCCGCGGCGAAAAGCTTGTAGACAATAAATAAAGATACGCAGGTGTCATTTATTTATCTTCTGAACCAAGTCCGTATAAATGAATTAAATCAAAACGAAAAATATAATAAAACTAAAACATAGTTAAATTTCTTGATAACGGAGTGCAAATTCAGTCAAGCTCGTTATATTGTTATAATGTATACTCGCAGTACTCGTTTCCTATAACGGATAATTGTAGTACTGTTTTCTCGCTTGAATGATTTTTTAGCGATCACCTCTATATCATAATGATTTCCTTGTTATCCAAACGTTTGATACGTTTCCAAGCAATCATAATTGATTACGAAATTTGCTTGCTTTGCTCTGCTAATTCCAACCACTAGAAAATACCAAATATGATCTTAATTGGATTTGATTAATAAAACCTGTAAAAAAAGTTGTTTACGAACGGTCCAAAATATAATTGTACTTATTTACTTTGTAGCCAGTCTAAAGTGGTGTATTGTATAGGTTGCTAATAGTTTAAAATGGCATATCTAAAGTCAAATAGATAGCGGCATAAGCTTAATTAGTTTTTCTAGTATTTTATTATTTTTTGTGTCGTCAACAATAATAGAAACTAGTATATATTATATTTGAACCTACACAAGTTTGTAACAGAGACCCGTCCCAGGCCCGCATTGCTCTTAAATATTACAAAACTGCAATTTCCGTATCAACGCCTTATAAATACTTGATATGCACCGTTTTTCATACTCCTCATGTTTTATTTTCTTTCTCTATTCCATTTTGTTATCCGCTGATGTATATGGTAATGTATTTTATTAAAAGATTGTACCTATATTGCATACATCAACACTTTTTGTGACATGAATAATAAAGCCACGGGTAGGTGCGTTAAAAAAGAGATGCGCAAGTTTGTTGAAAACTTTGCAATTGTAAGAAAAGTTGGTTTTTTACGAGTATGCACATTTTTATTTTTTTAATAACTAACTTTCGTACACTATTATAATATTTTATTTTTATTTATAAATTGTATATTTTAAAACAATGCTTCGCAAATTAAAACAAAACTTTGTAAACCTGGGAATTTCTCTTAACACTTATATTACAAATATCAGATATTTTCAATACTTACCTATCTATGAATGTACAAGAATATCCTAAATATATATATGATTTGATTTTATATACACATCAATGTTAACTAACATGCACTGTATTATCCAAGATATCAATGAAGAGTGATGCATAATTCACAGTTCCATTCCACCTTCGCGCTGAGATCACTTCGCTACGTTCGGTAAAGCGGTAGCTGTATTGGTCGTAGCATAATTTCCTGCACTGAAATATTTATACGTCGGTGTGTAGCAAGAGCTACGGTGCTACGGCGCGGCGGCGGCCGGCGTAGCAAAATCTACGAGCCAGCTACCACAAAATACTTACGTACAGAAGTCAAGCTCAAGTATGTACAGTAGCCAGTATATGCGGCTGGACATATTGACCTTGAAAGCGCTCGTATTCCGTAGCTGTATGGGGTGAATTTCGTAGTGCGAATGTCCAACGGCATGTGCACTCGGCTATCGTTCTATGGTTGGCCTCTTACGAAAAAACTATCATGGTATTGGTATGGCATTTGTTTGTGTTACTTTAATACTGGCTTATATTATTTTTTTTAAATATCATTGTTATTATCAAAGTAATATTACTTTAATACTGGCTTATATTATTATTTTTTAATATCATTGTTTTATTATAAAGTCACATAAAATATCTTGCGTCAATTTCGCCGTTTATGAAATGCACAATTATTATATTTTATTGTGTCCAAATAAATCCATCTTCTTTATATATGTCTCGTATCTCGTATCTGGTGTGTCGGTAAGCGGTGTCTATGTGTGAGTTATTTGAGCGAGCACTGTATGTATGTAGCTTACTTTCTGTACATAAGTATTTTGTGCAGCTACGGTCGACTAAAGCCGAAAAGCGCACTAAATCTCTGTCAATGTTATTAGGTGAAATACTATTTAGGAGCTTATAAAATTTATAGTAGGTACCTACTGTAGACTTCGTTACCTCTATTCAGTATTTTAGATAATAAAAGACTATTTAATTATAAAATTTAATCTAGTTTTTTATTTAGAAGCGTGGAATATTTTTAGCAATAATCTGTTTTCAAAGTAATTTGATAATCTGAATGTTAGAGCCGTTATTCACGATTACAAAGAGTGTAAAGTAGGTAAAAAGATAATCTAAAAATTTGGTTGCATGGGACTACTATTTGGTATTCTGTGGTTGCATACAAAAAACCTGTACAATACTGTACGTACATAGGTATCTTCCAGAAATAACACCACCTTTTTACCGCAGTGTGGTGAGGCCGCAACGATAAATAATTACGAGCTCATATACTTCCACACCTAGGGACTGAAACCCACCTAAAGCCTTGACCACACTGGCCCAATGCTGGTCGTTCTACTCTGCACACAACCTTTACATCTTTAAGGAGATTCATTCGGGATTCTTTACCTTCTGCATGAGCGCCGAGTAAATCATATTATGAATGTATAGTGAAGTTGAACCAAAGTTTCTTGAATGTATATAAAAATAAAATCCACTAGAATGAAATTCTTATTTAGTAAAAATATG
The DNA here is from genome assembly GCA_948473455.1 of Teleiodes luculella. Lineage (NCBI taxonomy): Eukaryota > Metazoa > Arthropoda > Insecta > Lepidoptera > Gelechiidae > Teleiodes > Teleiodes luculella. The sequence goes on from OX419589.1 coordinate 8,694,418, forward strand.
GTACATTATTCCAGATGGTTTAAATTAAAAATTACGTCATATTTCATCAAGTCTGGATTATAAAAATTTTGAGTGAGAAAAGCAAGATAAATTGTACCTCTTCAAAAATTCATCAAGCTACGGTTATAATAACCATCCTATAACTGGACTAAAGTATTTCTTATTACGTATTTTCACGGGTCTTTTACGCGGTAATTTATTTCTAACTAGCGACCCGCCCCGGCTCCGCACGGGAAAATGGTTATTGTGGGTTATCCTTCAGTATATTATGCATGTATTATACATATAAACCTTCCTGTTGAATCACTCTATCTATTAAAAAAAACCGCATCAAAATCCGTTGCGTAGTTTTAAAGATTTAAGCGTACAAAGGGAGGGACATAGGGACATAGGGACAGAGAAAGCGACTTTATTTTATACTATGTAGTGAAGTCTTTCTCTCAGTTGGTTTCTGTTGGTCTCTCTCCTTTTCTTGGTCGGTTTTCTCTCTCGGTTTGTTGGTGTTGAAATAATCTCCACGCTTAGCCTATGTTTGGATGATATGGCACATGAAGAGTTGAAATTGATTCCTTTGTAAGCTGGTATATAATGACACTACGAAATACTTTCACTACTTAAAATATGTAAGTATTATGTCTTATATTATAACGAATGCCAACAGGTGAGTTTACGTGAATCCAGTTGGATTTCGGCGAATTCAGTGCGATTGTTCATTCGGAAGTATAATTAATCGAGTGCTCTCTCGCTGCGGTTACTTTGAACCATTCGCCGCGGAACCCCATTTGCGGCCCAAAGCTATTCGCATTAAACTCACGTTCGATACAAACCCAACTATTATATTCTCGGAAATTGTTAATACTCGACAAAAGCTGGTTGACGTCAAATCGAATTCATCGATATCTTCATAATAAGAGGACCACGTACGAAGAATTATCTTATCTAGTCTAAACTATCCCACTGTTGGGCAAAAGCCTCCCTCGTTTTCTTCCACTGCTACCTATCCTGAGCTACTTCTGACCAGTTTTTCAAGTAGCCGTCAAGCTCGTCCCTCTATCTCTTAAGCGGCCGTCCACGCCTGTTGTTCGGTGGGTTCCAGACCGTGGTTTCTTATACCGTCGTAATCCAGTTAGTAGGTAATGTTTGCTATGGATAAAATTTCCAACCCATGTTTCAAAGACTACCAAATGACTGATTATACCTAACTGATATTAAAGTTTAGTTCGGTATCTGAATTGCCAGAGATTTAATAAGTTGCATTGACTTAAATTGCCCACTACATACTACACGGAAAATAATTTTGTACCTAATTGTTGCTTCCCTTCGTACGTTTTTTTGTGATAAATAGTTTACCTATTTACAAGCTGGAAACAATTACCGATCTATTATCGAGCACTTACACCCGCCTCAAAAAACCTGTGATAACAAGGCCTGTTTTTGCATAAATACCTAATGCCAGAGTTTAGTGTCAGTCGATAGGGCACGGGGGAGGCATAAACTGGTTCGTTCCTTGTTTATGTACCTTAGGAGCGCGTCATAACATTTTTATAGTGAAACAACCCATAAAACTGGGTTTGTAGGGGCTTGAAAGTCTAATATTTGTGAAGAAATTTGTGTGATTCAAAATTGGCGTGTGTCAAAGGGGCTTGGGGTGTACTTAAGTAATAACATTACTTACATACTTTTTCTTGTCAGCCAGTCTCAAATTATAGTGGAACTGAATTGTATCTTATGCGCTACTGCTATTTTTCAGCAGAAGTTCAATAAAATAAGATGAAAAGTTTTTACAATAATGAGAAGAGATAAAAAAAAAAAAAACTAAAATATTGTTTTCATTACTTTTCAACTAATATAAAAAAAACATACAATGCAGATTACTTCCTGCATTCCATAATTGCTTGATACAACTTCATCGGATGTAAATTTTATGTAGAAGTATAATATTTTTCCTAAACCTAATTTGCTACTGCTTACCATACTTACCATTGCTTACCTACCATTTACAATTTACGTCATAAATTTGACTTAATCTTTGTTTTATTACTACTTTCAGAAGGTGAAACATGTGTTTGCTTCACAGTACGAGTATGTTTTAAAAAATTCAATCAGTAAGTTAGCAATAACGATGCTGGAACGTTTCTGAACATTGTTTGGTTACGGTCGGCGGGCTCTTTGCTCTACAAGCAAAAAGTGTTTCGATACAATATCCTTTAGCGAAGGCATACAATATGCTAAATTGGTGTAATCCATTTGGCCGTTCTGCTAGTAGTAGTGGTTGCTGACTTACATTATATTCTCCTACAATCTTATACTCAAAACAAAATATGGTTACTTTTCAAGAATACTAATACTGACATAGTTTTATATATAAGACTAAACTTTTGTAATGTGCGCTTTTTGCGCATATTGATTATATAATCAATATGCGCAAAAAGCGCACAAAACAAGTTTAATTACTTTAAAGTAAAGTAAAGTAAAGTACAGTCACGTTCATAATTGCAGTCATATCACGTATACTTACCTATTTTAAATAACTTTTTTTCAAAAAGTGTGTTTTTCGTACTTTTATGTTACGAATACAGTGTACGAAACCTAACCAATTAGGTAAAATATCATAATCTTGAATGTACTGGGAAGAAAAAATAATTTTATTGTATAAATGGTTAGTTTAAGAGAGCATCGGTGGCCAAGTGGCTAGGACCGTTGACTTCCATTCGAAAGTTCGCGGGCTCAAACCTCGTCACGCACCAATGTGTTACCGATTTTCGAATTCATATGTACATTAATGTTTATTCGACGCTCTTACGGTGAAAGAAAACCTGCACAAACCTGTGAAGTAATTCAAAGGTTGTGTGTAAAGTTGACCAACCCGCACTAGGCCAGCGTGATCGACTAGGACCTATTCACCCAGATTTCAGTGATTTCAGGGTAGGCTCGAGCCCCTCGGTGGAGACAATGAGCTGTCAATGATGGTAAGATGACGAGATCATACTCGTACCGTCATGTATGATTTAAAATTTTAAACACAGTATCTTCCGCTAAGTTGTAATTTCATTGCAGTGCAAAGCTCGTTCCCGTTCACACAGCAGCAAAATCGAAGACCGTTTTGAGGTTTCCAAACCCGGGCTACTTACGTGACGTAAATCTGTATGCAGACAGTGGCTTATTCTGTCTTAACAAGGCTCCAATTATTCCGTCGCAGCACCGATGCTAATTGCGCAGCACGATGCAGCGAGACGGCGACGTTTCTGCGCCGCTGCCTGTACTCGCTACTCGCTACCTACTGAATAAATAAATAGCTCTCGATAAGAGCTAAATTTCTCTAGTGTTTAAGTCTGGCTGGGGTTAGTCTATTGTGGCTAGCTAATTGCCAAGTTTAGGTTCCATGGATTCCTATTACTCGTACTTACTAGGTACTTACTTATAATTATATACTGGATTTTTTATTTAGGATGTTAATTTTAATGTCCATTAGCGGTTTGATCACAGACAAAGTTAAACAAACGTTAGCCTAGACAGTTATGTATAAAAAACTAAAGAAGATTTCCATCTTAGAGAAACGCGGGCCTAAGATTTCCATGATACGATTGACGTGTGTTTTTTTTTTTTTACCGGTGATATTCTTTACAATAATTCAAAGATTTGTTTACCGAATTTTCATATAAACTTCTGTCACGTGACCAGCTACTTTGTATGTAAAGTTGAATTTTGATTTTGGGATTTCCACTTATGTGCCACAGGGAAAGTAGTTCAGATTCCTGAGTACTACGTTGTATGTTTCGTTGCTTATAAACAATCAGTTAAATTTCACGGTGTATATTGGCTGAAGTTAATTGAATTTCTTAGCAAGAAATAGATACTTTTTAAGTTATTTTTAGCTCTTGCAATCAGCATAACATTTAAAAATACAGTAATCGTGTCAAGCCCGTTAAAATGGCTCATAAATGTTTGCGATTTCAGTAAATGCCAAGGAAGGCTATAAAGCATCTTGGAATTGTATCCAGCGTGCAACATTTATAGTGATATTGCCTCAAATTGCACATTTTATTTTGCACATGTGAACGGCAATTTGCACATCTCCCTAATATGATTTTTAAAGAAAATAAGGAAAATAGCGTTTCTTTGAAGCCATTGCTCCGCTGCGCACCCTACTTGCGTTAATTTTGCCCTCGCCCTTTGAACCGCTCAAGTCAATCGAAAAGTCGATCTTTTGGTTAAACATCACAAATGAAAAGTCGGAATGTTTTAAGTGATTGGAGAAATCGAAAGTGTTTTTAAGATTCCCAGGACCGAACAAAGGGAATTGGCGATTTATCGGAGGAAATTACGTTTATTTCATTTAGGAATTTCTTTGGCAAAACTGATTTGATTGTTCAATTCGATTCTTGACTTTAATTGCCATGGTTCAATGGTTAGGAGTTTGCACAAATAAATGTTTAAACATAAAAATGTTTTTATTTTTGTAATCTAAAACTTACTTGTTAAAAAATAAAACGGCTTCAAATATTAATACTCGTATTATTCTTAGACAGTTATTAAATTCTCACAATCACTGGTTAAGTTTTCTAATTTATAAGAAATTCTGAAATTATTTACTATGTGAAATATTCAAATTTGAGATACAAGGAGATTAAAAATATTTTCAAAAGAGTTGCAGGCTTTAATTAAACCCACAAAATTTATTTGTTTCACCATTTCATATTTTTCACTGAAATCGGCGAGAAACTAAAACACCCACCCGCAAGCAAAACAAAAATTCCTTTACCCTCACTTCATCTGTAGTTACAGTACAGAGTGTTCCATACTAAGTGCCGAGCCCTCATCGTTAATGCGTGCCTTTGATGTTGCCAAGTCAATCGGAATGATATCCTTTTGTTAAACATCAGATAACTCCATATACGGTAGAATATTATTTTTCACGCTCGAGTTGCTTGGAAGATTGGCACATCTGCGTTGCAAATCTGCTGTTTTAGTTGGATTTCGTATTTATATCACCTCGATAAGCTTAAGGATATATTTTACTACACTTCTCACTCTTTTATATATTAGATCCGTTGAATTATTTTTGAAATTATGTGCTTTTAGAAGTAGTTTTAATTATTTTATTTAAATTTATCAGTTTGCTTCAGTTGGAAACGGCAAACATTCAAAATACACATCTTCATGTGTTTTAATAATATACTATGATCGAATAAACTTATGTCTATTAAAAAAAGAACGCCAAAATAAAAATTCCACTTTCAGAGATCCATAATAATATCATCCAATCCAAAGCTCAATACGAGTAATAAAATTCATAAATTACGAGTAATACGAAGTCATAGGAAATGGAGAGCACATCTCGATGCCTGCAATATCACAATGTTTCAGAACAGATTACAGTAAAGCCAATTTCCGCGGAACATCCATACTTTAACTTACATACCGAGAGATATGTAAAGATATAACAACAGTAAAATGTTATGACAAGACGGGACGAACTTCTGAGCCTAATGTTACATGCCGTTCCCAGAATTCAATTTGAACCAACTTGTACTCTAACACAAAGTTGCAAAGGTGTAAACAGAAAAATCTGAGCTTTACAAACTGTATTTTACTTCGGCACTAAATATCAAAGTGTTACGGAGGGCCTAAACTTTTTACAACATGTATGTTCAGAGTGTATAGTGTCAATATACTGAATTTATTAGTCTAACTAAAGCCGACTTTTGTAGGTTGTTCAATTACATAAAAAAGAAAAAGTGTCTTTGTTTCATAAATGGTATTGTTTATTTGGATAGCAACATTAAAATATACATACAACAGTATCTTTATCCTCACAAGAATGCTTCAACATTTTCTACAAAGCGAAGAAGATAACAAAAATACTATTATTTGTGCTTACTACAGTCACAGAACAAATATTCTGAATTTAATGTTAGTCGAGAAGTGTTACAACCTATAGGATAGGGGTTCACAGTTGTTGTTGGGTAATGCTGCTGCTCATTCTCTGGGATTTATAAGTGATTATATACCTCATGCTGATCTGGTTCTGGTCTGCTTCATGATTGGTTGGTCCAAATCTAAGTAAGGACTAGAAACCTCACGGCTAAAATAATACTTATGTCATCCTACAAACAGATAGTAGAGCCTTCTTCATCCCAATAAAACTAGAAAAGTCACGTACAATTTGCGCAATTCTACCCACTTAGACCTATTTAATTCCAACAAAAGACCCTCTGAAATACCTTCGTTCATTTCAAACATAACAATTAAGTACTACATTGTCTAGACTAAGGCTAATCCAAGGTATGTCGAAAACAAAGAATAAAATGAGTCTGTCTCGAAATGTGGCTTATATTAATTTATTGTAGGTACACAATTACACGTAATTTTATACACGTCACCAATTTTAATTATTACGCTCGTATTAAACGTCTTTTTCATGTTTTCAAGAAAAAGGCACCGGAGAGTAGATACACAAACGCCGCTCAAAAAACGGCACCGGCAAAGGAAGGCCATAATCTAACGTGTGGCCTTGGGTGGCCTTGCTTCTGCCTCAGTCGCTTAATGGCCGCGCACCGGCGCAAACGTCTGACTATTCATCTAGAATATTCGATACTATAGTGGCCAGCACATGCGGTTGGACACTCGCACCACGAAATTCACACCTACCGCTACGGAATACGCTCTCAAGGTCATAAAGTCCAGCCGCATGGGCTGGCTACTGTACATAATTTCTGCTAAAACGCCATCTAATGTCAAATAGAAATACTTCTTACAAAGAAAATACAGGACCGTATTAGGACAACAATAAAATTAACGCGGGTGATAGATAAAGCTTTTTGAAACTGATAATAATAGTAATATAGTAGGTATGTAAACCGTTTTAGTATGTAAACCAATGGTAATTCAAATGAAAAACGTTTTTTTAATCATACAGCCTGTTAGTTTTTTAAAGATTTCACATTCAATTTGCATGAGCCCAAATACGGCCGATTTATTATTACAATCACGTCGTGTGGCCCTTGTTAGCCTTCCTCAGGTCCTTAGTCCTTTAGTGACGCAAAAAACATTATTTTCTTATTTTGATATCTAAACCATAAGTGACGCTACTTTGTAAGAATGATTGGCATTTGAACATGGTAAAAATGGAAATGGAAAAATATGGAAAAATAAATAATAATTTCAGCTAATATACCATAGATACCTTAGCAATAAGGCCGCCTTTTGACTCCTGTATGTATTTTTAATTTGTTATTTTGTATTTTTTTGGTGTCAATAAAGTATTTTGTATTGTATTGTATTGTATAGATCAAAGATCAACTGAAGCGCGACTTTCTCCCACCTCTCTGGCTAGATCAACTGATCAAAGAAAAAATATTAAAAAAAAACTAGTAATAGACAGGCACAAAAACGTTAAATATATAGAAACACAAAAAGTCTGTTGTTTGGTTTCAGATAAAGTAATGCTGCCAAAATAAATAATAACCTGCTCTATTATTATTTTAATTGTAAAACTTAAATCTTTACTTAAATATAAAAGCCTTGACCAGAAAAAAGAAGGCCTGCGATGGGGGCGGGCGACCATTTCTCAACCACTTATGGTTTAGATATCAAAATAAGAAATGTTTTTTGCGTCACTAAAGGCCTAAGGACCTGAGGAAGGCTGATTACTAAGGGCCACACGACGTGATTGTAATTATTTATTTCGCCATCTAGTGAAGAATTGCAAAACTTTTTCCGATTACAGATCAGGTGAACTTCAATAGGTTGCCTTTAAAATTCAACTACTCGCTACTAGAGGGCTGGCATGCAAAAAACACTCGCTTGTGTGGCAAAATCATACTTTATTGTAATGTGCTAGAGTCCATATTGATATAATTTATTATTCAAATTATGTTCTTTCATTACTGAAAACCGTACATGTTGATATCTTTAGCGGAAGAAGGTAATTTGTCAGTAATTTGCACAAATAGATTTGTTCAATATTATCTAAGCATTAAAGTCTAAATTAAAAATTAAGTCAACAACTCAAAGGCTATTTTGCACATAGTTTCAACGGTACAATATCTGTATAGGCATGTATATGTCGATAGTTGACGAGGTGCCGTGTTTGGCGTTAGATTTTGTATGAGATCGTGTATCTACGGAGAGTAAACATTTTGTATAAGAGACATCAAACATCGATCACTCTAGTATAGGGTGCATGCGAAAATGTCATACTTAAAATTACGCCTAATTTGACATTTGCGCTCTTATTAGTGACTTCAAAATTTTAAGTATCATCATTCTTTCAAAATTTGTTTCATTCAACTCCCGTTTCTTCAATTCCCATATAAATGAAAATGTGACTTGGGAGGAATACCAGTATGAGATATCATACATAATACAATAGTATATATAGTTCAATGCTTTAAGAATTGTTTGGTCGTAAAATGATCACCTCTAACGTTGTAACGGTACCAACCTGGGTCCCGTACAGATTTCACAAATGTTTTATAAAAATTACATTATAAATTAATTACATGTTTATTAGTTGAAAGTCTTTAAGAAGATATTTATATTATTTATATAAAGTGATTCTGTCTAGATTCTATCTTGAGACTTATAAATACAAAAGTAAATAATCAATTTTAATGTATTGATCTTTGAGAATAATAAGACCAAATGATTGTTGTTCTACCTGATTGAACGGGCTACTATGTGCTTAATTTACATAAGTAAATAATAGATCATAATAATTTATCTTCAAAAGTATATAATACTTTTTGATATTATAGTCTGACTGAGGAAAGGCAATAGCACTCCTGTAGTAAGCATCCATACCATGCGGATTGGAACTTCTACCTACTTTCAGATTAAATAATCATTCAGTTTGTGCTAAAAGCAAAGACAAACTAATCTTCTTACCAGATCAAGTACATGGAGTTTGGCAGGATGGTAAATAGGAATCATTCTGGGTTTTGTATAAATCTAAGCATTTAAAGGAAATAGATTTTATTATTTATTGAGAGCCTAACTAAAATTATAGTTAAGCCTGAATATATTAATTCAACAAGAACATGCTAAAGATACCTAAATCTTTGATAAACTTCTATATTAAAGTTGTTTATCCTTACATAAGACAAGAAGTCTAAGGTAATGCTTAGAAATAAATCTATGCAATAATTGAAATTTCACTATTTGTCTCAAGGAAAAGTCTAAAAGGATCGTTCCATAATGAATTATCTAGCAAATTAACTCTGTTATTCAGTCTTTATAATATAATTAAAATATGAGTTATAAATTCAAAGTAATACATTCAATTTTCTAAATAAAAGTCGGATATTAGCAGGGAGTAGTTATCTTCCACAAGTTAGGGCAATGCTTCTACAATTTGACGATAGAAGGCGTTATTGACATACAAATATTCACTACCGTATTCTAGTTTCGAACAGAAAGTAATTTTCGTCAATTATAGATATATTTAATAGAAAATAAACATTTAATTAGACAAAAATATTATAAAATCATGCCGGAATTATTTAATTTATTTTATGTAATTTTATTATTAATATATAATTTATTATGAATAATGATCATTTTATTTGGTGGGCAAGCAATAAAATACAAAGGAATTCGAAATCAACCATTTTGAATTCTGCAAAAACGACGCGATCATGTAAAAAATTGGAAAAAGTAAATTTTAATCATTTATATGGAGAAATAGGCAGAAAATAGTTTTAGTAAAGTTTAGAACAACATCGTCGCTCCGGGCGTTTGGCGTTTGCAGTTTGCAGCCATCGTGTTTCTACAACAAAGCTAAGTATTTCACTAAATTTTTATTCAGTGTAATACTTGTTGAGGTTTTTGTGTTTCCACAGCCATATCAAATATTTCATCCAAGTATTTATTCTATCTATTTAAGTATAATTTTCCAAAAATTCTTCCTCCTATTTACTATGATCTTTATAAAATAAACTTATACCTATGTTATTTTGCAGGATTATCTGGACTTGGGAGCTCCCAAATACCTAAATGTCCACAGTTTGTAAATAATTCTTTTATAATCCTTCTTCATATACTATTTCTTCTCAACTATTGTATATCTGTGGAGGCACTTAAATCATACTTCTATAAAATTCACAGGTGGAACCAAATCCCTAAATATAAGACATAGTTGAAGGACTTGATGGCGCATCAGCGGTATAGCAGGGAGAGCAGCCTTCCAGACACTCCAACTCACACAAATCTCTCCGGACGCCGGGTATGATAAATATATTTTCTTTTCATTTTTACCTTTCTAAAAAATATTTTGTGTTTTCTTGCTTGGCTCATAATCATAATACAAAATCTGATAGGATTCCTATAATTACTTTTATCATAATCCAAGAAAGTTATCATAATCAAGTAAATTCATCATATTAATCTTTCTTTACTCAATACAGTTTTCATTTACTTATTATCTTTTTCAAGCAGAATTTACTTATGTACTTACTAATTTTCTTTAAATATTCTTTACCTTTATACTTACCAATTTTCATACATTTTATTAATCTCCGGGGAGCTTATAAGTCATTGCGGTTAATACTGGGTTTTCTACATAGCTAGGTCTAACAAAATTCTCACTAAAAGATTCGGGGTTACTCAAGCGGTACATAATGTAGAGTCTTTCCACTAGACGTTCATTGGCCATACTAAGTAAGATATCAAACATCGGTATAATCATTAGGTATAGGTAGGTTAAGTGTTTTAGTAGAACGGTTATAAGTTATTGTGAGGGGGGGGGGTGTTACAACGTCAAACATTTCCCGTATCTATTCTTATACTTTGACCAAATAATAAAAACATATATTTATTTAGTAGTATCTATATGAACTATAAAATGTATATATCACATTCTTCAACATCCGACCGCGTTACGGCTTCTCTAGTCGTAGCAAGAAGGACTTTAAGACTCGTTGACCCCGGCTGCCCATGAATTACAAATACCTACAGTAATTATACTACACTCTAGTACTTAGGGCGGATTTATGCTTTTAATTTCAACACCTGGCCGGTTTACCCGCGGGTTTGATGTTAGTTTTAGAATAATTTTGCATATTAAGTGTTTAAAATAGCTGCGGTGTGAAAGTAGTTTCGTAATTATAATGTACTTTGTCTTTGTAAAGGAGTTTGCGAGTATCTTCTCTGTTTTAATGAAGGTGTTCATGAAGCTGAATGTGTCTGCAGCAATATATCTAAATGGAACACACACAAGATAGAGTCGTCAGGGCGAACCTATTAAAAATACTATCACCTACTTTTTTATAGATTTTATTTGTACTATTTTTGTTTATTTGTAGCGATCTTCAAATTGTTTAATCTTTAAACCGTGTCCTTGGTAAACCGAGTCTAACACTTCGAATCGTTTTCTTTATCATCATATTATTATATTCGAGGGAAGAAGGTGACCATAAGTTCTTTTTTGAAATGCTCAAAGCACATTTCTAATGCCGTTATTTTTTTTTCAATCATCTAATATTTGACTTTAATTGCAAACTCTCACTCAACTATTATTTTAATTCACCATCGACATATTTATATGGATTTTTATAAAACACCGGCTTTCCGCCGCGGCTCCGCCTGCGTTAACAGTTTTTCCCATGAAGACGTAAGTAAAAAAAAGTTCGTTTAGTTAATTTAACCCTAATCCTTTATTCATTAGAAAGTTTTAATCAAACGAAACGAGGTATTCGGATATATGTCGGTAGATTAGTGTAAACGAAATAAATAAAACACGGAATAACAGTCATTTGAAAGTCGTAGTTATTTGAAATGGCCCCGGGGCGGTTCGTAGGTATACTTATACATTCCTTGATTGTCGCCTGCCCGTCCCCAATTTAGCAGTTCGCCTCGGTAAATGGATTAGAACAATTTGTTAAAAGAAATTAGGTCGCGTCGCGTTCTGTGTTCTTAAGGGTTTACCACGTACAACAATTTTTATTTTTATAGTTTAGATTTACAAGATTTCACGAGGAAAATGGCCAGAATTAAGCTGACGAGCTTTTATGACCGTAGGAACAATTACATACCCTTAGTTTAAACACTGAAACTTTCTTGTTTGAAGCTCTACGTAATTATTTTAAGATTTTCTGTGGGTTGATACAGCCCTATAGAAAAAGTATTTCATAATAATATATTGTTTGGTTTTATATTGATACCATGGCACTGATACTATGCCACTTTTGCTCCACCGAAACTCTTTCTGTTTGCCAGTAATTTGGGTTTTTAATGTTTATTCATGACCGCAGGCTCATCTAAAAGAATGTTAACGGGATTTGACATAAATTACTTTTGTAATTAAAAAAGGTAACCGACAGCAACCGACGCCAGTATTTTATATGGTTTAATCTTCAATATATTATTTACTATGCAACTAATGAACGATGCTAGAAAATCAAGGAATCTTTCCTCTTTTTGGTTCTTCTAAAAGTCTTGACAATATTTCTAAAGAAGATCTGTTGATAGTATTTTTTCATTCCAGTTTTGCTCTTAAACTTTTCCTCGATCTTTCATGCAATTTTGATAATCTTAGACAGAAACTAAAAATAAAATAATTTCCTTTCTTTTCGTTCACCTTTGACAACTACAATCCCCAAAATTGCTATAAAGCGTGGGTATTACAGCTCCTTTTCAAAGACTTGACTGTGAAATTAAATTACTTATATTTTTTGTAACTCTTCTCATCGTGGCGACAGTATTTTTCTGTCGCCGTTCCGTGTCAGCTCGTTGTAAACTCGAGAAGGGAGATACCCGAAGTTATTTAACGCTCCGGCTCACAACGATTGAATGCAAGTTAGAATTTCCTGCCAACTTACTAACTTATGACGAGCACCGTAAAACGACATTTACTTTGCCCGATGAGCCGTTTTATGATTCCGGCCAAAACCATAAATTTTTCGTGGTTTCTATTTACTTTGTCTGCCTCATACGATTTAATGATTTTTTTTAAGAGTTGGAAAATATTTGTTATTTATAACACTATACAAAGTGGTAAAGATTAAGTACACTTCCTGCGTCCATTTAAATGTTATAATACTTTGATCTGTTTTCGCACTAAATATGAAAGTAAAAATTGTAAACATAAACACGTACATTCAACTAAAAAGGGTTATTCAAAAATTTTAAGTTGCAGTACCTGCTGACAGAAATTATGATATATTTTTTTGCAATATACCTACACTCTTGCAATTTATTTTAGTGCTTGCCTTAAATGGTTATATTGCTTTCTAGATATTATGTACATCTAAATACAGTCATTATAATTTCCCTCACAGTACGTATTTCGGTTATTATTACACATACTTATCACGTTATTATCATCTACCAGAATAAATTATGGAAACTGTTCCATATTACATGTTTTATTTAAAAAAATAATGAGAAAACTCACCAATATGAAATTAAGCTTATTTTCCACACCGACAAAAGACCATGCCACGTGCTTGCTCTGGGCTAAATAGGATTTTCCCCTTACTGTAGTTGACAAAGGCTGTTCAAAGGTAACAATCACTCTAGTAGTTTTTATGAAATATTATGTTGTGTCACAGAATAAATAATTAGTATGGTTGTGTGGAAAAAACTAAGCTAGTTAATTGTCAAAGAGATAAATAAAAGCCTAATTAATTTGAATTTTGCAGAGTCATACTTAAAAAATAATACCAAGGATGTTTTAGGTAGCTTTTACCGTACTACGTAGTATTTAACATCCTTATTATGATACACAATACAAGTGCCACCTGGGATTATCCAGCTAAACTTCTGTTTAGTATTTTAGGTACTTCATCACATCACAAAAAGAATGTGTGCACAATGCACATAAAACTGTTCTTCAATATACCATTAGACGGCGTTAAAGTCTGTACTATAAGAAAGGAACATACAAAGTAGTACGAGTACAGTCATGAAGATGGCGCTGTAAAATGATTTCAAAAGCGACATCTAGTGGCGTATTATTGAACAAAATGTACATGATTCTAATAGTATGTTCCGTCTACTACCACAATAACAAGAGATGTTGTATGCTGTAATCATTGTATGTACATTAGCTAGATGTCGCTTGTCATCTCATTACCTTTCATTCTTTAGCAATAATAAAAATCTATCTTCATAGGAGGTTAGTAAACGAATTATAATTTATAACTCACCCTTGTGGTTTGTTTGTACATGTCATAGATTTTTTATACACAGCGCTTCTATTTAATTTAATTTCCTACTCCATAATAGTGGCAAATTCCTGATATAAATATTTCTCTTTTTTATGTTTCCATTCTACTTTACTCTTTGTTATGCAAAGGGGCTTCCTGACTGATAGTGGCGCCATGTGAAATGTGTAAAATACCGAATATTAGTAAATTTTATTTTTTAACAGATGGCGGTGCCATTTTTTTGCAATTCCTACAAGCACAATCAATAATTATGATTGCTGTATTTCAGGTTGGGTGTTTACGTTCATAATAGGAAAAAATACACAAATTTTATTTATGATGGAATTTTATTTCATTATCTCAATGAAAGATAAAACTTTCTAACAAAAGTAACTTTTCACGCTGTTATAATTATAATTGTTACATAACATGGTATTTTTCTACAGCAACAGTTAGATTTTAACGAAAAAAATTCATGGCTGGATTGTACCTATTAGCTACACTTAATTCTCCAAAACATCGGGCTCAATATGAGCTATCAAAATTTTCGACTCGCAGCCCATCTCCGTCTACAATGTGTTGCTTAATTGACATTTCGTAAGGCATTTTATGTTTATTCGATGATCATTACATTGAATGTTTTAGCTATCACAGTTAGGGCTGGGCGAAAACCTGAAAATTATTCTACTCACGCAAGTAACGTAACGGTCTACTAGGTCATTATTTATCAGTTTGGAATCGAAATTACAGACGATAATATCAAGTGTTACGTAAACAGCAAGATGTCACGTTTTAATACATTTATTTAAATTGTACCATATCTCAGTCTCACTCACAACACAAATGAATGATATAAAAATACTGCATCAGACAATAAGGTGTACAACTACAATCTCATTTTACATAGACATAAACGAATTATACTTGTTTTTAGCTTCACAAAACTATTTATTTGATCGACTTTCACGAGCGACCGTGTCTAAAATAATAATTTAATGAACTAAAAAATGCCCTAATAGTCATTACACTTAACAAGGCGTCATAATTTTATCATAATTATTGGATTTTCGTCACTAGTATGCGCGACCGCATCTTCCTAAGATCATTCATAACATTAAATTAATTAAGCTAAATTCATTTGACTATCACTCATGCTTACAACACAATCAGATAACTGCAACGGAATTAACACTCACAAACATCAGTGTTCTAATACTTAATAATACAAATCTAGGCTTTACATCACAACATAGTGCTGAAAGAAATAAGTAAAAGATACATTATAGATCATTAGAATTAATTGGTCGAAACGATATGTTCAAATTGTAAAGGCATTTAGCCGTGCAGGTTTACAGATAAAATTTTGATATTCGAGAAAAGATATGAATTTGTTGACATCCAATAGAAAGTGGATGATGTCTTCGCCTATTTTAGCGTAGAAGTATCCTGCTTCTTGCTTCTAGTATTTGCGGGCTAGTTCCATCTAGTACACGTATATCTGCTTGAGCTGCGGCTTGAGCTCGGCCGGTATAGTATACACCTCCTGTTCGGGCTTCTTATTTACAAGTCGCTTCCAGCGACCGCCGATGTTCTTGCGGAGACTACGAAAACTTGCACGCTCATTCCCGATGGGCTGCATCAAGTTGTCCTGGAAAAGAATAAAAAAAACTATTAATATTGACAATACTTTAAAACCCCTTTTACAAAATTGGTTCAAGGGAATTCTTAGAGTTTGGTGAACCATATTTAGAAATTCAGTTAATGTTTCCAATGCATTTACTGCATCTGCAGCATATGTCTGCAGTATTTAAACATATCCAGCCGTTATACGATGCCCTCGTGCCTATTTGTGGTTGTAAGACAAATTAAATGCATAAGGTCGTTTTATTGATAGAGAACAAGTTTTTCAGCCAGACAATTAATGCATAGTCGCTTCGTCAAAATGTTATTGTTTCTTTACCATTTCAATAGATATTAGAGAAGAAAGAAGACCGAGAGATGTTAACAATACCTAAGGTTATTTTACAACTGCAGACGATCAATGTTTATGTAGTGTAGGAAGCACTGCAAAGTAAACTTTGAGGCCATACGAGAACGAGACAAGCCTTGAATACACTATTCAAAGGCACATTAGCATTCTCCGCTTCCTGGTGCGGCTTGGTGTGTGGTCATGCAAACATTTTACAGTAATGATCAGTGTTCGGCGCTCCTGATTGGGTTAGACTAGCACAGCTGTAACTTGACAGCCTCGGGAAATAGTGTTCTGTGATCAACAATCAGACCGTGATATTAAGGCTAAAGCGTGCTTTGCGATTGCATATTCTGAGCTCGAAGTTTGCATTAGCCTCTTTTGTTCGCCAGACAGAAAGAAGGTCGGATTATTACAACACGCTTGCCTTGCGCAGCTTTCTACTTTGTGAGCGTGTCCCGACATTTAAATTTATTTAACACTTAGATATCGTGTTGCCGAGCTGCAAGTATTGCCAACTCTCTCTCTGGCGCCAGTGTGGTATGGCGGGGACGTAGGTCGTACTTGTCACGATTTCTTTCACATAGCGTTTCAAGATTCAACTTTCTATATTTTTTGTATCATTTTTAAAGCACTGCCGAAATGTTATAAATGGAATGTCTGCGTGTGAGCGTGACGACCTATTAAAATAACAACGGGGTCAAGTATAACGGCTGGAACTAGTTTATTTTTGTTTAACTGTGTAGAACATGACATTGTGAGGATTATTACTATCTTTGTAATAATTAAGAGTTATTGAAATGGTTTGGGTAATGGGTACTGACCTGATCATGAGGATAGACGTAAGGCGGGGGCAGCGGCGGCGGGAACTGCCACAGCGGCAGCTGGCGGAAGGTGACCGGGTCGGCGGGAGGCGCGGGCGATGCCTGCAGGACCTCCGCGGGGTGCACCGACGCGGAGTTCTCCTCACGCTTGCGCAGCTTGCTGTGGACGATGCGAATCGCCATCATAGTACCGTTATTTCCCACCATGGCGGTAAAAGGTCCTTCAACGCAAGGATAACTGGACGCACTGGGCTGAATCACAGGTAAGTTCCAGTCGGACAGTCACAACATTTCAACTTCACAGTTTTCACTCACAGCCGTATCGCGGTCAAATCGACGCGTGTAACCTAATAGCTAATTAAATAAATTATCACAAATATTTTGTATTAATGCTATTGCACATATCACTGTTCATAGGAACGCGCGGTAGACCGCGTTACGCGAGCTTTAGCTGCGCGGTGACTAGATTTGTATCGTGAAGGGTGGCCGGCAGGTGCCTAGCAAAGCGCTCGCTCGTGCCAAACGACCTCTACGGAGTACTCCATGCGTCTGAGTTGTAGTGGAGGGGAGACGCTGGCTTTTATAGACGCGCGCGTGACGCGGCGCCAGCGGCGGAAAGAACGTGAGGGGAAGGGGCGTGCGACGATGTGGCCGTTTTCCGCGAAAACTACGAATGATGGCGGAGGCGCCTATCTCGTGGTAGCTGCAATGACGCATCCAACGGTCGACCGTTGGAGGGTTATACCGCTTAGATATAAAATTTATTCGTTTTTAAATAATAAATAAATACGGCTGTGAGTTCCTGTTAGTTATACTTGCGTCGAAGGAAAACCTTATCGTAAAATTGTAGGTAGAGAGACTAGTGTATTAATTTTTTTTATTTAAAATTGAGGGACCGATTAATAATCATACAACAACACAACGTGATTCATAGATTTGAGGCAGTTACAACACATATAATAAAGATACTAAAGAATTATCTACAAAACATGCCCCCAGTCTACTCTACATAATCGAGCCCACATTTATCGATCCCAAAGATAACGAACTCGATAGAGACAGCTTTCTGCATTTCACCATTAAACGAGTTCAAAGTCCACCCAATATAAATATGCATACCAGTAGATATAAACATTATACAGCTGAGCCTGCGGATAAAGAGGACGCAGTAAATGCTGATATTGCATCTCATTCTAACGGCACGTTGGATGCATATGCACGAAGAAGAGGTGTTATACTTTGAGCTTCAGTTCTAAAACGCAAAGTAGGGCTGCAGGGCAAGGGAGAGCGGGAAGGTGCATTGCCCTTAGCCGGCTCTAACCCATAGCCAGCTCCAGGCCTTTGACTTGAATATAATACGGGGATAAAAAACACAGGTAGTCGGCAATTATAAGTCGTTGCCCTTGAAAACCGTCTAGAGGAGATCGTGTTATAACAAAAGCTTAGTGAATTCTTCCAGAAACTATGAAACTTTTAAGTTCCATCCATTGTAAAAGTAAAATATAATTCTTCCGAAAACAAAATCAACAATAACTTGATAAGTGAATAAGTTGTATTTTATGACACAACGTGGTATTCTCACCTTCTATTAAAACCACGTGACTAATAAAAAAAAGTTCTAAAAATTATTTTCTAGTGAATTCTTCCAGAAACTATAAAACTTTTAAATTCCATCTATCTATCTCATCTAACATAACATTAAATTTAAAAAAAAATTCCCGGCACAAAACCGTTACTTGATCCTTTCAACAACTAGAAATGAGCTGATGATCTTCAAATGGCTGAAGATATTTTCTTGGTTCATAGCTAAGAACACTCTCGATTGTGACACCTTGAGAACAAAAAAAATAGATCAAAATCGGAGCATCCGTGACGGACATACACACACGTCAAACTTATAACACCCCTATTTTTCGTCGGGGGTTATAAATCAACTAAATATTGATAAGTCAATCTTTTATAACACAACGTGGTATTTTATATATCTGCTATTAAAAACCACACGTGATAGAGAAGAAACGTGTAAATCTATTAATTACTTAGGAACATTGAGAGTTTTTTGAGATAATTTATCGGCTTTGTTGGATAATTCCCCTTGTGATTCGTCTGTAATTTTAACTTGAGTGTTAATTAATGTTCAAAGCGAGACAGTCTGTTGAATCTTGACCCTAACTTGTCTGCTTGCAACTAAATGCTTACGACCGTTTGACATCGAAACCTCGCTTGATGAAGAGTTCGAATAACAAGAGCTCTGTTACGTCTGGCTCCAGAAGGTAATGTCACTTTGCCTTTATCTCTGTTACCATGGGATCACTGTTCTAGTACATAAACTTGAATAAAGTCATTTATTTGATAATAATTCCGACCAATTAACTAGATTACCTTTTTATCGCTAACTACGTAACGATGTTACAATTTACGTGTTTTTATTTCAGTTTTGAAATTTCGGCGTTGCTAACAGAACTTGACCCATCTTACGCAAAAGTGTTATCAGTGAAATATCCCACAATCATGCCATACCTACGCTTGCTACTGATCAGTTTTATTTCATGACGAGAACATGTGCGTATTATGTTCTATTTTATAATCATCTCTGTCCTGCTTGACTCAGTACTAAATTTTTTTTACATTTTTCACGTAATTTATTTACATTAATAAAAAATACAGTGGTATTTTCAATAAGTAACGGCAGTTTCCACCGATTTCTTTCTGGAATTTCTGAAACTGGAATTGATAGCGGGGTTTATCGCCATTGGGATCCACATTCGATTGCGATTGACGTCAACTTCGTGATAGATGTCAACAGGGGTACATTTTTAATAAAGTTCACGAACCATTTGCGGTCGTTCGCAATCTGACAAACGAGACAAACAATAGTTGATACAAATTACATCATATTTTTATGTTTTTTTTTAAGATGTTTTACTTTGTTTGCAATAACGATTGGAAGGTTAAAGTCTTACATTGCATCCTCATAACAAAATCCAATGTTTTTTTTTTCGTATGGTCACATGTATCATACTACGCTGCTGTACTATTTCGCTCATAAATTCCTGTTGTTTACTTTGAACCAATTCACAAGTTATTAATTTAATCCGACTCAATCAGGAATACAATTAGTTTAGTTACCTCTTTATTTAATTTATTTTATTCGATTTTGAAGTTACGAGTTACATCCTAACAATGTAAGCAAATAAGGTCTAATCTTGTTTGTATTTGTTTTGATGTACGTACCTACATGGAATTGCTAATTACAATGTACTTTTGTACTATCAGATCAGCACAGAATATCTATCAGTAGAATAAGTACGTACGTACTGTGACTTATATTTACCTATATAATCAGATATGTATAACTACAAGAACTTGTTGCATATAGATTTTCTAATACATACATATTTAAAACGTTTGAATTACTTAGAGTCAAAAATTGGTTAATGGTACCTACTTACCATTAACCTTGAGCCATAAGATAGTTTCGGTAATATAAAGTTTGTACTTAAATTAGAAATAAATGTTGTTTAAAAGGAGATTATATTTTTTCGTTATTTTGTATCATACTTATTTTGTTCCAATAAAAGTATTTTTATATGTTGTTGGTAATAATAAAACCTTGTTTGTGTATTAAATTAATATAATTTTGTTCCAGTTTAGATTAGGTTTACCATTCGATGTGCAATTAATTATTTCATTTTTGCGATAATGTCAAACAAAAACAATTGAAGATTTTTTCATTTTATTTTAAGTTAACAAATATTTTTAAAGTTACCGACTGATTTATTTTAGCGAAAACTTATTTTTATAAATTGCTATAATGTAGTATTTTTCCAGCATTAAAAATTTACAATTCGTATGTAGGTAGGTAATATAATCTGTTAATAATGACCCTTTTTATGAGTTATATGTATGAGTGGTTCAATATGACGACGGACTTATTGTATGAAAGTACACTCATATCTACAATTGCAAAAATTGCAATTATTTTTCTGTTAAGTTTTTAGATGTTATTTAAAATTCAAGAAACAAGAAATGTTTACTTTTAAAAATTTACATTCAGTTATCGTCTGGTGTATGTAATATAATATAAATCTTTATAATATTAGTATGACATGTGTGTATGGGGATATATTAATTTTGTTTTGGGCTTTGATTATATATAACTTTGGGATACGTTATTAGTTTGAATGAAAAAAAAAAAACTACGCAACGGATTTTGATGCGGTTTTTTTTTAATAGATAGAGTGATTCAAGAGGAAGGTTTATATGTATAATACATGCGTAATATACTTAAGGATAAGCCACAATAACCATTTTCCCGTGCGGAGCCGGGGCGGGTCGCTAGTAATATTATAAAGAGGAAAGATTTGTATTTTTGTGTGTATGTTTGTAATTAATAAACTCAAAAACTAATAAACCGATTTCAAAAATTCTTTCACCATTAGAAAGCTACATTCACCCTGAGTAACATAGGCTACCTTTTACCGCGGGATAGTGCCTCATTCCCACGGGAAAAACTGTATACGCGGGCGGAGCCGCGGCGGAAAGCTAGTATAGAATAAATCCATTTAATCATTGCTATATCAGTCTACGGAAGGTTAAATCAATTAACCTCAAAGCAAAATTATCTTTTTATAGGTACAAGCTGTTTTACATTTAATACTCTTCCGGATTTCTGGTACTTACTGTTTGTATACAAGAGTAACCTTATTTTGCATTTTATCGGATGTTAATGAAAGTGTTAACATGTGAAGCTGATGTCTACATCATAAATGTTTTATTTGCAGACGTAAAGATAAACTATTACTATAAAATTATGCAAGAATTTAATCTTATTTGAATTTTACATTTTGTTACTCTGTTTTTGTATGAATTATGTGTAATATTAAAAAATACTAGAAGTTAATATATATTACTTATATAATATATATGTAATATAATACTTATCAGCCCTAGTTACATACTTTAATATACTAATATTAAAAAATACTATAAGTAAATATATGTATATTACTTATATAATATAATACTTATCAGTTATCAGCCCTAGCTTAGTTAGATACCACCATTCCTTCCGCCCTTGTTAGCATGATGTAACACGACCATGAACTTTTGCTTGCTGTTTTAATTGATTTATAATTAACTTATACATAAGTGGTTTACAGTTTTTTACACAATTTGCTAGATCTAATAGCAACCACCTGACCAGGATCTGATGAAGGATCTTGGAGGTGTAATAGTGTAATACATAAGTAAGGTCATCGAGTTTATACCACAGCCAGTCGTAGATTTTATTTGCGTAGGTTTAGAAGGTTTGAACTAATTTGAAAGCGTTGTTCTCAAAATTCTATATTTATTTTGAGGAGAATGTATGACAATTAATTTTGTTTGACTTAAGACAGAGTAACAAGTTTGTAAAGTAGACCGGTAGGGAAAGTGAACTGATGTCCGGAGGGCCTGATTGCATAGCTACTAGTATTTAAACCTATTTTTTTTAATCCTATCATTTATTTTACCTATTACGTTTAGGTTACTGGAAAGAAAGAGTCAATAATTTGTCTATCATGTTCTGTGTGACAAAATCAAAATATGCCTCCGCTATTTGTCTACGTGAAATTACTGGGCCTTGTGCGCCCTTATTTTTGCAAAGAACTGAATCTAATAGTAGTTTTTTATTTTTAAAAGTTATTTTATTATACATTTACTTACATAATATAATACATATTGTGTATGAATATAGCCACAAGTTGTTAAACCTTAGTTTATTTTGAAAGTCAACCAGTGTGGCTTAAGTAGCTAAAATAAGTGTGGTATCGGAGGCGTTGTACGACCGACCACGACCTTGTCTGGTCTTTCGTTCAGCGCCTTCCTGCTCACTCACTGCCTATCGCTTTTTGTTAACCTCATTCCAGTCAAACCTGACTCATTCACATATTTAAATAGAAATAATTAAACAACGTCTAAATCTGTGACATACAATGAACTATTTTTGTAGAAGTATCGAGTCAAGATTGTATTGATTGTATTTGCAATAGTTGCCTTGACCGATATCAACCTTGTACAAGATTCAAATAATTGCAAACAAGTGTTATTTATAATTTATAATAGTGCATAAGTGCAACTGATTTGATGCTAAGAAATTGTAGACAACGAACAAAGTTAATAGAAATAGCTGCATTATTACAACACAATTGCTGAAGAGTAACAAAGTAACAGTTAAACTGCACCAATCAAAACGATTACCAATAATATTAGCACATCCAAGATAAGTGATGTAATGCAAGCGTCGTACCACAACAAACGATGAGATTTACCCGCGCTCGAAGGGATTGTTCTTATCCCTCCCGCAGTGGCAGACGATGGTCTTGTTAAGGGACAACACGATCAGGGAGTTGTGCTCCAGAATCACGCCGACCTCGCAGTTTTCCTCCTTACACTTCATCGCCTCGACGGCGATTGGAGCGAAGAGCATCGAAACGCGTGCACGGCACTACACGAGATGCGGCGGCGCGGCGCGAGCTGACTGCGGGCGGCTGCGGCAAAGAGCCAACATAACCCGCGAAAACACGCGTTTTGGCGCAGACGGCCAGCCTTCGCCGGCTTCAATACATACGGCCGACGCGACGGTGACTATTTGACTGCCTGAACGGCGGTCGCTGGCGCCGCGGTCGCCGCCTCGCGCAGCGGTGGGTGGCGACTGAACACGCACCTCTCCCGTTACCTTATTGCTATGTTATGGGGACTCGACCCCGCACTGCGAAAGCCCTCCATGGTCGCCTCGTTACGGTGCTGCACAAATTCCAGTCCCCTTAGCAGCTAGCACACCGTTTGCGAAAGTTCACTTGACTGAAACACTTCCATCGCGACTGGCACTCAACACTATGACTAATAAAGATTTATATAGAAACGACACGATTCGATACACATTATATAAGTCGTCAAGTTGACGAGTATCACTAATTAACTCATTGTTTCTTCAGGTGAGAACGTCTTTTTAAATTCAAATAGGGTGTCGGTCTGCTTTGTTATCCACTGGCTGAGACTGAACTGAAAACAGTTCGACGTCAACGGATGTCTTTGGAGACCGCATTCATACATAACAAATACCTGGCCGGGGCCGGCGCGGAGGCCCGGGGACAATCGCATGGCTATTGTATATGAAACACGACTGAATATTTAACACTGTGTTTTCGTTCTTCGGGGCGTCGTGTTAGCATTCTGGAATGATTTTTAAACATGTGACGAGGACGAAAGTTCATAGTCTCTTATTGTTCTCACGTGAGAAAATAAGCCGAACAGTGAGGATTCATAAACAGACGAAATGCGATTGAAATTGGCGTTTTAATAATAATATTATTTCAAATTTATCACTCAGAATTATTAAACATTGACAAACAGTTAAAAAACTGAAACACGAACATGTTATTGGGCAAAAATATTACGAGCATTACAACAATTTGGTCGCATGATAACTCCAATCAATGTTTTATCAAAATTAGCGCAGTTAGTTGGTATTGACGTAAAACAGTAAAAGCGATTTCGTGTTATAATAACTTGTTCTATGACTATCGTACGATTAGATAACTGCCTAGTAATAATTAACACAATAGGAAAAAAAAAGTACCTTATAATAATATTACCGCATACGAAATGTTTCAAAATGTAAAAAAATAGATTAAAGTTGCTACAGGCTCAGTGACAAGGTATATAACTTGCCAACCAATGTTGTGAAATGAAGGACACACCATAGTCCATTGCAACAATGATACAACAGGTCTGTCTGCCATCCACAATAGTGAACTGTCCGTATATTCAAAGCCGTGGGAATGTCACTTGGATCATGGTCGATTAATAATAGGCTTGTGATGACCCATCTTACTGTTTCGACATAAGAGTGGGTCAATAAAAAAAAACTCTTCTCATGTTTCTAGCATATAACTGTAATCAGGTTGAAATTGACCTTTGTGAGATGAGATGAGTGACAGTATTTAAATTAATTTCGATGCACAGTACCAGATACGTAATAGACCAGAATAAAAACTTATGTGAATTCAGTATACATGTATTACCCTGGAGCCCTTCGGTAAGCCATTGTTTATTGATTTTTGTTTCACTGATGAGTACGACAGATTACAATAATTAAAACCGTAGATTACAAAACTACACTCAATTATAAAATTATTACATTTCTTTAGGATACCTATAGAAATCGTTCATTCGTCTCAAATGTTTTGTTAAGATAAAAACAAAAGTAAATTGTGAAGTAAATATGCAGTTTAAAATTAAATTGTACCGTAAGATAAGTTGCAGTACTATTTTCTGTCACCCAGTGTTAATTTTCTCTGGTAAAAATACATAAATGTTTACAAGAGAACCTTGCCAGTTCAATTTGGATGAGTTCCCAGGTTAGTCAAATCACAAGACTCCGTGATGGAATGTTTATGTTTTAGCGGAACATTTTGTTTGTGTGTGTTTTTTTCTTGCTGTCATATTATGGTTAACAAAGAAAGTCAATATAGGTACATAAATAAAGTTTTTTGAACTAAACTTATATCGCTTACATCAAGCAGTTTAAATATGAAATGCTACGAGTATTCTAGTCAATATTACAATTTTTCAAAACTTAATCGGCTATATCGCACAGAATAATGTCGGGCTGGTCTAACTGGCGTACGTTGACTGGAGTGTTATGTGATAGGAAAATGCCCATAAAAACTAAAGGCAAGGTCTACAAGACAGCTGTCAGACCGGCACTCCTGTACGGCAGTGAAGCCTGGGCAATGAAAAAGACACACGAACAAAAACTACACACAACGGAAATGCGTATGCTAAGATGGGCGGGAGGAGTCACATTGAAAGATAAAGTCCGAAATGAGTATATCAGAGGTAGCTTTAAGGTTGCACAAATAGCCGATAAGGTTAAGGAGTCCAGGCTAAGATGGTACGGTCACGTGCTTAGAAGACCGGAAGACCATGTCGTGAAAATGTACTTTTCCATGGCTGAAAAGAAGAAGGGGAGAGGAAGACCCCAAACCACATGGCTGACGAAGGTCCGTAAGGATATAAAGGAGATGGGCCTTAAGGAAGAAGATGCGGAAAATCGAAGCAAATGGCGCCGCATGATTGGGAAAGCCGACCCCGCGTAACGGGACAAGGCGAGGCCAAAGAAGAAACGGCGTGTATTATTCGAAAACGACTACATACCTTATTTTTACAGTCAGTGTGGTTTATGACAAAATAACATTAGTAAAATTATTTCAAAAGAACAGCCAAAATGAAGAAAAATAAATAGAAATTGGTAATTATCATAGGCTTAGATTTATTTTGCGCAGTGTCTGTTATTTTTTAAGAGTACCTTATATTTAGGATTTTTGTAATTATAATTTAATATTTAAATTTATTATTAAATAAGACCAATTGCTTAGTAATGTTTAATGTTAAATGAAAAAAGGTTAATCAGTTGATTTAAATATTTCATTTTAATAATAATTTGTCAAGCAGACGAAGAAATTTGGCATCAATTCAAACTGCCATTGACCATGAAAATTAGATTTGCTCGTATTTCTACTATACTTAAAATATTATTTGTACGTACGTGTATAATAATAATGGCATCTAAATATATTTTATCGCTTTAATATAATATTTTACAGCTTGCTTTGACGTCATCCATCATAATGATTTTGTATGTGGTCAAATACAAATTGGCATAAACTAATCAATATTTTCAATATTTATAGTAACCGTGGCTTTTTATTGTTTTTAGAAATAAGTATATTTTTATATCAGCCCTTTGGAGTAATTTTTTTAGTGTCACTTCTTATCAAATACGCTATTTCTTTTTCTTCTTCAATGTTAATAAAATTGAATTGCCAAAATGTAGGTAACATGTATGTATTTACCCACATTTATCACTTCAGAATGGCTGCACCAAATTGAATAATTTATTTTTGTTTTGCTCGTTATTTTGAGAATAAGACGTGTATGATTTATTATATTATGTGTATACATTTTTCAGTTAAATTAGGTAAAAAATTGTAGTATATGTATATAGTTGTTTTTTTTATACAATAAGCATAATGTGCAATATACGAACATAATAATAATTGCGTGTTTGTTTTAATGGGTCCCGGTAATTAGCTCCACGAGCTATGTCCATCAAGGAAATACCAATTATTATCATCAGGGACAAGGCGAATTAAAACTAGAATATTCTAGCGCAAAGCAGATTAAACCGGTTTTTAATAGTGCCAAACCAGTATTCAGTCATTCTCATTGTGAGACTTATTTGGGAGAACCTTTGGCAAAACAAATAACAGAGATGTATGGGGGTTGTTGGTTGATTGCTTTGCAAAGAAACAGTACATTATAATTATGTACCTAACCTGCGTATAAATTAAAATTGATTGTGACAATATCAATATTATACACTACATCACTTATAACATCCAATGACTACATCATACTTAGATTATGTAATAAACGTAACACCTCATTATGAAGCCTTCAATGAAATGACATGTTTTAAGATTAACGAATAAATAAAATAGCGTACTAAGTCATAAGCTACGTTATTAAAAATAGGTACTTTTATGGAAAAACATTGATGTAAAAATACAATAGAAAAATCTGGAGAAAACGCAAAATTATACACTTTAACACCAAATAGGATTAAAATGTGAATTGATTAGTAAGTTTCAAAGTTACGAAATAAATTATTTTAATTTACCTTCCTAAATTTTTTTTTCGTTTTCATTGTTCTAATAATTCAGAATTAAAATTGCAATATTTGGCAATAATATTCCAAATAGTGTGTGTAATAACAAAATTCTACTATTTAGTTTATGTATCTAACAAGTTTTTGATTTTCCTAAATAAGGCAAAATCCGGGTGCTATCACACGGAAAATATTAGCCTAAGGTGTCATACAATATGGGACATGTTAAATATTAACTCCGCTATGTTGTAAATTAGAATATCCAAATACAGATGGTAATATAAATATCCAAATATGTAAAATTACTTACATTTTCGTCAAGATTTTCTTGATCGAGGCTTTCAGCGTTGATATTAGCAGAATCATTGTCAAATATTATTAGAAATTGTCAAAGTAAAATTAAAATAAAGTCAGAATTAATGTCCGTACTCGTACAAGTATATCCTCCAAAAAAAGGAAACTTGGTCACCACTCGCAAAAATGTTGAACTTTACACAATAAATAAAAATTGCATGCATTCACTTTTTACGTCAAAATTTTATTATATCTTCACTGATTTTATATCAGCAAAGAAGCAATTATAATTCAAATATTATAATTATAATCACTGCACTGGAAAACGATGTCCCCTAGCACCGACACATTTAGAAAGATTATAAAATCACTGCATTGCACGACTAAGAAAAAAGCAAAATTTGCGGGTAGTTTGACTTTTAATTTTAATTTATCTCTGTTACCCAACTTATTTTGAGAAGGTCAACATTAGTGTACATTGCAGGTCAATCACAAACATAACAACTTTGATGGATTTTATATCCGTTAATGTAGCGAACAACGGTTTTTGGCCAGCAACTAATTTTGAGAAACGAATACTGTATATTATTTCAGTATACACTACTGCAAAAAGATTTACTAAATTGAGGCTAGAATATAACATATACCTAGGTACTGTTCTTTTAGTAGGTATATTAATAATAATTCTAAGAAATCCTTGAGTGGTCTCGCCATTCTAATACCTTGGGTCCTACCTATCATCACACTAGAATTGCATTGGGCTTTTGTGATAATATCTAATTTATAATATCCGGTACAACAGTTTAACCGTAGTATCTTTGATCGTTATTCAAAATGGTGTTTCTGGTGGTAATACTTTTATATGGATGGAAACTATACATTTTGGAAGTACCACTCATCTTTTCTATAAAACGCGATACGATATGAAGGTGTTATTTAGTTTAGTGGAGTTTCTTCCGGCGGGTTCTTCTCCACAGAAGACAGCCAAATTGTGAACCCGCCTCGACGTCAAAAAATGATTTGTGAAATCTTACTTTGAATAAACACTATTTGACTTTGACTTTGACTTTAGTTATATCACACATATTAAAAAAAAAATTGTACCTTTGTAAAACCATGCAACAAATAAATAAATTAAACTACATAATGTACATGTATTTCGTAAGTTGTAAATCAATTCGTGGAACTCGGTGAACACAATGAACTTTTATCAGATCTGCCCTAAATGAGTCTGTGATATGTAACAAAGTACTCAGCCAACACGTTGCGTTGTCATGTAGAAAGCATTTTTTTTAATTACTTAATATTGTATTAAAAAGCAAACAAACTGTAGTGAATCAAAATTGATCAAATTTAGGATAGACATGAGCTTTTAAATAAAAATATCACTAAATATCAGTAAAAGTTTGTAAAAGTATCATTACATATGTATTATGTATCTCCTCACCCTAAGGTTGCCTGGAAGAAATTTCTACTTAGCAATAAGGCCGCCTACATGACCACTTTCTACTCTTTTTTTTGTAAATTTTTCACTGTAGGTACTGTTTTGTGTGCAATAAAGTATATTGTATTGTAAAAATATGATCAGCTCACAAGGTACAAGTGTTAAATCCTACTAAAATTGGAAATAAAATAAAAATATTAAATAATAAACTAAAAGATTTATTTGTAAATACCTATGTATGTATATTATAATAAAGACACACATTCCAAAGCGTTTTGAAGTAGGTTACCGCAACCCAGTATTTTATTATTTCAAATCTATTTTTAACCCCAGACGAAAAAGAGGGGTGTTATAAATTTGACGTGTGTGTCTGTCTGACTGTCTGTGGCATCGTAGGTCCTAAACGAATGCGCCGATTTTGATATACTTTTTTTTGTTTGTTAGGTGTCACAATCGAGAGTGTTCTTAGCTATGATCTAAGAAAATATCTTCAGCCATTTGAAGATTATCAGCTTTTTTCTAGTTATTGAAAGGATCAAGTAACGGTTTTTTAGCGTGTATTATTTTAATTTAATGTTATAAATGGAGACGCAGGTTGACATTGTGAGATCTGGCACAAACTTCACAGGCAGCTTGATTTACCGTCAACATCCATCATCCTAATCTAGTTTCTAATCAAAACAAAACTTTTATATTACGGAGTAAATTATTTTGAGTAAAACTAAATCAGTATAGCACAGTCACAAGTCAAACGCAAAACTACTGCGATTCTTTACGGCGTCCATACAAAGATTTTTAAGTTTGTGTAACTTATTTTATCTATGGTTTGTATATTTTATCCTGTACTTTTTTGTGTGAAATTAAGAAAATTATCTTCTATCTTTGAATGTGTTGTATTGCTATTCGATTAAAATTAAAGATTTCATCGAATACCTAAAATAAGTCATCTATAAGTCATCTCATCGTATTTATTTGATGTTCATCGAATACCTAAAAACGAATGAGAGTTTTCAAAGTATGATTTTGGTATACTTACTTTATAGTGAGTGCTAAAAGCACTATAATGAGCCCCACCAGCGCCATTGCAATCACCACACCGCATATCATGTAATTCGCATCATTCGGCGCATCTGAAACAAGAAATTTGAACATTATTTCTCTAAATTTAAATTTTAAATTGAACTTATACAACATCTTGGTCTTAGTATATATGTATTAGAATATATTCTGTGATCTGATGGATATTATATTATGTTTAGAACATACATGTATTTTTATTGTATTAGCTTATTCAAAGGTAAATAAATCGGTTTATAAACTGTTAAGAGTATTTTTTCCCCTTCACCAAAACTTCTATTTGATGTTAGTAGCATCACGAAGTTTTTCGAGGCTACGAAAGTCATGGATTAGATTGCAAATTATTTTGTTGCATCTCCAGTGCAAAACCACCTAATTTTGTTAAAGAATTTTGTGTTGTAAATTTATATTTTTGTAATAACCCATTTTTTTAACGTAGTTTTCAAGCCTTATATTGGATAGGTACGTCTACTTTCCATAGGTTGTCGTCCATTAAATTAAAACACGTGTACCTGTGTGTTTTGTAACAAAGTATTTTCTGGAAGGTATACACTAGTCTATTTTTTTAAAGGGCTCTTATTTAACTAGCTGTCCGTCCGCGGCTAAGCCCTCTATAGATTACTATTACCATTTTAACATAACAGGTTGATGATGATCCAAAATACTGACAACAGCAGCCTCAGTAGTGCTGTATTTAAGAAATATCAGAATTGGAAATATTCATCAATCATTATTATTATTATATTTAGTATTATTTTTATAATGATAAGAATAAAAGTCAAAAATCTGATGGTTAGAAACGTCAACCTAGGCTACTGACTATATTTCGAGCACGGATTTCGATAAAAATAAATTTTATATCTTTAAAATCATTTTAAACCTATCCAAAAATTATTAGTTTATTTAAAACAAAAACAATTATAATATACTGTTTAAATACATCGTTTGTGTGGCGATTTAGCTTAATTACATGCACCTAAAGCTTGAAATCTCACATACATTGTAAATAACAACATCAGCGGATAATATTGCAGTGTCATAGGTTACATAGTCTGGTTCGTACCTACTGGCAGGTATGTAAAGGCGAAGCACCAGCTTGCACCAACTGTATCGTATCCTTAATTAGAGAATCGATACCGTGGGAATTACCGGATCGATAACGATTCGCGGGAAGTCGTTTCAGTTACAGTTACTTAAATGAGGGTATTGGTATCGGTAGGTAATAAAAATGTGGGCGTTTCGTTACGAATTAACCTTTAAGACCAGTATCGAAAATCTTCTAGCTGATAAATTTCAGACTATTGACTATTTTAATAATTTCCACTAATCAACGACACTATTGTTTCATACGGTTATTTAAATATCTAATTTTCTTAAAAGTTTTGTAACGGTTACTTTGTAATTTAATCAAATTATGAGCTTAGAGTACGTATTAGCTACTATTCTTTAAAATATTAAGTGTAAAGTTAAGGAAAATACGCAAATAACCGTTCAATTTAAATATTTTGTAGGTTTATGGTGTTTCTATGGGAATACCAATATGCGGTTATTTCTGGTGGGATAACTACAATACCTACTTTTGCGCTCTATAATCGATCATTGTAAGTTGGCAGGAAAAGCATAAATATTAATTTAAAAATAAATACAATTCTACAATCTCCGTCGTCGTTACAAAGATCAAAATGTTAAATTTCGAATACAATTTCATCTATAAATCGTTAAATGCAACAGGGTTTAAAAACAGATTTGAAATAGCTACCATCTTAGGTATAAAATTCTACAAAATTTTGCTGTTAGTGTTTAATTAGGTATTTACGACAGTATTCATAGAAGATAAACAATTATGAATAAAGAATCATCACTTTGTTTGTTTTCCTGCACTATGATGAATAAGGATATTTTTATGTAGTAAAGAAAACCATAGGAAACATACTTACAGAGGAAAATAATAATCATAATAATAGTGAGACATTTTCAGTGAAACACGCATGTAAAAGCGACGATACTTGGAAAGCACAGAATAAATAAATACGTGAATATTTTGTATTGTATTTTATTGTTATTCGGTGAGATGATGTGGTCTAGGTGACCACAGAGTGAGTTCTTGTGCAAGCAATATCTACTTTATTTTGATAAGTTCAAGCAATTTATGTACATCCTTTTATCTAGAAAACAGAATTCTGATAAAGTTTTAATATCTAGAATATAGTTGCTTTTCACAGGAATCTACCAGAACTTAGGCATATTTGAGTCAAATTTAGATCGTAGAAATCAAAATATTGTCAAAAGTGAAATAATTATGTATGAATAACAAAACTCTATCTATTCTGTGTAGTCACGTCACACTGCAACATAACATAGTAGATAAACAGCAACAACTAGCTTTGGAAGAAAAGACTGCTTAGTTATTTGGCCCTATTATAGCTACTCGACTGTTGATTTTTATAACGATTTTATCCCCGTTTGCTACGGAACATTGTTATGAGAGCTTTGCACTGAGCTTTTCGAGGTAATAACGGTACTGCGCCAATGCCAAACGGTTACGGACGCGTCGAAATGTCGTGCCCAAAATCCATACTACGTGCATGCAATCTTTGAATTCAAAAGTTTACTTATTGTATGTAAGTATGTTTTAATTCTATCGCATCGAACAACTAGAATACTTACAATCTAAACATGAGTTTCTTTACCATACACATACATACCTACTACTAATATTATAAATACGAAAGTAACTAGTCTGTCTGCCTGTTAGTTGCGCTTGCACACCTATACGACAGAACCGATTTTGATGAAACCTGGTATAGCTCTTAGACATAGAATAGATCTTGAGGAAGGACATAGACTACCTTTTCGTTCGTTTGTAAACCCCCACCGAGGGGCTCGAGCCTACCCTGATTTCTGGGTTAAAAATACTTCATTCCCACGGGAAAAAGTGATAACGCGGGTGGAGCTGTAGGACGGAAAGCTAGTAGATTATATTTTATTTTTCTTTTTACATCAAAACAAGTAGTTCTGGTTACATAGTAGAACGCGGCTTGCATACATATAATACACTGATGACAGTTCTTTTAATAACTCTTAGCCAAGAAACGTGACTACAACAAAGTACCTTCATAATTGTGTAAATTGACCGTGCACTTTTCTTTAGAATCACTCCTTGACAGAAACATGACTGGAAATGGATTTCATGGGCATATTTAAATTCATATTGGTCCTCTACAGCCCGGTATGTTACTTCAATACTGCCTTGAACATTTGTGTAATGATGTCCTATTTACTGAACACCTATAAGGTGTCATATCAGCGGGGCTACTTTATTTAAAAATAAACTAGCTGACCGTTTCGTGGGTTTTTGACTTTTTCCATAGGTAATGAGATATTTTTCTGCAGTAAAAAGTAACATAAGTAAATTTCTGGCCATTCATATACATATCTGTGCAAAAAATCTGGTCAATCCGTTGCATAGGTTTAGTGTAAAACAAGGAAAAACAAAGTAACACACTTTCGCACTTATAAATATAAGTATAGATAACAAAATAAGAGCTAAAACCGCTGACTTTCGCGGTCGTAGCACTATTGCCATTATAGGTAACCTGTTCCAAAAGGACTCCACAAACTATCAAGACAAACAAAACTATCAAGAAACTAGTAATTTCTCGTCACGTGCGTTCCCCAATAGCCATATATGTTCCAGTAGGATTTCAAAGTTCGTTTCTCAGAGAAAGCTGTTCAGTTTCATGAATACTACCACTGTTTTGCGGATAAATCAACCAGTTAAATTTCACGCTGCATATCGGTCGGCCATTTGGCTTTGCCAACAAATAACGCCATTATCAAGAAAAAAAAAGTCATCAACTCATTCAGATAATATTACGATTATAGTGTCATGGTCGTATGAGACGCCTTTAGGGCTGTAGTTTACCTGGCTGACTACTACACAAGTAGGTACAATGGACCCATACACGCGAGGTTAATGCACCTGGATACAACCTGGTGCAGTGTACATTGAAGAACAAGTCAATATAATATGTTCCCTATTTATAGTATACTGTTCATTTTTTAAATTTGGTTCAAGTTTCTAAAATTTATAAAATACATACCTATACACTACTTTATGGCACCGATATTATAAAGTAATGCCACTAAGATAAATTATGCTACACCTAAAGAACCAGGTCAATTTAATTGTCATTTCAAACGATATAAACATCTATGATATTAATTATAATAAAATTTAAATTTATGTACATCTCATATTATACAGGTACAAAGTAAAGTTTAAGTCGTAGGTCACGTAGTCACAACACGTGCATTCTTTATATAAACAAAGTCCAATACTTCACCTAAATAACTAAAAAAATCTAGTATGAAAATATATATTTTGTACCAAAAATTTGTCAACACGGCCCAAGGGCTCAACAACTAACTCTGAATCCTGAAGTTGATGAAAAACAATACAATATGTAAAGATACATGGTATAGTAGGTATATTATATTTAAATGAATATATTATACTCTGTATATACTCGTACCTACTCTAAAACACGTGTAACTCTTTCTATACAAGGTGCATTCATACTGAATATGCAGTAATTTTATTACTTGTGTGTGCAGGCAGTTATAATATTTCTGTTAAGTTAGTAAGTTTCAAATGACGTGCTGCTACCTGTAAATGCAACGTCGATATTCAATACCAAGCAGTTTAGTATAACAGCTGATCAAAGTTCCAACCTTTGTACAATAATATGCTGGCAAACGATGCTTTATTTATGTTATATCGTAATATTATATAATCAAATTCTTGTTGTATGAAAATTTATGTTGAAAGAAAATGGAAATAAAAAATGTTAGTTGATTTTATTCCTAATCATGGCTACATTTAGATTCGAAATTCATAAGCTTGGAAAATTGCGTATTTTTTTATTGACATACACGAACAAATTACCCAGATAATGTTAGTACATATAAAAGATCTAATCGCCGCTTGCCTCCTTTCTTATTCTGTTTAATATTTACGTCGTCCATACAAATTTTGAGGTTATGCCTCCTTTTCGGAAACTTAATCTTTGTTGGTAGTTTGCCTACTGTTGTTTTAGATCTCAACTCAACGTTTTGTCTCTTCGACTACAACGCTCACGTGACAATAAGAGCTTCGGCATGTGACACGATTGCAAAGAAATCACATCAAAGCACGTCTATATAACACCCGCGTGATAAAAGGCAATCTACCGGCCAGAACCAAACAATACTTGCGTCATTCCTGACAAAAATGTTGTAAAGCATGACCTATCATGCGAAGAAAAACTCATATAGACAGAGTAATTAGCTGTCACGCTTGTAATGCATTGCTTCAGCCTAATTCATCTCAATAATGTTACTTGGTACATTTCACAAACCACTATTTTTATATTGCATGCTTGTACCCCGTGGCTGGATGGTGACTTAATAAATACATAACGTTTTTTTGCGGTTTTAAACAAACATTTAAATTTTCCTTCTCATAAACGTAAATTGTAAACATATTTTACATCCTCTTTGGAGGACAATTACTGTATGTATTTACTTTTTATGTGGTCTAACAACATAATAATACGCTTCTGATGAAACATGAAAGTACTTTTATATTATGAACATTCTACTACTTGACCAACAATATAGAATTGCAATGGTACGATACTCGATGGTATAGAAATGGTCATAATTATATTCGGAATATAACACCCAAGCAAGCAGTCTTTGAACGGTGAATCATCCCTTGTTTAATAAGCACTATTGCAATGTCTGTACACAGATTCGACAGCCAATGAATCAAGAGCATTTAACTGTATAAGATTGAGTCCGGTTCGGTAAGCGGTTGAGTAATGTTCTTGAAACCAACTTTCACTGGTAAAGTCCAGCCAAAGTCCAATACGCCATTATGGTTGTCGACGTCGTGCGGAAGTTCGCTCCAGTTTCAGAGAAAGCTAAGAGGACTGGTATTAAAACATGATATAAATAGAGCAAATAACACTCAACTCGTTTCCTTTTTACATAAAAAGGCTATTGATGAGTCTTTTGTTAAAGAGAGACCAAGAGAAAGTTCGACTTTTAAAAACAATCGATGTGAACAAAGAAGTATGAGTTAAGCAAAGAATCCTTCCTACCTAAGACTTCTTTACAATAGCCTACTAATAGAAAATAATTACCTACTTCAGTATTCGAGTGGAAAACTGTTCCAAAAGAAACTTAAAAAAATACATTTATAAATACCAACAAATAATCACGTGTGCTTGGCCGATTCTAATAATAGTGTCTTTGACTGAACAACTTTCATAGTATTGGATAAGTACTTGAACATCATTTTAGTACTTACCTACTGATTTTAATTGAATTATTCTAGTGGATGACATCATCTAAACCTTATGCAACATAAACATTTAAAATAAACAGTCACTTTTGAGTGCTCTCCACTATTTACTGTACTAGAAGCTAATAACAAAGTACTTACTAAAATATTTAATAAAATAAGTTTATAGTCAAAATTAAGCAGTCTTTATCTAGTTCTACAAATCTTATCGAGTCCATCTTGAAATTACAAATACATTACGAATGTAAGGGTGGTCTTAATAACAGCTGGAAGTTTCCTAATGCCAGTATCGCGTGACAATCACAATTTGTCCGTAAATTGTAACGTATACATGACGGACAATTTTCAGTCTTCAATCGAAATTACAATGGCCACTTAGATGTCTCCGAGGTCAAGGTTGTCAGTAGTGAAACTAAGTAAATAAATATTAAATGAAAGTCATTAAATCAATCGTCCGGGTTTTCTTCGTATTAGTATGTAAATCGTATTATACTCGTACTACAGCTACGCATGCAAATAAATAATTTCGTTCATTAATTTATTTAGAATAGAATAGAATATACTTTATTGCACAGCAGTAATAATAAGAAATTCAGTATACAACAGTAAAAGTGTACAAATAGGCGGCCTATTTATTTTGTGGCGTTATAAATACACAATTTTAATCTACTATTCAGTGTTGTATATTATTCGATTACATAATTTGAAATATAAACCGTGAAAAACTGATTGTTTATCCGTAACTTGTCGTTCAAAGTGGCTGTTTACGTGACTGAAGTTTATATGAAAAGTTGAACATTATTTTTAAGATGTCCACCAATATTTTTCAGGAAAAGTTATTCAGTTTCATAAGTACTACCACTATGTTGCGAAAACAACCAGTTAAGTTTCACGGTGTATAATACCTACCTCATTTATTGTCAGCTGTATAGTGGTATCGTTGACAAATATTTTAAAAATATGAAATAATATTGAAAAGAAAAGATAAACGTGAAAATAAAAGTTTTTATGACATAATCATCATAGCAGTCAACAGCTAGACAAAGAACTCTCTCAAGGCGCGCTACTGGGGCCTATCTTCTATTCTATGCATCCATGAGACACGCTAGAGCTATAATTTTGACTTTTACTATGTATTGACTAAAGCAGATAAGTATGCTCATACTTACTGATATGCTTCGACTCGGTAGGTTATAAGTACTCAGATTAGTCACAAAGACAAAAACCATTAGCGCCTACGAGTTACAGTTTTAGCATAGGCATCTTAAATAGCATGAATTTTGTTGAGTACCTATAAGAAGAGTCATACGGTTGAACTTAGATTGCACTATGTGCAACACTCACTACTGTCAACACTGTCGTTTTGTTGGAAAGTTTATAAGCGAAACGTGAGGTGAGTGTTCGTGTGTCTTTGTAAACCAGTCTCTTATTGCGGATGCTACAGCCGCACTCAACTCCTTCGATTTCTAATTGCTTTTTTTTTACGTTCCACTTCTGATTCATTCGAGTTAATTTGTGAGTGTGACTAAGAACAGGGCAGTTTTCTGTGGAAATCCTTAGGAGGACTTTGTTTATCTGTGGATGTCTGGCAAAAAGATGATGACTACAAAGATTTTTACTGCACCAAGATAAAGTATTTCACTTAGTTTTTCTGTTTATGTATAATTTTTGATGCTTTTTTAATAATCAATATGAAATTTGTAATGCTATTTCATTATTTAAGTTACAACCTCAGCCATTTGTCAATAATGGTTTCACTTACACAAATATTTTAAATTAAGTACCACATCGAATATCATCAATCAATTTTACTTTAGCATTGATGAATCAATTTCTGAACTCCGTTGCATGTTGAAATATTAGTATACTGTAACTCTGCATGATTCATGATCATGACGTATTAGTCAATGTGTTCATAAGTATGTACTTAATATTATGATAAGTTTGCAATAAAATATATTATATTGAACCCATTGAAAGCACTTGGTACACTGAAATATAGTTTAAACTTTAAAGGGAGCATCCACAGAATCTGTAACTTTCGATGCTGTTGTCGATCGAAAAAATCTCGATGTTTCGATACGTTTCATTTGGACAGCCTACTCGTGGGTAGGCGTATGATCATATGCGTTCAATTTCTGTGTCCTCATTACGATAATTTACAAGTCGCCGCGCCTCGCCGGCACCACAGCAGCTGCGACGGAAGTCAAGCCAGATACCACCGAGGCGAGGCTAGGTTGACTGGCCGTCACAACCATATACATTCATGTATTTCTCATCCTCTATTTCTCTCCAACATGCAAAATAAACTGTATAGGTACTAGAAACTGTAGACTGTGTACTATGACTGTATTGCAATTATTCGAGTGAAATAAGAACAGATAAATATAAATGTATATTTTATAAACGAAAGGTAAAAGACATAATTTTCTAAAAAGAGTCGCAAGCTTTTTTATAGAAATAATTAGCTTATTTATAGAAATAAAACTATTCCTGTTTCTGTTGTTTCTGCTCTTTTGTAGACTTTAAGCATTGTAACTAATTTAATGTAAAAAAAAACTTATTACTGTCGTTGTTAAAAACATGTAAACTTCGTGAAAAAAAAACCACTGAGATTCATAATAAATTATTAGCTGTGGCACGCTGTGGTCTGATCGTTGTTCTACTTCATCTAGGTTTGTTATCAGAGGAGGAATAAATCGACCCCTCTAGCCACTAATGTACTTTTTTTGCTGTTCACAATTAGCTTTTAAATGACCTCATCATGTTCATGGTCTAGGCTAACCTGCAGACTCGTCAGTCGTCGCCAGTATTGAACAAGTGTTAATATTAACTGCTGGCCTTGCATTGACGGATTCTAAACAATGTATTCCGTTTTCTTTGTCTTCACTAGCGTATTTTTGAACAATATTATAATGTCGAAAAATTTATGTAATAAAATTGTAGAGGTCGAAAATCGGTACATAGAAAAAATGCTAAAAATCAAGTCAGGGGTCAGGGGGATGTAAACCGATATACCTATAGAACATAATATCCAGATTTATTTTATTTTTTGTTTATCTGTTTGTCTGTTTGTACAGACTAATCCGAAACTGTTAGATTTATTTGAATTAAATTTTGCACACCTTATATCCCCGGTCAACATCTTAGATAGTTTTTACCGCGGGAAAATATCTCATTCCTACGGGAAACGGCACGGAAAAGTCAAAATACAACGCGGGCGTAGCCGCGGGCGGCAGCTAGTATCTAAATAAACGATTCAATATCGTTTGAAGGTTTATATTATATGCTTAGCCTAGTATGTTTTATAAAATGCTTCTTTTATCTGATGTCTAGACTAGATTACGAAACTATACCTATACATCGATTTTTATAAATATAAGTGGGGAGTATCATTTCACAGAAATGTGCAAAATCGATAAATAAGTTTTATCCGGTTTTCCAAAGAATTGTATATTGACTTCGGTAAAAAAGATGTTTGGCAAATTATGTAGTTTTATACTATTACAGTATCTTTTCATAGTTTGTAACAACCTAAATAACGGTGAATCACACCATGGCCCCGATACAGTCATATGGTTTGCTGTGAGTTGTTTTACTAAAATATACAGACAAATTCGCTAAAAATTTGATGATACCCAGTGTGTGCTCTAATGTGTCAGTTTGTAGTTGAATCACAGTTTAGTTTCAGAGCTTATTCACAACCCTGTAATAAAACATCTGTCTAAATTATTCAACATTGTTAGGCTTAGATAAACTAGAAAAAAGACAGATAGGTACTACGAGTATTATATAATTACAACGTGATTACATACAACCTTATTTTTCATTCCCCGTATGTATGTATGTATATATTGAAAAAAGACATTTGATACGATCATACAAACAAACAAGTAGTTTACAACGAAAAGATAAGTGATAAAGGTGTAAAAAAACAACCCCATGAAAAATTCTTACTAACTGGTATGGCAACTATGGGACGGTTATTAATTTTGCATGCCATTTACAATTATAAAATAAATGGTGAGCGGTTTCGCGACACATACATTCATAACATACAAGATACACTCTTTTTACTTACTTCTAACACACCCAAAATGTATTGTAGATATGGTCGATAAATGTGTAAGAACCATGAAGGAAGAAAAAATTTTACGTTTGTGGGTTTTTTTTTTCCTTCATGGTAAGAACCTTATTGCACTATTGTTATTACGCAGACCGTTTTGAGGTATTGTAGATTCCAGACAGTTTCTCAATCAATGTGGCAATTGACAGCCCAAGACACACATCATTCAATCTTGTAACAAAGAATAACCTATAATACCTAGTCTAGTTTTTACTAATCACCGCAGTTAATGTTATTGTCCGTAGCAATCAGCGCGTGACCTGTCCTCTGCAATGCAAGACGATGTTACTTTAGCTTCTTGCGTCTGAGCAGATTTCACAATCCAATGTTTTTCTTTGAACTAGGATGCTATTGTCTCCGTATTCGCAATATAAAATCAAAGGAAGTGAGGAAGAAACTAGAAAAAACTAAGTTGGAATGAGCCTGGAGACTTCTCTGATCTTCTTGACCAACTATTCCAAAGAAAGTTTTTCCAGACGCGAAAGAAATTTTACTTCTTTATACAAACTTTTCGATTAAAATGACCGAAAATATTGAATCATTTATTTCTTTTCCGACAAAACTTTCTTTGGAAAGGTAGGTCAAAACAACTGACTGATCATTTGCTTTTAATATTACTTAACTGACACTTACACCCTTGTGATGTGACAATGAGTATTTATTTAGTTATAAAAATAAATTCTCCCTTACTCTATGATTTGTGATCACCTGACGCAAGAATCGAGGCCGACTCATCATAATTATTACAAACAAACTCCATAGTAAATTATTACTATTAGAAGAAAAACAATGGTTTTGCACGAACCTTATTAATTTCACAATGATTCACATGCCCACTCTATTGTAGACTCGTTCATTGTATTATTAGCTTGAATATTAAAATGCACCCACCGTATTATGTTTTTTTCTCTAGGGCATACTATTCATAAAGGAATAAGAAAATAAAGAAAAATATTTAAAATATTCCTTTGAATGTGTTCTGTTAAACATACAATTTTTTTAAGAAAAATATAAGGCAGTATTAGGATAAATAATTGTATTGTTTTTTTGTAGATTAGCAAGTTAAAGATCAAGAGTTCTTCTCCACAGAAGACAGCCAAATTGTGAACCCGCCGCCTCGACGTCGAAAATTGATTTTTAGAATCTTACTTCGAATAAAACATATTTTTCATTTCATTCCATCACTACTCTAACGTCTTTCAGCTGAAATGATGAACCAAGTTTTTATTTTCCGAAAGATTTTCTAAATGTTACCTATTATTATATTCTATTTGTTCTCCATTCATCCCTCCCTATCCATTCATTTGATCCTTTCTTTGCTACAAAACTTAAACAGGTTAATTGATAACATCGTGTTCTGCATACCCAAATACTACGGTTTTTTTTTTAAACCAGACACGTTGAATTAGATGCAGATATACAGTTAAACTAATTTAAAATGCGTAAAATGATGCTTAGTAAGCGGATAAACACAAAACTGTGTCAAAGGGCTGAACAAAACGCACTCTAAATAGATGTCAAGTTCGGCGTATTGAGGACACGAGCCGATTGCTGCAATACGAGTTTACAAGCATTACTCACGAACGATTTTGAAAGGTATTAGGTTCTCTATATTAGTAGACATCTGATACAAGTTGATATTGAACTTTGTGATTATAAACACAATTACTCATATTTCGTACGTTACTCAGAGTTTTCCTGTCCATCTATTGTTTTTAAACTAACTTAAGAAGAAAACTGCTTGCGACGTAGTTACCCGTTATTGTAACATTTATTGCAATAAACTTCTTTATTTATGTGCATATACATAATACAAAGTCGATAGGTATGATAGCCTGCGTTTCACCACCGATTCGGCATTCATTCGGTAAGGTAAGTACATACATAAACATTGCATGGGTGTGTAAGTACATTCTAATCATTCATGAATTTCGTCACCTTTATCAAGCAAGACGTATCAAGGAAACTGATTATTTTATAAGACACATACGATTTATCACTCAAGGTTCTGTTATCTGATATAGTAAGTCGTAGTGACCTGGACAGATTCACCGTAACGATAATAATACCAAGGTGTTCTTGTACTTGTATAATATTGGCAATTATTGTGTATTTATAAAATGTCAAAAAAAAAACATAATAAAATTGATAGCAGCCCCCAATTTTTGAAGAATTTCCATTTATATTCAGTAATAGGCCTCTTAAGCACTGTTTTGCTTTTATATTGAACTAGTGACCCGCCCCGGCTTCGCAGGGGAAAATGGTTATTGTGGGTTATCCTTAAGTATATTGTGCATGTATTATACATATAAACCTTCCTCTTGAATTACTCTATCTATTAAAAAAAACCGCATCAAAATCCGTTGTGTAGTTTTAAAGATTTAAGCATGCATAGGGACATTAGGGACAGAGAAAGCGACTTTGTTTTATACTATGTAGTGATTTGGTAAGGAATACCAAACTAAAAGAT
This sequence comes from Teleiodes luculella, assembly GCA_948473455.1. Lineage (NCBI taxonomy): Eukaryota > Metazoa > Arthropoda > Insecta > Lepidoptera > Gelechiidae > Teleiodes > Teleiodes luculella. Next base: position 8,737,832 of record OX419589.1, read on the forward strand.
AACAGATCTTTTATTTACGTTGTCGACTGAATATGCAGGCTTTAAATATTGATGCGAGGAAGACCAGCTGCTGTGAAATGAGTAGTCATAAAGTGTGCCAAGGCAGTGCCGCGACGGGTCGATCGGTTCGTGGAGGTTTCGCAGATAATATCATAAACATAAATACCTGTACCAACAGACGTATGTTTCCTTAATAGATTGTGCTTTGATGGTTTAAATATTACATAATAATTAATTACATAGAAACAACGTAAGCTCATGGTCTTTGCAGCATACTTGATATTGCGCCTCGCGTCCGTTTGTGATTTTGTTCTATAGGGTCTGAGTGACGCTTCAGCAAATACATAAGTACATACAAATAAATAAAAAATAAACATACTAAATACTCAGTGAATGTTTTGGAGGGACTTTTCCTACAAAACTTTTCAAAGAAACGAAAAGAGTTTGACCCTCTCATTTAAAACAGTGGACGTCTTTCGGCTGAGATGATGATGATTTAAAACAATCCATTTGTAGTTTCTTACTCAGTTTAGTCGTCTAATTTGTATGGTTAACCTTTTTTTTTTTTTCGAAAATGTTGTCTTTGGAAAAGTTGATTCTGAGCATGTTCTTCCAGTTTTTGATAAGTCGTTACTTATTCCTATTACTATGTACTTACCCTAGTATATTATGTACTTATTTAACGTTTACTTACAAATGTATTCTACTTCTTTAACTATTTTTTTTATTTGTTTTGTTGTTTGTTGATGCTAACACTCTGCAGGTTTAATTACCTTTTTAAAAATGTAATTAACACTACGCGACCGAAAGTTCAAGTCAGTTCAAAACATTTTCAATGTTAGTGTCGTAAACGTTTTACATTATTGTAATTAATTTCAGTCTCAAATGTCCTTACAGTCAAATAAAACAAGTTAAATAAAGGTCAATACACATCGATTCGCAGAATGTCAACCAAAATACCAGACCTATAAAAACCAGCTTTGCTTAAAAATAACCACTTTGTATAAAAATAATGATTTCTTTCTAGTAAAATACATTAAACCTCCGAAATGCGCAGTAGCCTTATTGCAAATTACCCTTAATTCAACACAACACAAAAGGTGAGTCACTGGTTCTCTGAACTCTAGAATAGATTAATGGAGTAGTGCGCCTAACCGTTGAAGTGTTTTGTGTGCCAACAACATCAATTTGCTCGATAAGTAGCATCGTAAGTAGGAACGGGAGCTGGTTTCCTGGTGTTTGCTGGACTAAGTAGGTTTCCGTTATCAGCTTATTTACGTCCCCATCATGGGCACCAATCGAGCTTCACACAAAACAAATACCACGGTAAATATCCCGTTTTTAAATCTTAATATTCTTATAGTTATCAATCGAGCCTGTCTTTAATTCGGGACCTTTCACTGGCCCAACGTAAGCTGATCGATATCAAACGTGCTAAAAATTTCCTCATAAGCTTAGGTAGGTATAATGACAATGAAGATAAACAAATATTTAAAACCTGCAAATGCATTATTAAAAGTGATGATGAGAATCAAACCACTTCCTTTCGGATGGTAGATGATGAAGATTTAGAGTCGATTTGAGCCTATGTACCCCCAGTGCCTCCATCATTGCAACTTCACAAAGAACATCATTCGAAATGACAATTAATTTCTTTCAGTTTTATTAATTTATTATCTAGTCAGCATAGCATCGCTATAATATTTATAGTAAGTATTACTGATACTGATATTTGCAACCACTACAGCAAATATTTCAAAAACGTATTTCGATAGTAAATATTATTTTTGTAATCATAGATAAAAGTTTTGATATTGGCAAAATTGTAAATAGCCTATTCTGGACAAATGACGTAAAGAGGTTATGCAAACTACACAGTGAACACATTTTTATCGTGGTAGATAGAGGTTATCTCATTGTACTAGACAGGCTGATGAGCTAAATCGGTTAATTTAACAAGTACCCTCTTCACATTTTAATAAAACATTCTACTGCTGCGTAGTAAAGCATTTTCTGGGAACTGCGTAAAAAAAATTCATAATCTATTTCATTATGTAAAGTCCTCAGAAAAAAAAAATCAGATAATATCATTGAAATTAACGCACTATCTAAAAAATCATTTTATCGCATAAATGAAAATATAGAGATGTTGAAATGGTCATAGTTCAGTTAAGACCTTAACAGAATACTTACCGAACCAGCAAGAAGGAAAAAAAACATACGTGTAGAAAATGTTAAACCATTTTAAACGGCATAAACTTTCGAAATCGAGTCATGTCATGATATCACAATAATAGAAGTCCATAAATAGACATTCAAGGAAATACTAAAGCAAATCGTTTTGCCTATAAATAGCAGTTAGATAATAGTGAACTAGGCACGTGAGATATTTATTAAATTGTGCAATACTTGTGACACTTCACTATCACTACATAGTATAAAACAAAGTCGCTTTTTCTGTCCCTATGTCCCTATGTCCCTCCCTTTGTACGCTTAAATCTTTAAAACTACGCAACGGATTTTGATGCGGTTTTTTTTAATAGATAGAGTGATTCAAGAGGAAGGTTTATATGTATAATACATGCATAATATGCTTAAGGATAACCCACAATAACCATTTTCCCGTGCGGAGCCGGGGCGGGTCGCTAGTGTTAATTAGACAATTAAGTGCAGAACCGAGTGATAACTTCCTCATTATAACCGGTTTTTTATCGATGATACTTCACAACTGTTATTGTGATTTAATATCATATTCTAAAGGACATGATAAAAATTACCCAGGTGTATAGAAAAATAATAATTTCCGCATACTAACATCCTAACAGTATTTCTGACTATTTCGATATTATACTTGAGTATGTATGAATTTTTGAATTGAAACATAAAAGATCATAGGATGTTTGTTTTACATTGCTTAAGTTGCCTAAATTGAGATGGAAATGGATACCACGCCAAATGGACCTTGGATAACACATAGGCTTTTACTATGGTAAAATACCTCATTCCGAAATTGCTAAACCTGTGGGTATACGAGTAAAACTAATAAATCGTCTTCCTATATAGTAATTACATAGATCTAAGTCTAGAAAACAAAAGGCAATAACTTAATATCGCATGATTTAAAAATAAAGAGTAACGTGTTGTCTTTTCAACACATGCTTGGGTTTTATTTAGTATTTTTATATTTTTAGAGAAATACTATACAAAACATAATAAATCTGTAATTTTACGGCATCTGGTCGTAAAACAGTAAATATAAGTAAGTACCCAATGATTAATTTTCTCATTGAATCCAATACTTAAATTTTTGTTGAAATACAACTTGGATATTATTATTATAACATGATTCAGTTTAACAGTTAAAGCATAATTATTGTCTTTTTAATCATAATCACATATGGGTTTAATGTTGTTTCTTGCGATCATGACACGTAGGTACTTCACAGATGTTGTAATTACATAATAATATTTAAATTTTAAGTATGTACCTGTTAAAAATAAAAATAGTCTCAAATACCATTAAACTCCTCAGATGCCGTATGTCCGTTGTCTTTATTAATACTTTTAAGAAATTAATCGTTTTCTACCTGAGCCCGTATTCTTCAGCTGACAAGTTCGGATTACTTACCTGCAAAGAAAAATATTTTATAAGTAAAAAGTAAGGAACAGATGCACGTCAGATGGTTCAAAATGTTAAGGGTTTTCAATTTTAGATTTTTTTAACTTGGTTCCAATGTTCCATACATAATCCATTCAGTTTATAGATATAATATATTTTAAAAGGATTTTGTAGAATGTAAACTGAACAAGAAACGTCCAATACTTAATAGTAAGGCTATTTTTGTGGTACATATTGTGATAACTGACCAACAACGTATCATAAACAAGTAAAATGGACGTAAATGAGGGAAGCCATTTTGTTCCTGTAATATGGAACGAAATGCCAGACAAGAATAAATCGTTGATGGACTTTGGAACCGAAAAAACAACAAAACAAGCGAATCGAGACAATCTCATCTGCAGTGGAAACCATAAGACTCAGTAATTGATATGAGATCGCCGCACGCGCCGACCATGTGATACGGTCACATGCGATTTCAGCATGCCGCAATAAGTACCAAGATTTCGAAGACAGATCACTTTAGCGCACACCACCTAAAATTTATTATAACTGATGTAATATTTTTTTAATAATACTCGTACCTAGGAGTATGTCATACTTTCGTATTGTTTTTGCAGTTATGTATTTAAAAATATACCTATTTCGTGTTACCTTACATATTCACATTTTTTCGATACGAAATCAAATTACATATTATTATACTATGTAAAATGTCGTGTAACATTGCAATAAATAGTTCGATTACAAGTAATTTTGAAAGATATTTTTGAAATATGTACGGATTCTGTTAAAAATGGCATACAATAGGTATCGGAAACATTGTAATTGAAACTAAATAAATGGTTGCAGTTAATACATGCATTAGATAAAAGTAATTGCTTTTTACAATACGCTGACCTATCAAATGACCTCTGTGATAAATAAATGTCATATTCATTTTTATTAAGCTTTTAATTAACCAGCAACGATAACCCCGTATATTAATTATCTGGTGGATGTGGATTATATTATTTGATTTATTTCAATATGATAAAGAAATAAAGGCATCTTTGTCATGGCTTTTCTAGACATTTAAGTGAATGTCTTTATTATTGCTCTTTAACGTGACTACATCATAAAAAGAATAAAACGAAAATTACATTTTCTTTAACTATTTATTCTTAAAAACAATGTAGGTATTCGTTCGTTTATATTTTTTCATTATTTACCGGTAGCATACGCAACATATATTATTATTATATAGGGTGTAAGGAAAACTCTCATTATCCTTTGTACCTAGGTATGGTGTTAGTGATTTGTGCATTAAAAACAAAAAAAACACTAAGTACATCAAGACTTTATCTCCAACACCTCGCGAGGCGCGATTGCTTCGTACTTACATACCATGCATCGCCATGGACCTGGTACACCATAGCACAGAATACCAAATAGTAGTCCCTAACCATAGTTTGCATCACTGAGCTAGTATGCCCACATGCCACGTGATAGTATGCCCGAGCGGCGTGAGGAGAGGACTGAACTTTGATGCGTAAAGTAGATCTAAAAAATATCATTAAATAGCAATTAAATGGCTTTTTATATTTATTAATTCATTTGTTTCTAACACTATACCAAGTCTACAGGACAATGATACTTTTTCTTACACCTTGTATATATTACTATTCCTATTATAGCCTACAGCAGTCCCACACTTCAGCCCCTCTAACATGCCCGGTCCACGCGTGACAGACATAATTTTGTCGTGCGTATTATCTTATCCTATTGGAGGATATTTCAATATGGCGGGTTTTTTGACAGTTAAATGTGCGACAAACTTTTGTCATAGCACTGCATGTTATGGGGACAGGAGGTGTTGTCAGAATCCCCACGCTAGGCACTGACTGATGCCACAGAATACTAAATAGTAGTCCCTAGTTTCCCTACTGTACTGATGCTAGGTAGTTGGTCGCCTCGTGTCGTGCAAAGCCTACCTCTACGAAATGTTCGTAAAACGTGTGCATATCGTATCGGATAACGTCATTTGACTGGTTCAAATACACGCCATTTACTTCTCAGCTGATTATACGCGTTCGAGACACGTGTATATTTCAAGTGAAACTAAACATAACGTTTAAAATTTTCACACTTAAAAACTATAGGTACCTACTCGTACGTAAATGCGTTATACGTACTGATTGTCAAAATGTGTAATAAAAATACCATATTGCACTATTTCCTGCTAATTTAATAGTAGAATTGACCATGGTGTATTTCCTGTATCATAAATAGCCATGTGGTTATATTACATGGGTTATTTTCGGTTCTCTATTGTATTCCCTAAAATTTGTTATCCTACTTTTTATTTTCCTTAGCATTTTAGTCCTAAATATCGATTGTCCTAATGATCATAGTCCTAATTTTTAACTCCTACTGTTCATTGCCCTATTTTTTTTCATCCTAATGATGGTAAGCCCTAATGTCCATAGTTATAATCCTTTATATTCCTAAAACGTATCGTCCTAAACAAATAAAAACAAAACTAGCAAAAACAAGTTAACAAATTATACATGACAACTTTTGGTGTTATTTTGGCCAGCCACAAAGATAAAACTGTATTGTAGGAAGAAATAAATGGTTTACTAAAATACAAAATTACAAAATAATAATTATGCGTCAGTCAGTCGTGTCAGTTTCGGTCGCAGGTCTCGCTGTTAAAATTTTGGTTGGTTGCTCATACATAATGTCGAAGAATAACTATAATTAAGTATTCAAAATAATTAAAAGACAATTACAATTAAAGTTAAATGTGAACGGTAATGTATACGAGAAAAATAGAACTCATACATAACGGTAACATAACGGCGTGTGAATTGAGAAATAATAAGATTTTTATTACTATTCAACCTACCGATGATTTTTTAGATACGAGTATATAAGAGAGGAGGATCAAAATTAGGAATGTAAAACTTTAGTGACATTAATATTAGGACTAAAGAATATTAGGACAAGTATTACGGTAGGATAATCAATATTTAGGATGATCGAGCATTAAGACAATCGAATATTAGGAAAATGATGTTCGGATAATCGACTTTAGGACTATAAACATTAGGAAATACAACAGGCTCCCGTTATTTTCAATAGTTACTATATCCTTATCTGCAAAATTGGTATTAATCTTACTGGGTCTTGCGCTAAATCCTTATTATGTTACAATAGAGTGTATGTTTGTATCATATTTTCTTTATAACATTGACTAATTAGATACTATTTCCTATAAATACTTATTCAAGTACGGAAGAGTTAGTCTTATTATTACAATATCACTATTATTATTTGAATTGACCTATGCTTGTGTCGAAAACGTACGACCAATCAAGTTTCACCGGACTTGCGGGGAAGTCTCTACCCCAAAAAAAGTCATATACCAACGGGGCAGCTCAAGGAAGCCTCGGACTACGGCCTAGCAAGTTAATACTGAAAAACATCGTGAAGGAGACGACGCCTGAGGGGCTCCGTCTCTGATTATTAATTTCGATTTTGGTTATGGCCGCGCCCCCGCCAGCGGTTACGGGCGTTGTTACCTAAAGGGTAATTATTACCTGAAGGGTATTCGCTACCAGAAGGGCATTCTGTTAGGTGTAATCTAAATTCTTTGGCTGCTTTAACTGCATCAGTGATTTCGTGGTCAGGTTCGGAAAGAATATGTTTGGGACGGCGGCGGCGGAACCGCGTAGTGGGTTGTGGGAAATAGCCCGTACACTTTACAACATAGAAATTAGGGTGGGAAGAGCCTTCATCAAAGTAGCGTTTGGATGCTTCTTTCATGAAGCCTCTAACGGTAGGGAGTTCGGAACAATTGCTACAAATAAATTTTCTTTCAGCTTATTCTGATGGTGGGTTGGCTATTATGGCGTATTGTTTCTTTGCGTGGATAATTTTTTTTTTAAATAGAATGTTAATCAATACAAAAATTAAAAACATAACGAAGCTATAAAGCAAAAGTATTGCAAGCATATTATTTTAATAGAGGAAATTGTGATGTTATATATAACAATAGTGATATTGCGTGTTACATAAATATTATTATAAACAAGCACACTGATTGTACGTAAATCATAAATATGACGAAAAAAAAATCTGACGGAAAGAAATGAATATAGATAAATTATATTGAGTTAAACTGGTATTTATTACACAAACATCGCATCGCAACTCTTTTTATTATCATAATTCAAACCCTACAACCCACTTATAACTCGTTTTGAATTTTTATTATTTAATTACTTATTATTTATTAATATGTATAGCCCATTTAGCTTGCATTGCAAGTAAAAAATTGAAATAAAAGCACATCATCAAAACTATACAACGCATCCAAAGAGTTACCATAATTTTTGATGTATTCGAGTCCTTTATTATATTATAAAATGACCTATATCAGCTACGTGATAAGAAAATCTAAAATATAGCGGTGATTCTAAGACTCGTGTCAAGATAAACCCAATAACAAACGATAACTTTGTGATAAGATGGATCTAATCGCTTCAATTCAGGACAGCGTGATTGATATTATGTCACATTTGTGATATCTTTATTAGTACATTTTCGCCGCAATTATGATGATCTTAGGAGTGAAGAACGATAAAATTGCACTGGATAATTTTCTGAAAAATACAGCAATATTTTATTGAAATGGAGGATGATTGATGAATGACTATAATATACTTAGGTGTACTCAAAAATATTTTCTAGGTTGAAGTTTTATAAACTGAAGATTATTTTCAATACATATTACAATTCGCCAAATGGTGTGAATTCAAGTTGTCTTCTTCAATATTAGTACATACTTTGTTATTGAAGTAAATACCATTCGTACCAGCAAGAAATTACAAGTCATTATTTTAATAAGATTTACATAAAATCTACCGCAATAAACTGTATAGCTCGCAAATAAATATAATAAAGATTAGACATAGGTAGTCAATGTATTGTCATCGTTGGCGTGATGGTTTTTTCCTTCCATTCGCAAGGGTCGTGGCGAGTCTGTGAGTGTCACTCGTGCCGTATCAATCTGCAATCTAATCTGTGGATTTGTCTGTCTATTTGACTATGGAAATTTCTCAACGCTTTTTGTTTTAGCTATCGAGTTGTCATCTCACGTCTATTACGGGTGTTAATGGTTGTAACGGAGTAAATAGAACAGAAGTATATGATCTCTTACAATTTCAAAGCGCTATGGAGAGGGTTACGCTTGGAGTTTCACTGTGCGATTGGAAAACTAAAGTCACCGACATGGCGACATAGAATCACAAAACTTTAGCGGCAATGATAATTATGACAATGATAAATCAACTATAAGCGAAATATTCTAGATAGATATGGAAAATCTTACGGTGACAAATTGGTATATTATATTATATACCTATATAGGTATCTGCCGTAGTATTTCTAATTCTATGTCAGTTCAACCCACACAATAAGTAGAAAAGTAATAACGTTTTCTTAATTTTAGGTACGATCGTCTTAGCAGGCCTGTGCCGAAGTGAGTCCTCTCCTTTGGTCGTGGGGAGTCTGCTTGGTAACACAGGGGATGCGGTTAATATATTTTTATAACATGAAGAGTGAATATTTTTTATTGGTTGGTCCAATACTTATCCGGTAACCATGTAGCTAAGAGTAAACCTAGATTCAATTTATTTTCACCAGCATAGCAGCGAATTACAATAAATTTTAAACTACGTAATATCACAGTAATATTTCAAACGTTAGATCTAGTTACATAAATTATGTGTCTAAGTGCACAATGTTCTATTTATGTTAAATATAGCGTAACTTGTAAATTTATCTTAACCGTGGGCTTTGTAACTGGGTCGACTGATTAACAGCTTAAGGTGTTGGTTGAACTAATAATACATTATACAAGTTAGTATACGAGGGTCACTTATAGGAACTGTAGTAAGCCGTCATATAATTAAACTAGAAGTTAAACAAAAGATTAATATATTTAAAAGCATATTTCAAATCACTTGTGCTTGTACTAAGATTGATAGATAATTTCATCTTGGTTGAATTATTAAAAAATATATTCTACCCTGATCAGTCCGGGTATAAATCAGTGATCATAAAATCATATTATATGTATATGCATGCATATTGCAAAGTTAAAAGTTTGACCTATTATTTATCAAGATTTCAAGAAAGATGTGAACATCAATCTTTTGGCACTAAAAATAACTTAAGTATAGCAGTAATACAACTTGGAATATAATAATAGCAAATAACTAGTACTACAAAATGACTGGTTTTGTAGGTTAGCAACTTCACCCCGACAACGACGAAGCGATGCCTGTACTCATATACTCGTATTACAGACGTACATTATATTGACTTGTACTCTTGAACAAAACAATTTTCGCACCTGTGTATATTGGCATAGCATTGACGTTTCGACACGTAGCCGCACGTAGGCTGTGTGCTGGAACATGCCAAGGATGAAGTAGACGAGGCTGTTGCAAATGGACGGTTAATAGTGATTTTCCGGTCATTAAACAGAATGGAGTCAAGATTGTCACTTCACCGCTTCTTCGTGTACCTGTCATTTCATTTCCATTGCTTTTTTTCAGACCGTACTGAAAAGATGAGTTGAGGCGCTTATATACCTAATAGTAGTGCATTAGTTTTATAGGGTTGGAAAAATAATACCCAGTTACATTTTTTTTATTCGATAGACTTTACCCCTAGAATAAAATTAGATTATACCTTTCAAATTACAGGGAAAACAATTGAACCAAAACAATAAAAGTGTACAAAAAAGGGGTCTTATTGCTAAGGTATTTCTGCTAGGCAATCCTTCCTCTGGGTTTAAGAGTGAAATAAAAAAAATAAACACCAAGAGACCAGACGTCTGCCTTCAAAGCGACTGTAAAATAAAAACTGCAAATAATTTAGTATCCATTGTGTGCAGTTTGAAACAAACCGCCAGCCAGCTTCTTTGAAAAGCAATAACTTCGTCCTCTAATTTTATACTCATTGTTTTATTATTCTGCAGAAGAATTTAAGAATGCTATTGAAAAGGGCTAAAGGACATTGTTTCATGAAAGATAGAAATGGTATTGTCTCGGTGTTTTAGTTGAATCTATTCAAATGGTGATAAGATAATAATATTACCATTTAACAAGTTTCATATTATGACATTCACGAGAATGTACATATACGTATAGTTGAAGCTTCATAGCTTCATTTTATGACATTCATCAGAATTTCATAATATGAAGCTATGAAGAGTCAACTTGTCTGAACAGTTTATTTAATTTTAAATTCGAAAATTCCACCTATTCAGTTAAAAATAATACATTTGTAACTATACTTAAAACGCAGTAAAATATATGAATAATTCATAGTAAGCTGTAAATGTTCCAAATGCTCGTCTGAGTGGCCGGATACGGTAACTGTTGGATTAATTAATAGTAAAAAATTCAAGGGCAAGTCGAGGACCCCGCCGGAGTTTTGACCCCGGAGTCGACGTACCCGAATCGAATCCAAGTCACGTGTGTAGATGTAGTCCCCTAAAGAACTTTATTCATACCAGACTAATATTATAATCGCTAAAGTACTTTTAAAATAAAATTTGGTTCAGAAATTCTGGTGAAGCTTAATAAGTAGAACTTTAATGACAAGTGTAGTAAAATCACAGAATACCAAATAGTAGTCCCTAGTAAAATTTTAAAAAATGGTTGATTTTTACGACCAAAATATAAACGATCATGTTCAGACAATTATTAATGATAAGTACTTTGATTTAATGGCTCTTAATTAGAAAACACTATTAATTAACCAGCTGTTATGTATTTGAAGGGTTTTTAAATTTCTTAGAATTTACATAACTTTTCATCCCTTATTTTAATCCTATAAGGGTGCGAAGTTCAAACCTATTGATAATTTTTATTTTGAGTCCGTAAAAATCATTGTTCAAGATGTACTGTAAGCTCTTTCTGTTATCCATCATTTCTAGAGTAAGAGTGTGTTAGAGATCAAGCCACGTTTTAAATAAACAAATATATATTTTTTAAAGCAGTACTAATTTAAATTGATAATTCAGAGTATAATCGTGGTCTCGATTATTTTCTCAACCAGAGAAGTAAACAGCTTATTTTGATTTCAGACCAAAGTTCAAAGCATGTTGTAAATACGTTAATGACACACATTCAGGTTTTAGACAAACATTAATGTTTGTTTTGTTTATATCTAGTATTTTGGCGTCAACGTAAGAATTTACTTGAATGGTCGCCAATGCAGACTTGGCAACCATTTAATCCAGACGATATGCATTCTTAGTTCGACATAGTTAGTACTGGTCGTACTCAGAATAATGGCTTCATTCTCTGAGCTTTATGGTTATTTTTAAGTGCGTCGGTGACGATACAGTCTGGACTTGCATAGATAAACGTCCGACAATTTATTTTAAATTATACCTTTTATGGACTTCTACTCAAAATCGATTTGCAAAGGAATGTCTAGGACGGCTCGTTAAAGTAATTTAACACTAGAAAATATGTACTACAATTCCGTGTAGTGGAAGTGTCTCCTCCGAGTTATACAAATTACCACAGAATACAAAATACAAAAAACGAAAGTAAAATAATCTGAAAAAAATTATGACAAAACAGACAGAATTCAATCAAATCACACTAAAGCTGTACTATTTGATTGAACAACTGGTAAAAATATTTATCGTATCAATCAGAGGTGTCATTATTTAACATGATAAATATTTTTAAAATTAATTTAATGTACTACTTACCTACTTAACCCATCTTGTGTGCTCTATCAATCATGGTAAATGTAAACTTATATTAAATTAAAGTTTAATTTAAAAAGCAGATGTATACGTTTATCCTTCCTCACTCATCCTAGCATAATAATGACTATACCCTAATAAATCACTCGCCATAATCCACTTCATGAACTAGATTTCAGAACCTATTCATAGATCGATCTTTCTTTTAGTTTCGTAATATTAGCTTCGTTACAGTTACTTGCATCACCATTGACGTCATATAGGTAAGAAACCCTCGAAGAAATGGGTCAGATTATCCTCTTTCGACAAACTTGCGTCAAACAGCAATCTATGACTTATTATATTTTGAAATAAAATTCATGGTTAAGTATTAAAATTCTTTCTCTACTCAAATAATATAGCAAATTGATTATTAATTGTGCAAATACGTTTTATACTTATTTGTAAATGAGTATAATTTTTGAGTCCTTGAATTGAAAACGAATGGTCTTGTGACCCCAATATTGTAGAGTTATTAATAAAAGTAACTGGATATGGCAGACGTGCCCTGAATTTAAATTCTGGTTCTGAGAAATACGTGGGGTTCATTTTGTTCTGTTTGCTATAGAGGTGGTCCGCTATATATTATACTGATGGATGAGCCTACAATTAAACCGGTGTCTCTTACCACTTCATACTTATCATTTATTTCAACGACCCCGGATCATGTCACACACTCGGCTTCTCTAAACATAGGTAAGCCAGATAAAACTAGAGTACTGAAACTGGACTAAACCCACACGCCACTCTTCTCCTTGTGTCTATTTATGTGGTCTATATTTAGCATAATACGATAACACGACGTAACAATGTGGGCCATATTTTATCGCAGGAACCGCGCCTTCTCATTGTTCCGGAATTCGGAAGGCACGTATTCAAAAGAGATTAAGAAGAAACATTCATTATGTCATTAACTAAGTATTTTAAATATCATAATCTTAATCCTTTTCTGCTAGCTTTAATATTCGTATTCAAAGGTATTGTTTTGATTTCCAAATAATTTAGAGAAGATAATATTATTTAGATGGATGTTACAAATCTGTAATGCTGTATTTATTATTAAATAATAGATGTGTTTGCACGTATTAGCAGTTGAAAGGAATAGTTTAATTTAGCTTCACTGGTTTTAAATAAATCAAAATAATGTTTAAATTTAATAAAACACACAGGTCGCCAATTTTATTTTCGCCAGATATCTACCGTATGGATACAGTATAAAAGCGAACTGAAATAAATTCGTAATTCTTCTCTTCACTATAAATTAAATGAAATTCCTTAAATCACAAATCAGTAGTACTTTAGTATTTTAAAATTTTATATGAACGTGCCAATTGCCAAGATTCTGATCAGCAACCGGCCACGGATGTGTGTGTAGGTCAAATTACCTACTTCTTATTATTCTGTTGCCACGGCACCTCTACCTACTAGTTAAATATGCGTGGGGGATACCTTATACCTACCTATAACTTATTATGAAATTATTGAAAATGTTTTAGAGTACATAAGTCAGTTACGTATCAAATATTTTTGTTACTAATTCTTTATTTATATTGAATGGTTTTCGCTGGTAAATTATGAAACAAACCGAGGTTTAAATCAGTCGTCAACATTTTATAAACTCGTATGAAATATAATTATATACCTACATATATATATAAAACATTATACGCTAAATATGTAACCGGGTCTTTACCGTTGTTGCCATGGGAGATAACCTTCAACTAATGCGATTACGTCACAATTACGTAACAGGCTTCTGACTTCTTTCGATCGACGTTTTATTTGACTTAAAAATTTCTTACAATACAGAATTTTTCTAAGTTATGCCGAACTTTCGAAGGTAAATACCTAAATATCTATATTTTATATAACCAAGCAATATTTCTCCGAGTTGCTTATGTACGTAATCTTCTTTTGTTATCAATAGGTATTGATACAGCTCATTCCATTCATTGAATATTCTAGATATTTTTGTTTATGTTTCATGAGGTAGCAACAGTTTAATAAATGTCCTCGTCGCTCAGACCACTTGACCACACAATCGCAAGTAGACGAGACACTGTGTCTGATGAAATGTCTTACATTAGCAGTAGGTATACCTACCTATAGTTACCAACCGTCATTGTCTTCTACGACCATGTTTGGACAGACAATGCGCGTTCCATTTTGTTAAACATTCAAAGGTCAAAAGAATAAGAAATGCTATTGATTAAACACCCCACCAAAGCGATCGGAGATATATATTGTCACAATAGAATTTTCTAAAAGTAAGTATCTAAAAAAATGAAGTTCTAAAATTTTTACTCAAAAATAAAATATAATAGGTATCAGGGCAGTTTTGATTATTTTAGGTTTTATTGTGGCTTTCATTTTAGCAAGGTAGGCTATTTCTTTTTTAAGACATTTTTAAATTATTTTTTACAGGAATAATAGGCATTGGTCCTATTTTAGGTAAGTAAGTATAAATAGACATTTAAAAATAAAATGCCTTGTAATTTTTTTTAATATAAAAAAAATGTTTTGAACTTGGTAGGTATAAACGAACTATTATAACTATTGTAACTGTATCAGACATTACATAATTGTAATAAAATAATTATTTCTTTGTCTTTCATTGTAATAAAGGAATCTTTACAAAAACATATCTCATCAGGGGGGAACAGGTGTCAATCAACGCATTGGTGGGAAACCACGTGTAAGTTAATAAAATGTTTGTACAGTTAAGTATAGCGTTATAATTACTCCATTATTATGATATAAGGAGCAATAATTGTCACGCAAGCCTATTGTGATATTTGCCGTTGGTTCACACAGCTTTTGTTTCACTCCATATTTCTTTACACATTTCCGCTTTTTCATACTTTATACCTATATACTTATGAATTATGATCTTTTAATCACTAGAATAAAATACTGTTAATGTTAAGCAGTAATATAAAGAGCATAAAAATAGACGCAAAATATCACGGTAAAGAAAGTTACGTATGTATTATATAAAAAATCGGCGTGTGACGGACTTTATACCGACTTCATTTTCTTTTCTTTTTTTTACTTTTTTTTAACATAACTCTTTCTGTGTGTGAGTGTCGTACGAAGTGAGAAGATATGTCCAGAGAAACAATTTAACAAAGGCAGGAAAGTTGACATGTGTGTGTGTATTCAACAACAATCGCGATTTCAAATACCCTACCTGCCTGCTAAAAATTGAGATTCTGGCTCTCCCTTTTTTATTTGATTTGATGTTGATCCCTTCGAGGGGTAGGACGTCTAGCAGTGATTTTTTACAGATCATAGTCTTTTTTTTTAATTGACCTATGCTTGAGTCGAAAAGGTACGACGGATCAAGCTTCACCGGACTTGCGGGGGAGCGGAATACTCTACCCCAAAAAAAGTCACATACTAACGCGTCTAGGGCAGATTATAGTCGTATAGTATGAACGTACATAACTTTTTGGTAAATATATAGCTCAGATTTTTTTTCTATAAAAGAGTATCTTGACTTCAAAACGTTTGTGGAACTTCACAAACGAACTGTGCCCGTTGCAAAATAAAACTTAAACAGTAACTGTCAGAAACCGTTAGTAAATAGAAAGTAAAAGTCACGTTTTTAGCACGCACGTGAGAGAACTCTGATACGATTAGGTGCAACAAACAAATGTTATTTAGTAATCATAATCAATCCCAAGTTGTAAACGTTTTTGTTCTGATAAAAGTTACGTATTGGAAAAAGCATTACATTTCTTGTAGTGTAAAAAATTTACTTTGAGGTCGTAGAGCGCAAGTTTTCCTTGCTATTTATTAACGTATTTTTCTAAAGCTGAATTGTCATTACTAAATCTATAAATCATTGATGAAACAGACAGTTTTCACAATCTGAGACGTTTTGAAATGGTTTTCTGCACGGGTAAGACAAACATAATAACAAAGACACTTCAAGAGCTCTATCTAAAAAAAATATCGCAATTTGTGAAAAATCTAAATTCTTAGGATGTTAATATTCAAGGTAACTCGCGTTACTTTAGAGACGCCGGGTATAGACATTTCATCCAATATCTTACTTAAAACTAAAGAAGTGTATAAATACACCAATTTTCAACTTATAATGAAAAGTTCGATCGTAATAATTATATTGAATGAAATATCTACACTCGGCGGCTCTGAAGTAACGCGAGTTACCGTAAGTAAATAGACCCTAAAAATGATTTGGTATACATATCTGGAAACACTCATACATAACTTTTGATGCGTAATTTGCGTTTTATTTTCTTTTTATTTTCTTTATAATAACAACACTTAGATCAGTCTGAACAACTTCCAGCCGTTTTCTAGACGAAACGAATCTCAGTCATGCACTATATTTATTTTACTCCACACTTTTGGCGCTCGCGCCATTAATTTCACCTCGTTTTAATAAATAAAAATGATGTACACAGATTTTATATTTTCGTGGAAGTCAATGATACGGTTGACGTAGAATTTATTTACGTTTCTGCTTCCCAGACTGTCTGGCTGGCGAAGGATCTGTGGATTCAAACATATGTGTTCTTGTCCAATCGTAAAAGTGTCGCTAAACATTAAAAGACACTTTCGATAAAATTAATGTCCGTTTTAGTTCTATAAACTAGTTCTATTTTGACACTCCAAATTGTGTGCGACAGTATTATAAGTATATAAAAAGTAGGTACCTAAATAAAAGTATATTATATTATATATAATACAGACACTAAAGTATGTAATATGTAGTACTTCATATAGGGTTGATATGAAAGAGAAATAAGTTTTGTAATACATTGTAATAAAGACTGTAGTAATTTCAAGACAATCATGTTTTATTTTATAAACTTTATAGATTTCAAAATAAAACAGCGTGCATTGTGCAGTAACACTTTATGAAGTTTTAATGGAATCCTATAACATAGCATATTATTATTTGACGAAGTGGATAGTAATTATTTCCAAAACCGCTGATCTCACGAAATGGGTTAGAAAATATAAAACTATTTAATAATACCATGAAACCCATCATCGGTACGAGCCTCCACAAACATACCCGTAGTCGTAGTAAACTTTAATTTGTTTGTCTCGTGATTCTGTTTTGTTTGGTTTAGTGCAGTTTACATTGTAGCAGCATATCTACTCGACATGCGATTTCTCGTAAACACAAGTTAATGTGGCCTTTGATGCAGATATAAATGTAAGAAACCAAAATAGATCTCCTATTTTGATGTGTTTTGTGTTTCAGTCTGTAACAGCGTAGTATTCGTATTAAACATGTCAGATGACTTTCATGGAAACAATGACATTATTTATTTTCAAAAGAGTAAATAGGTCATCATTTCCTTAAATGAGTTGTTCTGGGAAAACGAGACACAAAGAGCGTTGTTTAAATATACGCTTTTTCCTGCAAAAATGCTCTAACTGGTGCTTTAATAAAACTACTTCGGGTTGTCTTTTGTTTACTTATCTTCATGTCCAATTGATAGTGTAACATTTTATGAGTTCTAGTTAAATTCACGCACGACCGCCTATTTTCAAGGAAACACGTAGTTGAAATATCCAATTGGCTTAGAGATTTTTTCCTGTTTGTTTGAGTAGGAATGTTCTATCACTTTAGTTACCGGGAATCAGAGACAGATTCGGAAGCGGTCAGTTTACGGTATTCCATGTTCCTCTTCAGACTGCCCGTCTGGTCTGGATCATGTATATTTGGATATGTACAGTAGCATAAAAATATACCGGATACTTTGACCTTGACAACGCCCGTGTTCCGTAGCGGTAGGGTTGAATTTCGTAGTGCGAGTGTCCAGGAACATGTGCTGGCTACTGTTCTTCCCGAATGTAAATAAATATAATATCAACCTTTTTGATTTACGGTACTAGGTATATCGTAAACAGAGTTATTCTAGGTATAATTTATAGATTTAGTCAGTGATTCACCCTTGTGAAATATTGAAATATAACATTTAAGAGTTAGATGGATTGGCAATATCATTGTGTTTATTATAAAAAAATATTGATGTTCGTTAATCTCCCTTTCTTGAAAACAGCTCGACCGACTTGGATGTATTTTGTTGTTTTTAGTATCTAATACAGAATTCGTATAAAACAGTAGAAACCTATGAATATTCTCGGATCAGCTGTAAAATATATCGAAAAATCTGTGATTTTGCAAACTTGACAAGAATTATCTCTTTAGATACGTTTGTCGGGTCTACTGACTGGGTCTACCATATTATTTAATTATTGAATTAATGGGTACCTATAGTATTCTATAATATTTCTTATTTGTTCATTTATGTTTTTCAAAACAAAACAATACCCCTAACAGTATTATGTGTTTGTTTGAAGTTAAATGTTATGTTATTTTGTATACTTTTAACCTTCCAATGTTTATCAAGACAACACACTTGTTATTATTCAAGACAGTGTGTAATATAAAGAATATACGTAGTACATAATAGAAAATGTCATTCACCTTTGTTAAAAGAAAATAATATTTCAAAAGTGCCTGTGAGTCTTTTCAAAACGAATAATAGCACTTTTATTTCTTCCTGTACGATTTCATCACACACACAATTTTCTATTATAACAAAACACACAAAGGTTATCGACCCGGCGCAGTGCAAACTGCAACCAGATTGCATTTGCAGCCAGATTGAACTGAAATCGCACGCGCGCTCGTATTTGCGTGCATGCAACCATAATGCTTCTCGTATCGATCCCGGTTTACGACAATGTCGATAATACACGAGTTTGTTCACCTGCCTTTTCCGGTTGAGCGACTTAACAAATCGTTTCTCGTACAATTTTAGTGGTCGCAATTAGGGCAAAACCAGTCTTTTCTAGCACGGAAACAGACCGTTCAATAAACTAATAAGTGTGAACCATTTTTATGGCTTCCAGCAAATTTCTGGAACAACTTATCGCAATATCGCTGTAAACTAGTTTCTGGTGAAACTGTTATTTTTTATTACTGAGCCAGAACTTATACCTAGTTTTATATAACTTATCAAATTTGGGTAATTTTCTGTTGACATATTCAATAATATAATGTAATACCTATAAATGCATTACTAATTCTTGCCGGACAAAAACCTCTGTCTATTTGTCTTGCATTAGACTGATTTCCTTCTTTTTTGTTCAGAAAACGCAACTGGCAACTGCACGGCTATATAGCCTTTGTTAGATACAAATAAAGGAAACTGTAGAATTGAAGATTCTCTTTATTCACAAAAACAAAAGTCTAGAAACGTTTACATCAGAGGACAAATAAATTTGGAGCACAAAGAGATACTAACTACTGTGAACAAAGAATGAAGACTTCGTCTTGATCTTGAGTGACAGACAAATTCTAGAAGACAGTAATATTCAAAATTACAAGCATTCAAAAGTCGAGTATTATAGTAATAAAAATACATCTCTATTTTAAAAATATCTAAATTGTGAGGACTTCTTTTTTAATACATAATATTATGTACTTTAGGTTTTTAGTGGACACTCTGTCACGTAAAGTTGTTGTTTATCCTAGATGTATTTTGCTATGAATTACAATGTCTAGCTAGTTCCAATCTACATAATTACATAAAGCATATATTTGTAAAGCACGCAGTCAATATATTAACTCATTCGACTTATCTTACGCGTGTCGCGGGATTGCACTTGGGTTCTAAATGTGAACCGGCAGTTCCTACCTGCGTCAGAGCCGGATTGGGGTTACAGTTTTCATTTTATTTCGACTTCCACCGTCTTTCTACAACTGTTTATTTAACCTAACTATGCTAGTTATACGCATCCGGGAGAAGGAACCATGTATCTACATTAAAAGAGTAAAGAATAGAATAGTCGTTACTGTACACTTCATAATATAGAATAGCATAACTTATAAAAAGGATAGAACACAGCTTGATTGCTGAGTAGAAATTTGTACCAGGCAACCATAACATTATTAATTTGCATTTCATATTTCTAAACATTCAAAAGTGCCCTAATTTATTCTTCCTTTTGACAGTTCATTATAATTTGTTCATACTTTTATCTAATACTAGCTTTTCGCCGCGGCTCCAACCGCGTTAACAGTTTTTCCTTTGGGAATGAGGCTTTTTCCCGCGGTAAAAGGTAGCCTATGTTACTCAGGGTGAATGTAGCTTTCAAATGGTGACAGATTATTTGAAATCGGTTCAGAAGTTTCGGAGTCTATTCGATGCAAACAAAAAAACAAACCTTTCCTCTTTATAATATTAGTATAGACTAGACTAAATATACTCGGATTAAAGCTTTAGCTACGTCTAAATCAATAACGTATTATTTATTACGTATACTGTTAGTTACATCCGCAATAAATCAATATTATGACATTATTAGAATTGACGG
The DNA here is from genome assembly GCA_948473455.1 of Teleiodes luculella. NCBI lineage: Eukaryota > Metazoa > Arthropoda > Insecta > Lepidoptera > Gelechiidae > Teleiodes > Teleiodes luculella. Next base: position 8,758,642 of record OX419589.1, read on the forward strand.
GACTTATTTATCAAATACACCGACTGAAAGACGAAGCGTATTGATCGATGAATAAAATAAACTTACCCTTTTGGTAGCGTAGTTTATTTAAATATAGAACGCTGCGCTAACGCCCCCTTTGACGTCAATGCTGACATTTGGGCCTTGGTGTTGCAACGCTACGCGATACAGCTTTAACTACCCGTGTGAGTTATATCCCCTTTTAATTATTGCTCGCTGAACTATTTACTACCCATTCTAATATTTTATAGCGTCAAAGAAAACCCAAGTTTGAAAGCGGTTTCATAGCGCATAGTACAACTTTACATCTGGCCTCGCCTTTATCTTTTACGATTAACAATAAAAATATAAAAAATGAAATGCATAGGTAAAATATAATATTTTTAAAAACAATAAAATATCAAGACTGTTGGAATGTTTGACCAAATGTAAACAAACTTTAGTGAAAATATATAGCTGATGTTGCAATAGCCCAAAATTAGCATGTGCGTGCATAGAGATGCGTTCTAAAAAAGATGGTTCAGAAATAAACAGTAGGGTAACTGTGGCAGTATCTGATCTCTTACAATATGTTTTGACTCTACTTCTTTATTATAGTTCATTAACAGCTCATATATGTCCCCACTCAGGGGCTTAAGCCTATCCTGAAATAAGGTTGAGTGGGCCAAAATTTTAATTATATTTGCAAAAAAAACTAGAAAATTATAAAGTAAGTCTATGAAGAATAACAACTTGATAGTATTGTTTCATAATTGAAGATAAATAATTTTCATAAAGTTTTAATTAATTTAAATTTACGTGCTCACGATTAAGTATTGACTGTATTTTTGTTTTTTTGTGAACTAAGGAAAACCTTATGGAAAATCGCTCAGCTTCGTATTTTTATTTATTGGTAAATAAGACGTTGTAAACAATGATGTAGTATTTTACAGTATCATTAATTAATTTATCAAATAATTTTCCTGTGTTGTTGCCATTTTTCCGAAACGAATTGACGAAAACACGTAACAAACACAAACATGTTGTAGCAAAATAAAAGTACAAGAACTACAAATTCCAAAGCTCAAAGCATTTACTAATTCGTTTAAAAGGGTCCCAACGGCCTAGACATTTTATACTTACAGATATTTCACAAGGTTTAAATTTACGTTCGCCGTCAATAAAAGCTCGGGTTACCTCACTGGTTGGGTGGTCTATTGGCAGAGTTTGTAGGGCGTCTATGACGTCACAACTAACCCAGAAAATGCATTGGCCCTTCAGCGTATTACGTGCGATGTACGGTACCGGCCAGCCACACGTGCGCCCTGATTCTTTACGGCTTTCGGGCTTATACTATACTACGTTAGAACGTAGCTTAATTAGAATTGTAGATAAAAAGTTTTTCCAATGCTTAGCGTTCATAATTTATGTAAGTTGTTGTTGTCATATAGTACCCCAGTGGTACAGAGGGCCTTCGTGAGAAGTCTCCATCCCTTCCTGTCTTGTGCCTCGCGCTCCGCATCTCCCCAGGACAACCCCGCTGCTCGGCCAAAATATGTATATGTAAGTATAGAAAGATATTATGCAGGAATAAGAAACGTTAAGTATAATGATTTGAATTCGTTAAACTAAAGTTACGTTTACAAGTTTACAACACATTCGTACTAATAAATATCTTCCATTTTTCATACTTTGGAAGTAAATATTTAGCTTTATGCGTTACGCAAAATTTATCAAACACAACTTTAATCATCTTCCTTTTTTTGAGTCGACAACAACTCAGATGGTCTCGGCTCAAAAACCAGCTACATGAATAGCGTCGTCAGCAGCCTTCATCAAGTCTTCTCGCATGCAGGCGATAGGACAAGAAGGGCAGCTAATGATACTTTTGACGGTTAGGTAAAGTGAAACTTTGTTTTATGACTACATAAAAGATACACTCTATAACAGTTTACTGTGGGATAAAGAGTGATCAGGGCCTCTCCCTTTCGGCAGGTGTCGAAATTCCCATGCCAGAAGAGCAGGTTGGGTATCATAGTTGTTTATAGGAGAGTAAACGTTACTACTTAGTTATGTACTCGCTTCGAACGACACTAACAAAAAGAATTTAAGAAGTGAAACTAAACCAATAAAATTGATGCTGATGACTACTTGGATGTAAGCAAAAATCTTCACGAATCAAATGAAAGATGACTGTTAATTTATTAGGGGTTAATCTTCGTCGTCAAATTAAGCAGTTAGTGGACTATTTTGAGACAAAACAGAATCAGCCGAGACGGGCAGACGGTTAAATCCGTCTTCAAAAAGCCGTGCTGCGTATTTTGGACGGAAGCCACACGGAGCATCGTAAATGTGCCACCTTGATGATTTGTTATTGTTACGAGTATCATTGGGCAGATTCATAAAAAAAACTGGAATCGATCTAGTTCCATGATTCTTTCTAGAAAGAATAGAAGGTTTTATGTTTATGTACGCTAGTACTACTATTACATAATATTTGAAATTATAGTGTCCTTTCCAATAAAATTGTCTTGCTTCGTTCAGTTGTTCTTCCGTAATACTGATGTAGATGAAGAGATCTCTTTGTAGAGATAAGCTCGCCTTTGCAATTAAGTTTATAAGAAATTTTTGTATTGTTTATGTGCAATAAAGTATATTATATGTAGAGTATTCAGACTTTTCTTTTGACTCTTAATTTATCTTATATATAAAATTCTCGTGTCACAGTGTTCGATTCCATACTCCTCCGAAACGGCTAGACCGATTCTCATGAAATTTTGTGAGCGTATTCAGTAGGTCTGAGAATCGGCCAACATCTATTTTTTATCCCAAAAAAAAAAAAAAAAAAAAAAAAGGAACGCGGGCGTTGCCGTGGGCGGACAGCTAGTATGAAATAAAATTAAAGTCAAGTAACACAACAAGCTTATAAAGTACGAATACGAGAATATACACTTAATACAACAACAACAAACATAACAAAACAAATAAACATTGAACATTTAATAAATATATAGATTTCGCTGAAAACCAGTAGATAATTTTCTCATACAACGCATATACATGAAGTCATGCGCAACTGCTATCGTATCAAAACAATGCGCATTTTCCTGTTCCGATTTACGATAATTTATGAAAAATATTTGCAATTTTTATCTTGACATGATTTTCAAATCAAGTAAAAGTTATTATGTGAGATTACAGTTGATGGATTTCATAATAATGTGATGTTCAAAACAAAAACAAAATAATCGATCGTTAAAATTATGAACTTCCACTGACAGGAAATGAAGTAAGAATATTTTTGTATTGTCTATAGATATTTATGAGTAGGTAGATTCATTTCCCAACATGTACCTACTCGTATAGAGAAATATATTGCATAAGCTTCGCATCTGATTACAAAATAGGTATAATTTAACCCTTATTAACCGATTTCAAAAACTCTTTCACCATTTACCGCGGGAAAATGCCTCATTCCCACGGGAAAAATTGTTAACGCGGGCGGAGCCGCGGCGGAAAGCTAGTAATGAATAAACTCAAAAACTACTGAACCGATTAAAAATTCTTTCACCATTAGAAAGCTACATTCACCCTGAGAGGCTACCTTTACTGCGGGAAAATGTCTCATTCCCTCGGGAAATACTGTTAACGCGGGCGGAGCCGCAGCGAAAAGCTAGTAAATCATAATCTTACAAACTGTGGTTTTAAATAACATTTATATGAATAATTCTCAGAAGCTCTGCGTCTGCGCAGTGTCTGCAAAAGAGCAATGTTTTATGATGATTGATTTGAAGAAATGTCAAGCTGACTCACAGTTGATTATAAAGTACCTAACTAGCTTTTCGCCGCGGCTCCGCCCACGTTAACAGTTTTTCCCGTAGGAATGAGGCATTTCAAAAAGTAGCCTATGTTACTCAAGGTGAACGTAGCTATTTAGTGGTGAAAAATTTTTTGAAATCGGTTCAGGAATTTTTGAGTTTAATAATTACAAAACACACACACACACAAATACAAATCTTTCTTCTTCATAATATTTGTATAATTAAAATGTATTGCGATGTTTATCTGCCTCCGAGACTGTTTCGATCAAAATATTATTGTGTTTATGTTTTTACTTGTGAATAGAGTACAATTTAATTTACTTGTAAATTATACGCAATGTTTTCCGTTATCTATATGTAAAAACCTTGTTTTATTTACATGAGCAGATATAAATTTCCACACATAAATCTATCATAAAAACTTACAAAGAATTACTTATCTATGCTAGTTACAAAAGAATAACAATAAATTTATCTAAAATCTTGATAATTATCGTGTCGTAGAATTTTTTACTTTCAATACCTACTTAGATAATGTTATTTACAAACAACAGATATTAAACTATATCAAAATAATAATATCCGTGATAAAAAAGCGGCTTCTAAGTTGTTTAAATTATTTTCATAAACAACTGTGTTTACTTGAACATATCACAGAATACCAAATATGAACATATAAACAAAACACGGTGTTGAACTAGTTGTGTATTTTACCTATTGCCGTGGAAAATTTGGTAGTTTTTATTTTTATATAGCAGAGTTTTCTAACCAGTTATTTTTATAGAGCATTAAACTCGAATATTCGATATAAAAAAGATACAACCACAACAAACTAAATAATACGATACCTAAAGTGTAACATTTAAAACTCACTTATCGGCTTGAGTTGTATAAAAAATGACCTTTACGTCTTGTCCTCAGTCCTCATCACTAAAATATTCACCCCGAATGCCCGAAGGTTCATAATGTCGTCATAATATGGGCGGTGGGGTCACCCCCAGATGGAAATAGGTTCCTAGCCGCGTCATGCTACGTCACTCAGGTCACTTCGATGTTACGTCATATGGTCGCCATGGACACGATGTGTGTATAACGTTGAAAAATAAATGAAAACCAAAAATGCAAGTTATACCAAACAGATGCGTATAGTTATTCGAAATAATTACAATGATTCTGTATGTAATATTGTAATATATTCTGTATACTGTATGTAATATTGTAAAAACTGCATTTATTTTATGGGCTTTTAACATGAATGTCACAGTAGGTAGTTTGCAAGAATAAAAATCATTTTAAAAAATCGGTATATACTCGTACTTAAAATACTTTTTATAGCTAAGCAAATATGCAAGATGAACCAACGACCTGAAAAAGGTGGCTGGCGGTGACTGGATGAGAGCAGCGGAGGTTTGTGTATCGTGGCGCACACTTGGGGAGGCCTATGTCCAGCAGTGGACTGCTACGGGCTGATAGGAAGTGAATATGGACTGCTAGAGTTTCAAATTCAGCTTCATATTTCAAATTACTGTCTTAGTAAAATATATACTTACTGGCTTGGCTAGTAGCTTTATACGTTCGCTTTTGGGTAACCGGTAAACCACATACGCACCATGTATTAATTGGATGTGAACTCAAACGAGATGTCAAGGCCGATAAGCCAAGGTCACGTCCGTCCGATATGAATGACGACGCGTGTGACGTATGTTAAAGGTTCTTACCTCGTGTTATTGATCCGTCTACAAATATGTCTGATCCACTCAATGGATTCTTAATGGATGACGCATGTCATCATACTAGAATGCTAGAAGATGTTACCACCCAAAGCTGTAATTATAATAACTTAGCCATGCAAATTTACGCACAAAGAATTCTTCAGGTGTTGTTGCTAATGGGATTAAAAAGAATTTTGTTGAAAAAATCATGTTTATAAAACATGTTTTATGGTTGGGGTTTTTTAAGTGTTCTTGCTTATTATACGCGTCACATCCTTGTTTCGGTTCGTCAAATAATAAATAGCTTGAAATTATGTTACTCATGGGGAAAGTTCTCGATCCATATCAAATATAAGTTGAATTTTTAGTAGCTATTCGTATCTGAAATTATTTATATCGTCGATAAAACAAGGCATATCAAGTTGATCGATACATAATTTCATTACATTTGTCATTTCTATTTCTATTATTATCTTTTCTTATTATTTTATGTTTTTCCCCCACGTAGGTTATCTGTGTCGATGAGCTTTTGACGATACTGGTACGAAATAAATAGTACATACCTACTTTGTTTTATTACTATTACATAGTCAACATTATTACGATCAGAGCGTAATATGTGCCGTTTTGAATACATTATTACACCACAGCACCGTCAATGTTACGTTTTACGTTCCAAACTGTCGATGAGAATTACGCGCCGTTTTTTTATGACCGTTTAACTCTATAAGCTTTATTGCGTCGGATTACGAGTAGTTTTTCTAATGTTAAGGTGACGTTGTTTTAGAAGAGACTTGCGACTATTTGTGTCTCGCCGGTGACATTGCAGCCGTATGCGCCCACGCATGCGACGAGGAGGAACGTCACATTTGAAACTGTTTCGAATCGGGTTCTATTTTCGAACGTTGCGCCGTCTGGCGTCTCTGTCCGATTGATGGCAAATAAATAATGATGTTTTATTACCGTTTTGTTAGTGAGAAAAAAAAACGTTACCTACCACAGAACTCAGTAACAGCAAGATAGAAAATTTCGCTCATAATCTCTGTTATGATAGGTCTCTGTGATTAATTAATAATTTGTAATATAAGTATTTATCCATTATTACTGTTATGCCTCAAACAAGTATTTATCCCTCCCTACTAACTTAGTAAACTCTTCTGTCTGTTTGTTATACTTTCACGCCAAAACCACTGAACCAATTTTGATGTAGCTTGGTTTAGAAATAGAATAGATCCTGGGGAAGGTAAAAGACCACATTTTACCACAGAAAATTACGATTGACTCATTTTCACGGGAAAAACTAAAAATAAACGCTAACATTTAGGTATATTTAATGTAAATAATATTGTTTCAAAACATAGTACCTACTCTACTCTACAAGGTCTGTATCAATTTTACTTCCGATCAATAAATAAATAGAAGAATGAGTAACTCATTGGACCACATTATTGACGTCAAACTCATTCGAGTGAGAATAAAGGGACATACCGTATTGAGTTTCTAAATGAAGACCATGACTACGGTTACAAAGACTCATTACAATATTATTTGCACAATGCACATGATATTTGTTGAAAATAATAATTTTCTTCCATACAGCAACTTTCATGTGTGTACGTCAAATCAAATCAAATCAAATCATTTATTTGTGTCAAACATGGTATAAAGGATGTTATATATAGGCGATACAGTACAAAACATGTTTTGCTAATAGCTTAGCATACAAACATAGCAATATAAAATTAATTTTTACAATCAATGGGAAGTTCACAAACCAGTAAAAATATCCTCCATTACAAAACATCAATCTCATACATTAAGGTAATTTTCTAGATATTAAGGTCGTATTCCTTGGAGTTTCTTTGCGTGATCGAATCACAAATGATGAGATCCGTAGGCGAACCAGAGTCACCGACATATCCCGAAGAATCGCTAAACTTAAGTGGCAGTGGGCTGGGCATATTGCGCGTAGAACCGACGGCCGTTGGGGCAAAAAGGTTCTCGAATGGCGACCGCGCGCCGGAAGACGTAGTGTGGGCAGGCCCCCCACGAGGTGGACCGACGATCTGGTGAGGGTCGCGGGAAGCCGCTGGATGCGGGCAGCGCGGGACTGATCATTGTGGAGATCCTTGGGGGAGGCCTTTGTCCAGCAGTGGACGTCTTTCGGCTGAGATGATGATGATGGTGATGAAGGTTGTATTGAAAAAAGTGATTAATACTATAAAAAACGTGTTTCTGCAGCCATTGGTACAATTTTGTCTTGAAAACTTTAAATGGTAATATTTTTATGTCGTCTGGTAATTTATTAAAAGTTTGTACATGAAAGTACATACATGTAAATGTAATGTGTGTATATGAAAGTTGCTCAGTATTCATCAGAATCTGCATTTAAATAAAAAGCTTAATCAATAAGTGGGTAAATATATAGATAAATAAAGCAAAAACTACAATAAGTTATTTCGCAGCCACAACAGTCACGTGAATTCAGAATTCCTGACGTTGCTTTTTTAAACAGTAAGATAGGGAAATGAAAGGAAATTATAAAAAATATGTTTTGGAAAAACATTGAAAGTACGTATTTATTTGCAGGACAGTGACGAAAACTCAAGTTTAAACGTAGAAGCACGTAGAAGACTGCGCAAAAATCTGTCCCGCCTCCAACTAAAAATAACGCGTTCGCATGCGTTTCATTGTCCGCACTCTTCCTGGTCAGATGATGTGACGCCTGTGAAGGCCGCCACTGATAGCAATTTGGAAGAATTTGTCAAAACAAAACAAAACCCGAAGTAAATACTAATTCCTCTTGTCTCGGGCACAGATTATAGAAAAGTAACGCCCGGCGTATCTCATAATAAGTCCTTTGCGTAACTGCAGTTGTTTTGCTAGCTAATAATTTGGATTCATTATTTTAGAATAGAATATACTTTATTGCTCACAAGAGAATACAACATAATTAAAGCAAAACAGGTGTACAAAAGGCTGCCTTATTGGTAAGGTAGAAATTTCTACCAGACAACCCTTATCATTTTATTACCCTTATACCATTATTTTATGAAAGTATCTGTTAATTATAAATAAGTAATAAGAAAAAGACACTGTTTATCTTACTCTATCGAGTTGATGGTGATCTTTATCTATATTTTCGCCGTCTAGAACTCAGCTACCTGGACCAAAACCTCAGTAACAGAACAGTGGTACATACATACAAGGCTCTTCACTTGTCACTGTGGTAATGAACAGGTCCTCAGTTATGCAGCTGTATATTCATAAGATATACTTAGGTACCTATTGTAAATGTGTTATTATCACACTAATATTATAAAGGCGAAAGTTTGTGAGTGTGTGTTTGTTACTTCTTCACGTCTAAACAGCTGCCCCTCTAACATGCCCGGTCCACGTGTGACAGACATAATTTTGTCGTGCGTATTCTCTTATCCTATTGGAGGATATTTCAATATGGCGGGTTTTTTGACAGCTAAATGTGCGACAAACTTTTGTCATAGCACTGCATGTTACGGGGGCTGGAGCGATTTTAATAAAACTTGGTATGAAGTTAGCTGATACCCTGGATTAACACATAGGCTACCTTTTACCGTGGGAACATACCTAATTTTCTCGGGAAAAACTGTTAACTCAAGCGGAGCCGCGGGGTGGAAAGCTAGTATAGTATAATTATTCTTATTTTCTGCAATCCTTGTAAAACTAGCAGTTAGCTTTATCATTGATTGATAATAATCTGGTGACGCCACCTTGTTTCTTAATATAAAGATTGACCCATATTTTAACTAAAACATGAGGCGGGTTGCGTGTGGGCTAGGTTAGTAGGTCGGCACAGTTTTTTATTGGCAGGGACTGCGTTGCATGACCGAATAAAAAAAACATATTTAACGAAAAAAATAGACCATAGTAAAATTGTCAGGATATAAAGAACTTCATGAATGTTCCTGTAAAAATCCAATTCAATTCAGAATGTAAACAAACTGCAACTCTGCATCCATAACAAAGTGAGATTAATGCTTGGGTGAATTCCGTATTAAGAAAAAATATTTAGCAATAAATAGGAAAAGGACATAGGCAGGTTAAGTAGTAAAAGTCTACTACATTATACCTACTTTCTATCCTTATTTTATTGAAACACACATTTGCTAAATAAAATATGCTTTACGATTTTATTTTTACTTAAGAACTTATTTACTTAAAAGATTGATAAGTTTTGAATCACGTGGATAAATTTATAATGAGATTGCTTTAATTGCGCAGGTTTGAAAATAAAATTAAACTAATATTTTTTTCCCATAAACCGCACAAACACGTAAACAAAACAATTTAATTGTCGTTTGCAAAAAAAGGAAGTTTGTTTTTATTTGCAAAGTTATATAGATAGATGGCTGAACAACAAGTTTCATTAACAAAGAGGACAATTAAATTGTTTATAACGACGCGTCGAGTGGGGCCAATTAAGTGGTTTATTTATAACAATAATAGTATCACAACACGGATACGTGAGGAGCCTCAATAAGAGAGGCAACAGAAAGGACATTTAGTTAGTATTCATACCACGCCTATTCTAAGCTTCAACAAAGCCTGCAATTCCTTGGTAATAAGGAAGACGACTACTAATTAATTACTCAAACAATGACCACCTTTAACAGCTCACATTATGTCCCCAGTCCCCACCGAGGGGCTCAAGCCTACCTATCTTGAAATCAGGGTAAAAAAGCCTTAGTTGGCCACTCTGGTCCAGTGCTGGTTGATCAACTTCACTCACAAATTTTAAATTACTTTGCAGGTGTGTGAGGTTGATTCACGAGTTTTCCTTCACCGTAAGAGCAAAATACTACATATGAATTTGAAAATGGAAAACCCATTGGTACGTGCCATAGCTTGAATTGAACCGTGTCTTACGGATAAAAGTCAACGGCCCTAGCCAGCCACTGACGCTCTCACAATCTCAAAACAATTACCTACTATTGTAAAAATATCGCATCCATGGCATTAAATTATGTTGAGCTAATCATAAATTTATTTCATAAATCAAACGCAAAGCTTTTTCTAGACGCATATTTCATCCAGTTAAAACATTGCCTGAAATGAATTCATAAATTTTGGGTTAGATCTTTTGATTATTTACTACAAGTAAGCTTCAGAGTAGAAATAAATTTAATGCTGAAGAAAGTTCCAGAAACGCCTCTGAAAAATATCATTATAATAATAGGTAGGTAATAGATCTCTCTGTTGTTTCTTTATTTTTTCCATCATGCAATTATAACACTTTGAAGTATAAAAGCCACTTGTAAAATTACCTTCATTATGTTCTTGTAAGTTACAAGTTGTAACTAAAAGTTGCGAACTTTTCATTAATTTAAATTTTATCTGTTGCATGGTCAATTCATTCAGATAACGAAAATGTTATGTACTTTTAACACTTTTAAAATTTATATGAAATCTGTAAATTTTCTTCCATATACCACGAAAACACTTATTCGATTCAAATTCAATTGTGTTTTAGAACCCTGATTGTTTGATCAGCGTTTAACTGCATTGCCATTATAAATTACGATAGTTCTTGTAAATCTCGAAACGCAAAAGCGTTGTATTTAACTTCGAAAATCCCGCGTCTTTTTCCTGGCTTGTGAAAATAATCAAACGTCGTTTAATTGTTCCCGTTGCTCTGGAGAGCGTCAGGCTAAATACTGCGCAGTGGGAATTAAAAATAGGTTGTCTAAACAGATTAGCGCTTTACTTCCAAGAATATATAACTCGGTAGCGCAATAAAAAACAAGGAAGTCTGACTTTTTGAACTTCGAGTAAATACAAAACATAGTTTGGACAATGGACAGTCTACAAGATTTTGTTGTTTATTATCTTTACGAGTATTAAGTGCTATCGATGTATCAATATTATTTTAATTTGTTTAGAATTCGGTTAAGTCCTCGGTATATAGTATTTATTATGAGGGTGAAAAATGGTTTTATAAAACTACTTTGAAAGTGAAAACTATTCAGCGTTGATGGAACGTTCTTCGAAAGGGGATGCTATTTACAAAATATACAAACATCAAAATTTGAAAATAAGTTACTACCAGAAAATATAAAAGAAAGGGAGGACGAAAGTGTAGTTTCGTAAATTTTGTATATTAATCAAAGCCAATCCTAGCTAGCTATGAAACTAATATTAATGCATAAAAACATCGGAGAGTAAACTATAAATAAAACATATAAGACACACATCCCCTTGAGAGTCGTGACCGAGGCTAATGTCTTTACCAAGCGCAATAAGAACAGAATGGCCCTAATTCATTAGAGATAGAGTAGAATATACTCCACATGTCAATGCAGCCTCATGGAACTCAACGTGACTCTACTCGTATTGCAGTACAGTAAATGCACTCAGTGTTCGTGACTATTTATAATATCCAAAGGTCTTGGACTGAGATCGTTAGTCATGAATCAGTAAAACTGTTTCAAAGGAATTACAAATAAATTAATCAAGAATTGTCCATTGTACTTATATCGTTGAAGTTTGCATTTTATTCGATAATCTTTCTTTTTGGCGCAGATTCCATCCTGTAAATACATATCGGTTTTTTGCAATACAATTTAGTGTCTTTTGATAATCATAAATAAGTATTGATCTCTAAAATTCTTGCATTTTATGTAGTAAGTGTATTTGTAGTAATGATTAAATTTATTTACACAGAAAGACGATTTCTTAAATTGTTGCATTTTGATGTTGTTTACCTTGTTTTCAGCAGTATGAGGTTAGAAATAACGTCAATTTTTGTATCTGCACCTGTTTATTTAATTTATGAACTCACATGGTTTGAAATGAGAAAATTTACGTGTCTTGTAATAAGTAAATATGTTTGGTTAGACTAAGTTTTTACAGTGACCATTTATGTCTGATTTTTATGTTTATTTCAGTTTCATGTCGGTGAATAATCTAAACTTAAATGAGTGAGTATAGTAATTAATTGGTAATATTTGAAAAGCTGTTGATCTTAAATATGTATATCGCAATATAAAAAAAATCCAAGCATGTAACTAATGGGTATACAACAGTCTAGGAAAACTAATTTTCACACTACGAAAACAAAATACTACAAAATTATAAACTGTGCGTGCGTTTTACTTTTGCTTAGCATTCTCTTTTTCAAGTTAATATAAGTTATTGTGAAGTATTTCGCTTAAATTTACTTTTAAGCTAGCTACCTACCAATAGTAAAAAGAACAATTAATTAAATTTTCAAAAAATACATGAATAAATAATACATAATAACGGGTATGAAACAAAATGCGCAGTTTCCCATAGAACTATTAAATGGTCTGATATATGTATGTATAGGTACTTTGCGACACCAATTACTCTCATAGTTCTTAATTGAAACGCGCACTAGCACCATTGTACCAATTCGTGACCTCTTTTCATATTGACTATTTTATAAACATCATATTTTTTATAACCTACGGCTGTTCTTTTAAGGAATCTTCAAGAAGGACAGCGAAGGTGACCGGCATTGGACGTCGATGTCAACACCGCAATAGCAGTCCTTGTAGAGTAGTCCGATCAAATGCTGGTTACGAAGCCATTTATATTTAAGTATTATCAGTCGATACGATGGTTTAGGGGTCCTCAATTTAGTAATGAAATGATTTGTGGCGCCTTTTTAGTAGCGACTTTGTTCAATTACAATTGGTGAAGTCGTTATTTTAGTGGCATGTAATTATTACAAATTAAGGCCTGGCACGATCATCATTATGTAGCTACTTCCTTCTTTTGACATGTTTAGTTTGTTTTGGCGCTTGGTAAATTTTTTATGCGAAATACCTAACAAAAAGTAATATTGCCGTGCCAAATAAAGTTAGAAGGTACTAAGTACCATATTTGGTAGGTCCTTCTACCTACTTACACTATTAGTAATAGATTGGTAACCGAAAAATGCATTAAAAAAGTTAAATAATGAATTAGCTAATATGTTACATACCACACCTATATAAAGTTCGATTGTTTCAGGATTTATGATATGAGTACTAACTATATGTAGGTACTCGTAATTGTGTTTTGTCTATCCTAATTTGTTATATAAAAAACATAGCATATAAAATCCCAGCATAAAACTATAATCTAATAAATGTCACAGTAACTATTGCAACTCTAACATAACCACTTTTTACCGATTATGTAATGCATTACGTGTTCGTACAACAAAGTCTAATTTTGTACGGGAAATCACAAACCAATGTATTGTGGTATTGTTATGACTATTCTGTACAAACGGTAGGAAACGGGAAACTGTAAAAGGCCACGCCAATGTGATCCGTATTATTATTAGGATACAAGCAATATGAAACTTTATATGAAACTCCTAACTCCTAACTCCTTTATATGAAACGCATTAACTGTAATTACTTGTATACGGATTAATATTGAGCTATTGTCACAATCAAGGCGCTTATTTTTTCTAGATTGTTCAAAATTAGATCTAATTAATTTAAAGCTAATATTATAAAATTACACAAATAAAAAGTTCTGGTATTTTCTTACTTCTTAAAATGTCTAACAAACGATCATACTTACACAAGTTATTGCAAGAGAACAAAGTTTACGAATAGTATACTATACGTAATGGTAATATACCCAGGTGAATTAAGTCAACGGCAGGCAACATTCAGGGATAGATCCTACTATTATAAACGTGGAATTAATCCACTATGATCACCCAGGGGATATCACATGGGTGATTTAATTAAGTTTGTGTGGATGGATGAATGGATGTTTGTTACTCTTTCACGCAAAAACTACTAAATAGATTTTAATGAAACCTTACAGTAATATAACTTATACATCAGAATAACACATAGGCTATCTTTTACCGCGGGAAAATGCCTTATTTCTACGGAAAAAACTGTTATCGCGGGCGGAGCCGAGTTGATACATAAATATGCCTGCTATTGTTACACACATAATAGGATAACAGTTTAAACATGACAAATCTTAGCCTCGTCATTCCTGAAGACTCATGGTGTGTGTTGTACTGTGTGCATCTGTTGTCAAGTGCAATGGCTGCAGTTGGGAATAGATTGTTATGAAACTCGTGCCTCGTGCCAGTGGCTTGTCCATAACATCCCGCTCAGACCATTGTGTTGCCAGTTTATGTAAAATTTGCTTCCCAAAACAGATAATTCGTAAGTATATAAAAAGAACTATAAAAATACTATTACGCATTAAAAATAACTTCCATGCTATGTTTAAATAATTTATTGATATAATTTGCTATCTGTTAAAATAAACTAAACTAATTTAATAGGGAGAGTCTTAGAGTCTTAGATGTTTTCGTAAGAGTTACCTATTGTATTTCCGATATTTTTTGTTCCGAATATTGTTATTCCGCTAACTTTTTGACATTTATCAGTTGGAAATTGTATTTATTATCCGAAATAACATTTTCCATTGTATTATATTTCCGCGTTTTAATTGACTTTTTTACTTGTTTACCGATGTTTCAAATTTCCGCTAAACTATTTACCAGTATACCGAAAATCCATGACAACGTTAACCATTTTTTTACATGTGCGATAGCTCAATTGAACCATTATATTGCAAGGTCAAATTTCATTTCTCCATTTTATGTTCTGTACTCCATCAAGCATGCAAGCAAGCAAGCAAGCATGCATGCAAGCAAGCAAGCAAGCAAGCATGCATGCAAGCAAGCAAACAAGCATGCATGCAAGCAAGCATGCAACCAAGCACAAGCAGGCATGCATACATGTCAAACCTAACAGAAGGGTATGGCGGGCGAGGTTGGCTCGCTTTGCTCGCCCACCACGCCCGCCATACCCTTCTAACCTAACCGACAGATGTCGGGGTGCCCTGAACTCCAAAAACATTATGTATCGTAATTATAAAAAATAATAATAATTGTTACTTCGGTATAATAAAAATAACAACAAAAAAAATCTAGCGTTTAAAAAAAGACCAAGTGAGATTACGGTATTTAGTAAAAAAGATTAATCGTAAAACGGAATAACGTTGTGCGGAAAAAGAATACTTCTGTAAAGTGTTATTGTGGTGATTTAAAAATATGTCAAGTCATACAATGGAAATTGAAAAATGTATGAATCGTTTACGGATAATTGAAATTCGGATATCAGTTTTTCGAAAATGTGATAGGTTACCTTTCGTAAGAATAATAAATTGTGCTAAATGTGTTTGTCTTTCTTGCACAAAGTTGTCTGTATATTCAATTCTACACATATAAATCAGTTGATAAACTCCTGTATTTTCGTCATAAAAACAAAAAAAAGTGACTTACCAAGATGCGATAGGTTGGTGAGATCTGATTCTGAAATGAGAAAAAAAAGTGCATGTAAATAAAAACATACAAACAAAAATAAAGTGCAAGAAATATAAAATAATAATTATAAGTTAGGATTCAAATATAAACAATGAAATAATGTCATTGAATCAAGAATCACAATACTATAGGTACCTACATTTTTAAACATTGACCGATCGTATCAAACTGCATAACTTAGTTATTTATCAAATAAATCAAGAATAACTAGGTAATACTCGTAGGTAATAACGCCTGGCTCATTAGTACCTACTTATTAAATCCATGGCTCTATTCAAAATGTAGTCTGAATAAAAAATAAATCAGAATCAAGTTGACACATGTGCACGTAAATAGATAAAAACAGTAAGGGAAGGAAGAGGTACCTGTTTCGTTTTCTGGAAAACAATTTGTTTTACAAAGTATGTACCTCTCAATCAATATAAAACGGTTTAAGCGGAAAGGATACCTCGTCAGCCTTTGCATAATGGATGACATAAATCTTCATCGTTTCCTGGCTACTCGAATACTTTGTCGCTTTTCCGCGGACGTTCAATGTGACATGATCTGTATCCGACTGGTGTACTTCCTTATAACCGTTTTTGTATGTATACATATTAGATCTTAAACTGTTTGACAACATATTTTTTGTACGTGATTTAATTTTTTGCTACAATAAAACATAGGAGTCATTTGGTAGAAGTCTCTTTAAGAAATAAGGTAAGGGTAGCATTTGATTTCTTTTGAAGTCGGTTGGCCCGCGTGGCTTGCTGCCTGTACTCGTATTAGAACAGGAAATAAATTTACTTAAAGCAAAGCGATCTGTTCGTTTGATGGTATTCATAAGTAAGTTTCAATTTATTTTATTTTACATCTAAAAACAAGTCTAGGTATTTTAAGAGACGGTGCGTCTTAAGAATCCAACAATATTGTGCGTCTGTAGATACATTTTGAAAAATAAACAGATTATAAAATAATATTTGTCGCTAAAAGGCCAACAGTGACGCAAATAGCATCTTCAAAACACATTACTGGCTTATCAATTACCTACAAGGCTCGCTTGGACCATATCGTGGAATAACCATGTTATTGGATCATTTCGAAAACATGTTTATTTCTATAACGAACTATGTCTTCCTGTTTTGAAAAGTACAAGAATTTCATTCATAATTTATTTACATAAATTTTACACATTATGGCTTACTAGGTATTTTACTAGGTATATCTAACACAAATAAGCCTCTATTGATCTTTTGGACTGAGCTCATCACATATACGTCTTCACCGAGAAACTCGAGTCTTCCTTTATTTGGGTAAAGGCCCTCAGTCAAACTCATAGGCCCAGAACTTTTGGTCGATTTCTTTACCAGGCAAATACACGCACGTACTAATGCCATGCGAAGATTGAAAGCCAGTAATGCAAGAGGCACAGGACCGTGGGGAGTGGCGCAACAGAGGAGAGACCTATACCCAGCAGTAGTAGGTTGATGTGGGTTGATAAGAAGAAGAATAATAATAATATAAAAGGGATTCAACTACATAACCAGCCTCTCCAAGGGGAAATAAAGTTCTTAGACACTACGTAAACGATGCCCTTATTAGCCTGATAGTAAGGTACATAACATTTATATCAAATGATAACCCGTCCAAAGAGAAAGCAGTTGTTGTTCGATCAGTTTGCGTTCGAAATACGTGACGCATTAGGACTTTCGCTATGGACTAAAAGTACGATTCCGTGTGAACTGTAATGACAAATATAGCCCTCCATTCACAACAAGATAAGCGGCGCTCCACAGGGGGCGAGATAAACACTATCAGTCCAATTATAGCCCCAGTTCACACTTGCCCCTTGACTTAATGATATCTCTTGGAGGAGTGGAATAGTTCCTCTGCTGAGACGAGATAAACTTTTTAGAAAATAGATCATGCAGTTGCATCAGACAAGTGTATCTTTATTTTCCGTACGGATTTGTTTTGTTTGCCATTTTAGTTAATAAAACTTGTAAAGAACGCAGCACAAAATGTGCGAATAAAGTCGTTCGAAATATATTCTTACTGTGCGGGGTTTTTTATCTGAAGAACTTGTTTTTCTGTAACATAACAAAGCGGTTTACAACAAATAGACCTGCCTCTTTACAGATTTTCACTTCCGACAAATTTATCTTGACTGACAGCAAGAAACAAGATATACTCGTAGGTAGGTACAATCCACCAATCTCAAGTATGTCATTGAAAATTGTATTGAGTGCATCGGATGTTGATTTATGGAACTAGGTCCATCTCATGGTCGGGATACATTCCGTGATTATATAAAGGTTTTGAAACAACAAACAACATAAGAAACTAGAAATACCTATTTGATAAAGAAAATAATCTTCAAAAGTTGTTTTGTCCTTTTATTTTTATTTCTTGATATGATTACTTGACTTAGTTTTTCTTATTACAACCACATTTTAAAACTTTGTTGAGGGAAATTAGTTAGCCCTATTGCACCATTTTTTGTGTTATCTTTTTATTCGTAAACGTTACTTGTTTCTGGAATTAATAAAAACAAAGTATAAGTACTCGGATTTTATTCTGCTTTTTTTTATTTCTGAAAATGTATTATGTACTCCGTTTTTATCAAATTTCTTAAGGTAAAATCTGAAATGATTCATATCTCAGAGGATAATTAGATATGTCATGATCACGACTTTTAAAAAACCCACCTCAGATAAAACCATCACGGAGTAAGGGAAAAAAAACAGATATTAAGAAAATCTACTTCCTTAAATGAGAAGTGAGTTTTGTTTTGAAAGAGTAATAAATTATTTGCTTTGTTAAAATTTCACAATAACATTGAGAATATCTTAGATATGCTGTGTTTAGTATTCCTCGTAGGTACAGTTACGCTATGGAATGGAAGCAACATAATAATTTGTATCGTCAACAAGTCAATCTGAATCAACAACTTGTTATTCCATCTCGGCATCCTTTACATCAGTTTCTCTTAGCAAATAATGCTAGTTATTGATACTTTTTGCGATATTATTATGTAACAAAATATTTTCAATGTCGTCGTTGAACTGTGACGTTATTCCGTAACATAATCGCTCTGACGTCAGATCATGTTTTGTGTCCCAATCCACGCAAAAAGTTCTCAATAATGGTAAGTACTCTAATGTGACTTTATGTCTACTGTCTACCTACGTCATAATAATAATACTCCACCTACGCAGGTACAACCCGAAGCAACCCGAAATAGAACTTCATTATAACAACTATATTTAGGCTCTTTTCGATTCAGATAAATAAATGATAAACCAAAACAGAAATATTATTACTCGTACTTATGATACAACTATAATTATTATTTTACGACATGATAAAGATCCGTCTAATGATTTTACATGAGCACGCAATTCAAATAAATGACAATCAATCAAGCAAATTATCTGTATAATGGCCGATAAAATATATCATTTAATCTTATTTATAATGCACGTAAATCGAGCTTAGGGAGCCAAGTAAGTACAAGTTTATCTAACTAGATAGAGAAATAGAAGGTAAACAAAAACAAACAGCATTTTTTTTAGGTACAAGCCTACGAATTTATGTACAGTAGCCAGCACATTATTATAGTTACCAGAATTGCAACGGCAAAGAAAGCATTTAACGGCAAAAAACACCTCTTCAAAGCCAGAATCTCGAGGAAGATCCATAAACGTGTCATCAAGGTGTATATCTGGAAAATTGCGCTTTACGGGAGTGAAACGTGACAGACAACGAAAGATTGCAGGCCTTTGAGACGTGGTGTTGGCGAAGAATGGAGAAAATCAGCTGGACACAAAAAAGCAATGAGAAGTTTTACAACTTGTGAACGAGGAAAGGACTATTTTGGGGATCATTGCAAATAGAAGGGGGAAGATGCTTGGTCACCTGACACGACACGACGACTTTGTCAAAAACATTATTGAAGGAAAGGTAGAAGGGAAAAGGAAAAGAGGACGACCTAGAAGAACATATACTTACACACCAAATTAAGGAATGAATAGATGTCGTGACGTATCAGGAGATCAAACAGAGGACGGAAGACAGAACAGAATGGCGTAGACTCCACCGACAAGAGCGCTTCTGACTTTTGACTTTTTGACTTTTGCATATACTGGATTCTGTAGGTACATATAAGATATCTAAGTTAAAAACCACAAGATCATAATGTTATCGAAACGGCCATTAGGTTAAACCAGTGTTTTTCAACCTGTGGGTCGCGACCCCCGGGGGGGTCGCGAAGCTTCTGTAGGGGGGTCGCCAGAGGCCGAGAGAACTACTTCAGTAAAAAAACAATAAAGATTAAAAAGATTGATTTATTAAGTAGGAGAATTTTAACAAAAGGATATACTCATGAACAGTTGTATTGTATGTTAATACAAACGCACTGTGGCTTATCATTAATCACAGTAGACCCGAATATCAAATAATTGTCGTCATGTTGACGTTTTTTCTCTGTTTTACTTCCACTACTCTCACCGAAAGTTGGCGGTTTTGTTAATCTTTTTAGGAATTTATCAATTTTAAATTATTACAAATTACTTCGAATGCGTAATTATTACTAAACAACCGTATTTCGGATGGTAAGTCTCGGAGATGAGAGTCAGTCCAGCTACGTATGGTCGGCTTTGCGTTTCGCTTCGATGGGTTTCTTGCACACAGAGGACATCACAGCGTGTTGTGCGACATAGTTCTGACAACAGTTCAGACTTGTCCGCAGAAAACCCTTCGATGTTAATCGAAACTACACGCAAAGCCGGCTTGAGCGCTGGACTGTTGGGTGGATGGTTGGAATTTGTCATCGTGGTGAAAGAACATGAACCTAGTAAGTATCGCAAAATCAAAACTAATAATCAGAGACGGAGCCCCTCAGGCGTCGCCTTCTTCACGATGGTTTTCCGTATCAACGCGCTGGGCCTAGGTTCGAGACACCCTTGAGCCGCCCCTAGACGCGTTGGTACATGACTACTCTGGGGTAGAGCCACCCTCAAGTCCGGTGAAGCTTGATTGGTCGTACCTTTTCGACACAAACATAGGTCAATAAAAAAAAAAAGTAGTGCCACCCGCTCCCCCGCAAGTCCGGTGAAGCTTGATTCGTCGTACTTTTGCAACACAAGCATAGGTCAGTTAAAAAAAAACCTAAATTGCGTTAGTTATCAATCGGCGACGTATTCGATGTATGTAATAGTAAAATAATGCGTTTTGCGTGCTATATTATGTACAAAAACGCATAAAAACGTCGTATGGAATTATTATTTGTAATATTGTAACATACATACACAATATACATACATACATGATAAAAAAGCGAAGGGTCGGGGGGTCGCAAAATATGTTTTCATACCAGGGGTCGCATTATGAAAAAGGTTGAAAAACACTGGCTTAAACCAATGTTTTGAATTTTCCTCATTTCACAATCGCAGTAGGTTTAAGGAAAATCTAATGACGCTGCTGTGACGAAACTTATAAGATTGCTGTTTTTTAATCGCGAATCTTTGATGTTAATAACCTTCCAAGGATGTTTCCTCAGAAACCATTACGGTTATTTCCTAATTCTATGTAAGGAATTTCGTAATATAAACTTGATTCGCTCAGTTTAAATACAGTATGTTGTAATCTTTTATTTATTCTAGATTAACTAAGATGAACTTAGTTTTCACCCTACTGATTTAAATTTGGTTAGGTACAAACATGAATTTGCACGATTTTTGTTTAAAATTGAAAAAGTTCAAATTCAGTTAAATTAACTTAAATTTCTTCAACAGTAGTAATACCTAAATTCAATTATATTTTTGTTAATGTTACAAGATGCTTAAAACGAAAATATTACTTATTATGTAAAATACATACACATAATATTAGAAAAAAAACGACAAATTGAAGTTAGAATGCCAGGTAGATAAATTACTACTAATTAGTAAACCGGAATCATTAGACTGACAAAAACTTAACTTCCGCGAATCAAGTTCCTTCGCAAAAACAACATCTTAAGTCCCCATACAAGTTCCCCACGTACGTATTTATCAATCTGCGAATTCCCCGCGCATAAAGTATAGTAGGTATCGGAAAACTCGATGATTTCATCATACACATGTAACGTCTGCGATATCGTCACAGAAAATACTCACAACGGGTAGATGAGTACCTACCTAGTTTTACTACTGGTCTTTAGCCAATTAACGTGGCATTGTGATTTACTATTACATTGAATGGATCACCTACTCGCAGGTTGTATCGATTCTACCTCTAGGTACTCTATGATAAGTAAGTAGCTATAGTTCTATGGTAGTAAGTGACACAGGTAAGTAGTGAGTCAAACCAGAGAGTTTGGAAGAGTCGCTTAGCGGCTCTTCCAAACTCTCTGAATCAAACACAAACCATAGCCGAGACGTGATTGTTTATTTTATTGGCGATTAACAGCTTGGACAATAATAAAATTAACAAATAACATTTTTATATCAAAGACAAATACCTACAAGAAAATTTTCTTTTTAACGACTATTATTAAAACTTTTGTTAATATTTAAAATGTTTTTAACCTAAATATTATAAATAAGTATTCTTCTAAAGATTATTTTATTGAGTTGCGTTATAAAAGTAGGTAGCTCTATCTAGAGCAGCAAAATCAAGGTTAAAGCGGCATCTAGTGAATTAGTAATCAAGTATATTCATAAATAGCGCCACCTATCGTTGTTTACGTTCACTACTTCCAGCGCTGTACAGTAGTGCCATCTGTGGTAAACCGCTACTACTATTATTTTAGTAGCGCCATCTATTTGATTTTTTCTAAACTACTTCATTAGTCGTATTATCATACAGTTTAACAAGTGGATGATAGATGGCGTGTGAAGGAGCCATCTGTGATTGTTCGCTAGAATTACTTCATGGAAGTCTTTTAACAACTGTATCAGAGATGGCGTTGTGATTCTTTTTTTTTACTTCGAATGATGATCGGACAAATATAAACAAAATTGGAAGAGAACGGTGCTCGCCATAAAAAAGACAGACAAAAATTACAGTTTGTATGACTTTAGCGTTAATTCCTTTTCAGATTAGTTTCTTTAGGTCCTTGTCGATCTGTAGTATATAATAAGTAAATAACAAAAATGCAATAGTAGACATACCAGTGTCATTGAGCAGCCCATTGATGTCCGTCGTCGACCCATCGGTCGACATTCCTGAAACAAACAAAAAAGTAACTAAATATTACCTATGATTTAAAACGGGAGATTTACTGTCTAAGCCTTAGAAAGTATAATATTAACATCGCCTATGGACACATTGCTGAATAATCTTTTCTGACATGCCTGTAAATAAACAACCTTTATTGAGTAAGTACAATTAAGTACATACATACTTACTATGTGTTACGTTTATTTTCATAATAAAATTATGATATAGTTACATAATTAGTCTATTCAACGCGTTGACTATCATTACCATTACCTATCGCAAAAGTTACCTACCTACGTTGAGAAAATTGATTTATTTAGAAAGATTCACATCATATTTTAATATGTGAGCGTATATTTTTTTTGTAAGTCACGTTATAGTTGAATTGTTTCTATAATATCCTGTGATACCACAGAATACCAAATAATATAATATTTAGTAGTCCCTAGTGATACCTAGTTTACAAAAAGAATTAGATTTCAAAGCTGCTGCTGAAAAGCTTAGCTCCAATACCGAACCGAGTAGTTTAAAATCACTAAAATTGTCGTTACTTGTTTATAACGAGGATATAGAGTAAACGTATGAATAGGTTCTGAACCGAATTCCTCGAGGGACCCAAACTTACCTTTTTATTACCTTTATTAAGATATAATTCGAGATCTTCAGAAACGTAGCCTTCGGGGAGAAGGAGGAATGAGGGAGAGACAGGCCCTCATTGCATAACCCAGAAAATAAAAACACCTTGTTTCTTGCTTCGTAAGGAACATTAAGCAGTTGGACCCCAGCTACAATCTACTGAAGTAGGTACGTTATTATGAGCCGTTATACGTAGGTACGTCATACGATGTCACCCGCCTTAGGACACTCAATGGTCCTGACACAGGGATGTATGTTGATGACCATACAACCCACACAAAAAATATTTTTTCATATTTGGAATGATCTGCCAATATTTCGTAATTGCAGCATGATTTGTCCTGCAACTAATCGGCAGCATCAGCGGCGGCGCGGGCGCACAGAAGGCCGGACAAGCAACCCGAGCGTGACCGACACGGACACGGTCGGTCGCAACTCGCCGTCCACCGCGGCTTTGGTATCACCCGCAGTGTAAACAAACAGATTACAACAAGATTTTTTGTGAAGCTCAAAGGTCGCGAAGAATTTGGCATAGGCTATGGAAACGGGTTCGTCCCCGAGCTTACCGTTCCCCGAGCTTACCGTCCCGGAGCTTACCGATTTGTAATTATTATTAAAAGTCGATTAAAATGACAATCTTGCTTTAAAGTACTATTAGCAGCAAAAGTGCAAAGTTGAATTGTATACTTTGTAGGAATAAATAATAAGTTCTAGATCGCGGTTAAATAATCACGTTTATTAATCTGCTGGTGTTAATCATAACAATAATTTGTTTTTTTATTAAATTGTGCCGTATCATGCTTTGCAATTGTTGTTAATGATATTACATAAATAACATTCGATAATAATGGCAATTATTATCTTAAAAATATAGTTTTGCTATATTTAATTTAATAGTTACACATACATTTTTAGTCTTATAACTTTCATCATTAAGTTCACATAATTCTGCCTGCAGTAACCAAACAAACACATTTCATACCTACTTTAAAACACTTTTGATGTCTATTGTACAAGTTGGAAATAGTAGAAAAAAAAAACAAAATAAAATGTAATCAATTTTATCAAAATCGGTAAGCTCCGGGACGGTAAGCTCGGGGAACGGTAAGCTCGGGGACGAACCCTATGGAACACGGATACCTAATTTTGGGACTTAATTCATAAATAATTTCTGTGTTTATTACGAATTTAACCTTTTTCAAATTTTTTGACCGCAATTCTTATTATCGTGGTTTATTTTCCTGTATCAACGCGCTAAGCCATGGGCCGAGGCTCCCTCGAGCCGCCCCTATACGCGTTGGTGCATGACTACTCTGGGGTTGAGTCGAGCCTTCCGCTCGCCTCCCGCAAGTCCGGCGAAGCTTAATTGGTCGCACCCTTTTCGACGCAAGCATAGGATAATTAAAAAAGAAATGCCGTCATACATACGAGTTATTAACAGCTCTAGTCATTTAAACTGTTACATTTTAATCTCTAGTAACCTAAGGGTACAAATCGGCGCGGCGGCGAAGCCATGGTGCGTAAAGCTTTACTATTAGTGATTGGAGTTGACGAGTAAATCATGTTTATTTTTTGCCTATGAAAGATCTCATTATACTCAAGTATTTTAAACAAATAAAGTTATTTTTTGAAGGATAGGCAGAGACTATTAACAGAAAGTTACACTTTCATCGATTTGCTTCGATAATTCTTTGACTACATGCACTCTCGTTTATTTACATAAAGAGATGTTTACACAAGGGAGGGAGTTGACATTTACAGGCCGATACTCGTAACAGTCTTCGTTGTATTGACTGTAGTTATTTCAGCGTTTATGCGTTCATCACAAAATAACTAGGTCATAAAATGCATTATCGTGCGTGTAATCAATCGAGGATTGGTAGCCGACAACGTTATCAACAGTTAACAAGTTTTAAAGTACTGTATTGTTCTTTTTATGGCGGAGAATGTTTACAAAACATTACAAGGAAACTCTATGAAGATTCAATGAGTAATGAAATGATTTTTTTGACGTTGTAGTACTTATTCTCAGAGTAAAGCGCGCAGATTTACCTAGTTCTTTGTACTTATTAGTACGTCAAACAATTTTATGATTTTTTCGGCGATACTTGATTGGTCGTCGTACCCTTTCGACACAAGCATAGGTCAATAAAAAATGGTTTCTACGCGCACTTACTTAAACATTACTTAGTTTTTGTTTGTGGATTGAATGTGTGTGGGGTATATTTGAATTGCAAATTGTAAGCGACTCACTTAAATTCCAATAATCAATCATTTTTTGTAAGAAAAAAATAATAGAATAATAATTATAATGTTGGAATATCTCATACACGGCCAAGAAAAGTAATTTATTTTTAAACTTGTCGTATTGCAAAATTTGCTAATGGACATAAGATAGTCAATTTATCCAGCTTTTAAATTATGTTTTCAATATAATTTAGTTGAGTCTCATACGTCATAATTTACTACCTGTCATAAATATTGTATTCTACTAGGTAACCTAACCATAATAAAAATATGACTAATACCTACTATAAATAGTATACATTGTTCAAATATTATTCAAATGGATACTCATACCCATTTTTTTGCACGAGTATATTATGCGAAATTATGCTTCTTCAATTACCCTTCAGGTAACAATGCTCGTACCCGCCGACGAGGTCGCAGCCAAAATCAAAATCACAACTAATAATAATCAGAGACGGAGCCCCTCAGGCGTCGTCTCCTTCACGATGTTTTTCCGTATCAATGCGCTGGGCCTAGGTTCGAGGCTCCCTCGAGCCGCCCCTAGACGAGTTGAACATGACTACTCTGGGGTAGAGCGGTAGAGCCTTCCGCTTCCCCCAAGTCCGGCGAATTGTTCGTACTTTTTCGACACAAGCATAGGTTTTTTTTTTTATTATTTTTTTTTTTATTGACCTATGCTTGTGTCGAAAAAGTACGACGAATCAAGCTTCACCGGACTTAAAGCATAGGTAATTAAAAAAAGCCTCTAATCGTATTATTATACATACAATTACATGTTCTGAGTGGAGTTCTGCGTGTAAACGTAGATTGAACTTAGGCACATTGTTATAAGAAATTAATTTAGCTAAGCTAAGTACTCGAAAGAAAATTTCTCGTGGTAAACGAAAAAATTCCATTACCATTGGAAAACTACAGAAGTCACATAATGTTATCGGGTTATTATAGTACATATTTATTCAATACAGTAGTTTTTCATACTGACTATTCGACCTTGAACTTGGACTGGCACAAAAACCGCATACCTGCCGCAAACATAATCCTTGTGGCTGTAAGTAGGTACTCATTATTGATTGAGTTTTGATATTGTTATTCATACTTATTTTTTTACAATCTTTTTTAACTCTTTGTAATAGACTCTCTAGACGCAAATGATCATTTAGATTTTCTTTCAACTTTCATTGATCAAAATTCCCAGAGCTGTCCAAAGTGATAATTGGTCAATAGTTTAGAGATTCACCCTTTTAGATTTAGCTCTTTAGCTTTTGAATGAAAATGGTTATGCGGTAAATAGTTAGTGATTATTTTAATAAGCAGATAATCAGTCTAAAAATTTATTATCATTTTAATGATTACGGACAACATCGCTTATAAAAATTGCGTGGAAAACCACTCTTTTCTTTCACACTTGCCCATTGCTAGGTCCTTTAAAATTTGGTATCCTACTATAGCCAAATCCCTTAGGTTTTACTCGTGTATGTACTTTCTAACAGTACCATGTTGATAGTTTGACAATCGTATCGTTGACAATAAATAATGTATAAATGCATAAATGCATGGTCTAAGAAAACAAGGTCTTACAAAGTCCCTTCTACGTCAGTTTGCCTATTCATCCTTGTCGAATGCGTGTAATAGACAAGGATGAACAGCGCAAAATGACGTAGGCTTGTGTCAGTCACGTGGTTTTCTTGTTAGACCTTGTTTTCTTGGACCATGGTGTAAATATATTTATTGCTTTTGTCACTTGTCGTCAATGGTAGGTAGAGGTACACAATAGTCGTCCTTGTACTGGTATCCAAAATATTAATTTTATTCACAGTCAACCTTAGAATATGACATAATAATATTATTATGTTGATGCTTTTTAAACAGTCTTTTGACTAACCAGTTTTACTGATTAGAATGCCTATCAACGGCGCCGCGCACTCACGGTAATAGTTCATAATGTTTGGCAAAACTTCACTGGTTTCTGATTATATCAATCAGATTTCATTGATAACTATTTTGCTATGGTTGTACGATCAAGTGCAAGGTACGCTGAACACAAGCGTTTCTAAACTAAAAAGTTCAGCTTAGCTTAATTCTGACTGTACCTACGTTCGTATCATTTCCGTAGCCTCATCATTATCGGCTGAGATGAGGCAAGGCGTCCACTGCTGGACAAAGGCCTCCCCCAAAGATCTTCACGAGGCTCGGTCGTAGGCTGCGATGAGATACAATCTGATCGAAGTTCGGAGCAGTCTCACAATTTGTAAACAAATGTAGAGTAAATTGAATAAAATCACAGAATACCAAATAGTAGTGATAAAATGTAGGGTAAGATTCTTTGGGTCAAATGTAAAGAAGAAAAATGCACAATAGTCAAACGTATTACGATCTAAAGGTCATTCGATAAATCATCGCATATTCAATCGTTAATTCGGTAAAACGTTCACCGGACTTAGGATTCAAGCAAATTGAAAAAACTAGTTTTTAAGGAATATAATTCTGGTCGGGAAATGGTTTTGAGATTATGTACATACATACTCAACTCAATCAAGACACTAAGTGAAAAATAAGGATAATCCTTTTATTTTCATTTTCCTCGAACGATCGGAAGTAACACAAAACAATCCTGAGGTCAATAAATGTATTTGTATGCGATACACGACCGCTGCTGGCCGGCGAACCATACGCGTGGTGACAATGATACATAAACACTGAGGTCGGTCTATTGTTGCGGTCATTCGGTAATGTACCATCATTTTCTGTCTAATACGTCCAAATCATCAAAGTGACTTAATGTTTTTTTAACACCGAATGAATGAATCACCCTGGTATCAGGGTAGGCTCGAGCCCCTCGGTGGGGACATATATGAGCTGTTAACGAATGAACTAACATTTGTATGTAATTATTATGGTATGTAGGTACTTTTGAGTAGGCATTTTGTATTTACTTTTAGTAGAAATAACAATTTCATGCATCTCTATCAGGTGGCGAGGCGTTTGGAACTAAACAAATGAATGTTATCTTTTAAACCCCGACAAAAAAGAGAGGTGTGTTATATATTTGCCGTATGTATCTGTCTGTAGTATCGTAGCTCCTAAACGGATGCGCCGATTTCGATCTTGTTTTTATTGTTTGCAAGGTATCACAATCGAGAGTGTTCTTAGCTATGATCGAAGAAAATATCTTCAGCCATTTGAAGATTATCAGCTCATTTCTAGTTGTTGAAAGGATCAAGTAACGGTTTTGTGGCGGGGTTTTTATTGTTCGATCTTTTTGAGGTACTTTATGCGTTATATTAATAAACTAAATATTTGAATAATATACTACTTATGTCTATTGTCTATCCCATATACATGGTGAGAGAGGATTATAAATTTGCAATCAATATTCAAGCTCAAGTAGGATAATATACATACAATACAATGTTTAGTTTCTCTAGGAGGCAGAGCTGCAATTAAAATAGCCTAGCTAGAAGCTTGTCATTATTGTTTGCGTGTTAATAATAAAACTATCCACAGCATCTCATAAAAACTATAATACCATGTTTCAAGTCGTTAATTGGTAAGGTAAGAGCAATGCAGGTTGCTGAGTGTAAAAATCTTTTGTTGATTGAATAAAATCCTTTTCGTTGAATCCATTGAATACTTTGCCTGGTTTAGAATATTAACACTCGTAGTTTAATACTTTTTCAACTGATGTCGTCTGTAAGCGTAAATTTACTATCGCGCCCGCAAGATGAGATATGCGGGTTCAAGTCCCTGCCTAAGCTCAATAATTTTCATTCTAGTAGAATATTAATATAAAACTTTTTTCTTTTTTCAGGAGACACATCATAACAAACAAACCGCAGGCGCTGATTAAATACAAAATTGCAAAATGAGGGTGAACTTTGTCAGTTCTTATCTCCATTACGCTTTTATCCTAGCCAACGCCCTAAGTCAAGTTGCCGCTGAAAGTTCCCGTAACGGGACACCGCCCTTAAGCTTTTAGTTTAATTAATAAGAGAAATCACTATTCTGACCTCAGAAAGTCCGGTGAAGCTTGAATGTCAACACAAACATCTAGGTAATTTAAAAAGTCCATTATGTTATTGAAAAAACACATAAATATTTCAAATACTTACAAACCAGAACCAGCGCTTGTATTGCCGAGTTCTTACAACCCAGCCAGAGTGAACAATTAAACATGCATTTTCTGGGAGAGGTTGCTCTCCTTTCGGCCTTATCTCTCTCGCTACGTGGACCAGCCCCCGTAACATGCAGTGCTATGACAAAAGTTTGTCGCACATTTAACTGTTAAAAAACCCGACATACTGAAATATCCCCCGACAGGATAAGAAAATATACGCACGACAAAATTATGTCTGTTACGCGTGGACTGGGCATGTTAGAGGGGCTTATTGAGACCAAAAGATATACATATTTCCTTCAGTCATATTTTTTTAGTCAATTCTCATCCTCATCTTAGCATTTTATTATCGAAAGCGCGGTTGTTGCCTTGCCACAAAACAAGAAATTCTAACTTGTTCAGTCTATGCACGTGTTTTCGAGCCACTTGCTTCTAGTTGACTCCTCACGCAAAGATTGCCCTTCTATTAAATATCAGATGTTAAAAATATGCGACTCCTTAGTAACCAAGTCTCGCAAGAATAAATTAAGCTGACATTGAATTATAGCCTAATATATTTAATGGAAATGATTAGTTTTTTTTGCGAGACAGCCAGGTGGACGGACACACACCATAATATAGGTACTTATAAATTGTACAACCGCCTTCTGCGATGGGTTATGTAACGGAAAACTGGTCACACTGGATCTTGCCATTTCTACTTAATATGATAAAGTAGTTAGTCTTATTTCTACATAATCAAAGAAATAGGACTAAGATCTTGTTAACGATTTGTAAGAGTTGAAAAATGTTCTAGTTTCTAGAAAAAGTTGAAGTAGATATTATTTGCAATACAATTAGCGGTCGTTTGATAATCTTAAAGATAATCCTAAAGAATAAAGAACCTACAGAAAATTTTCAACTTTTCGGAACGGGAAGGGTGACCTAGTTAAACTTTGGAGATTAGCGTCACATGAGAATGATTTGATAATCCGTTTTTATAATGATGTCCACAATACGCTACGACGACACAGGAGAAACAATAAGTCATTTAAAAGTAGTTTAGTATAATATCGATAAATTGATTTGTGTAGCAAATAATATTTTGAATCTAATCATATTTTTCAACAAAAACAAATAAACAATTAAACCATTAAACCTGTCTTTGTGAAAAAGTTGGATAAAATCGCAAAATCATGACAGTAAGTAATTTAAAAACGGGTTATAGGATAAGAAAAAACGTAGCCTTATTAAAATAATGTTGGTAGGACAACCAAAGAGGCAATTTAATCTTTTTAGTTTTTTTGCGCTTATTTTATTGGCTTAGGTACTGGTCGTTTTCGTACTACGTTACTACCGCGGCTGTGAAATAAAATTGTCGAGCTCACGTTTTTAACTATACGAATGTTCTTGTTTAAAACTTCTTCAAAAACAGAATAGATTGACCTCAGCAGACAGGTACATTATTAGTAAATATCAAAACAAACACGATCATCAGGTTAGCCGCAAGAAAATATATTCAGGTAGGGACTCTCCACAAATTATAACCTGGAATGTATAATATGTATGTGCGAAGCAGTACAATTTATGACCCACTTGGTGTAATTTGTAATAAGAAAATATATATACCTACGCCTGTGTGTGGATGAATTCCTCTTTGGCAAGTTCTTCTCCGCAGAAGACCGCACATTTTGCTTTTCTTTTTGCTTTAGGTTACTTTAACTAAGTGATGTAAAACGTCCAAAAGTAAAAAAATACTATTTTGATTTAGAAATAAATAATCCAGGTTTTTTTTGATGTAATGTTTAGGTAATAAATTCGTGCTAACATTGATATAAGTCCTAAAATCGTACTATAGGTAGGTAGGTAACTGATTTGTAGAGAGCTACTAGTAGAATATTGCTATTGATGAAACCAAAACGTTCTCTTTAAAATCATATCGTAGAAGCATCGCGTTTTCCATTGATAATAGAAAAAATAACTTTCCACCTTATCTTTAAGTGGAAAGTAAGTACTTGTATAATGCTTGACATAGTTTTATTTTACTGATACTATACCTTATTTGGATGTATTGACACACTCTTACAGTATATGAAAAGTAAATCTACATGTACCATTAACACTTAACATAGGTAACAACAACATTGACATCATCATCTCAGCCGAAAGACGTCCACTGCTGGACAATTCGGTATAGAAAATTAATTCTTCAACTATACAAAAAAAATGCTTTGCATACTAATATTGAACTTAAATAGGGACCTAAGCAGAAATCAGTCGAGTACTCGTACGCTTGACAAACATGGAAAGTCCACATTCACAATAAACCACAAAATGTGAGACTCATCCGTCATTTCAAAATAAGGAAACTAGTTTTTAGGTTACATCAACTCCAATTAACTATGCATTTAACATAATTAATTTCACTACATATTCTTAAAAAAAATATGTTGTTTTACTAAATGTTTTGCAGGTTTTACGTAATACCAAAACCCTATCGTGTACAATTTGAATTAATGATTGATAAGAATTTGGTACCGCCTTGCGATTATGCGAGTGGAATGTACTATTATCTCAGCAATTTAAATAAAGTTTACCTAACATAGTTTGGTATCTGTATGTAATTAATTTAGGATGTTTTTTTCCAAACGTTATAAAAATACATATATTTAAATTACAATACTTCTATTCACTAACACGATAATTAGCTTTTTAATATTTGATTTACCTAGCTGTGTTTGGTTAATTATATTAATTTAGGGCTCAAGTATATTGTACCCCAAAATTTGAGCGTAGCTGATTTTCCTACAAAAAATGCGGCGTAATATTCATACCACGTAATACTTATTCAATACAACCATAGTGACAAAACAAGTCTTATTATTTTAGATAAGCTAATTGGTCACAACGTGTCAATATTTGAAAACGAGTCTTGCTTGTGGTCCATTAGGATTTTTTGTTTATTTATTTTGTACATAGTATTAGAATCTGTACGGTAATACCGTGGACAAAGCAATACTAAGGCGTGCTAAAATCAACATCTTTATTATATAATGTAAATATATTTTATGCCTAATACACATATTTATTTTTATGAGCAAAAGTAAACGTATCATTAAACAGGAAATTTTATTTCATTAGAATTTAAATAGGTACTACAGTACTGTTTAGTACCTAAACAGGTAGGGAATTTATTAATCTGTCTTTAAAAAAATAGAGCATCATTTTAAAATGTTTTTAACCATGAACTAGATGATTGCAAGAAATTTTCATAGAAAAATATTCATGCAAATGTGATTACTGACATTGAAACCATCAAGTGGAAGACAAGACAAGACATGCAACTGATAGCCATTGATAAAAGATATCTTCCCTGATAAGACAGCACAATAACGCAGATGATTTCTTAAGAAATATAACTAGGTATTATTAAAGCATTATGTATTGAAATCATTATTGTGGAAAATCAGTAATACAGACTATTTTGAAACTTCATTGATAATTTTATTATTGCCTCTATAAAGTATTATTTTATAGATCAATAATTATTTATGTGGTCATCATAGCGGTAATATTAATTTATGATAAACGGAGGAAATGCAATGTAAAGCAAGACAACATTTGTATAGCGTTTTGTATGTAATTCTAAAGAGCATTTATTCAATGTAGGTAGTCAGGTAATTCCTAGACTTTTAAATTCGCTATTGACTACATGTCGTCTGGAGGGGAGACGCAAAGCAACCCTTTATTACTCATACATTCACCCCTGGGGAGGTGGGGGACTAATTTCATGATGCCACAAACATATTTCAAAAGTCCATAATGATTTGTTGTTCTTTTTTTAAATAGTTTGGACAGTAAAATAAAAGAACTAAACCTGTTCTTATAATTCACACCTATTTAGCACTAGTCATAGTATCACTGGTGGAAACAAAAACATTCTCTAATTTGTGCTAAAACGGTCCGTCTCCATTTCGCTGTGACACTCCTACTCCCACATATCAAGCTTCAAATTAAATGCCCCGTGACCTTTATGCAAGCTTTTAGCGGGATTAAAAAACTATTAAGCAGTAGTTTTTTTAGTATAACAACTTATATAAATGGCGGATAATTAACATGTAGATACCGATGTAAAAAATGAAGGAAAAGTATGTTTGGCCACATTTTCAATGGGAGTTTTACTCAATTCAGCCATTTTATTTATCACTAGCTGTCTGTCTGGCTACGTCTTGTTTTTTGACTTTCCCGTGCACAGTTTCCCGTAGGAATTACGTATTTTCTCGCGGTAAAAACTATCTAAGACATACCTGACAGGTACCACCATGCAAAATTACATTCAAACCAGTCCAACATCGGAGATTAGCCCGTACAAACAGACAAACAGAGAAACAAAAATATTGAAGAGTCTGGATATGTTCTATATTATAATTTTTTACATCCCCCTGACTAGGTTTTTTTTTTTCATGTACAGATTTTCGACCTCTACAGTTTTATTATACAGAAGTTATTTTGAATCATACCCTCAGCCGGAACACCATTATTTTTTCAATTATAGTTACCTGAAAAAGATAAAAAAAGATTAGCTTTTGTTACAACCTTCCTTACTATAACATTAGTTCTATTGAATGTTCAGAATAATTAATTCCGAATTCACTGATTGAATTCAGCAATGTGGTTTTTAATTTAATATTTTCAGGTCTTAGGAGGCCAAACAGAAAATAGAATAGATCTCTTAAATAAATTAATCTAACACAAGCCAGGACTTGATTTAAAACGGGATAATTATCGTGGCATTTGTTATTTTATGAAAAACTTGCGGGTGACTGGTATTAGTTTATTGGGCACTCACACAAAACAAATAAGTACCACGGTAAATATATCCTGTTTTAAATCATAAGTTATGAAAAGAACTGTGAACAATTTAAAATATACTATTAAACTAGTATATTATTATTTGTATCATAACTGCGTTGTATAAAATATATGATAAAATTAGAAAAACTATGAATTAAAGAATGAATAAAATATTCTTTACTAAACATAAATGTGTGACTGTTTATTTCTTAAAAAATAATAATAATAAAATAAAATATTGCACACACAAACACAAACATAGGTACATAAAACATAATTGGCGGCCTTATTACTTGGGTAGCAATTTCTTCCCGACAACCCAAAAGTCATGTGATGGCCACATGGTCAAAACAGTCGGTCATTGGAGCAGAAAGATCCCGGACCCTTCAACGTGACCGAAGATCTCATGAAGATTCACCGACGGTGTTTAAAGTAATTTACTTACTTATACATTAGGTATACTGCGCAACGGATATGAGCCATTACATCCATTACATGTTATATTACACGCAAAAAGAAACATAAAGGTGCATTCTTTGTTTTATTTTTTAACTAGCGATCCGCCCCGGCTCCGCACGGTAAAATGTTTATTGTGGGTTCTCCTTAAGTAAATTATGCATGTATTATATATATAAACCTTCCTCTTGAATCACTCTATCTATTTAAAAAACCGCATCAAAATCCGTTGCGTAGTTTTAAAGACTTAAGCATACATAGGGACATAGGGACATAGGGACAGAGAAAGCGACTTTGTTTTATACTATGTAGTGATAGTGATTAACGGGATTTGGTGATTGAGCTGGACATTAGTACGTAAGTCGGAAAAGCTTTGCATTTATCAACTGAAATCTAGATTTTATAACTTGGATTTATACTACTAATCTTTAAACACTTTGCTGAAAAAGGTTACATATTACGTACATGTTTAGACTTATTAATTGTAAGTATTAATGTCCTGCAGAAAAATCTGAGTGTGATTTGGAGTGGATTGGTAAACTTATAGCGATATTTTTACCATTTATTTTAATATTGCTATGAGATTTATATACATATGTAGAGTGGAGTTTCAACCATAGACAGTCTACTCTTTGGTACTTAATAGTTTTGACGTCGATAAAATATGATTTTGTAAAATCTTTCGAACCTTTTGATCTTGATAATGTTATAAAATAGTTTGGTTTCTGCAGAATAAAATATCATTACAGTACATAGTCCAACATTTCCAGTATCTTACTGTGAACATCACTCATTGACGTCAATAAAAAACCGCATCGCTTTGCATTGTAATTATCTTCATACATTTTACGAGAATCTAAATACATCGGAAATAATGTTTCCAGTAACGAATTACCATACCAATTAATCGATACGACAATATACAATGTATCAGCGAAAAAATATTGACCAGTCCCAACTGACTGATCTACCTAGGAAGGGACGAAAAGATAATTTATTGCCAAAATCCCCACGCTTGGCAGGTGGGGGATTGCAGTTGTTTTCAATTACACAGTTGAATGCTGCTGTCCATTCCCTGGGTATATTCCTTTAGTCGCCTCGTATGACAGCCATAGGAAGGGTCGGGGTATATAAATTCTAAAACAGCACAATTAATTCACAACAATACAAATAAATTTTCATTTGCCTAATGTATGAAAATTCCGAGTCTTGGTAAATAGCACAAGAAAAATAAAATTACCTATTAGAGAGATGGTGCTAGCTAAAACGGAATCAAATTTTGAATGTACTGTTTTTGCTTTAAATATGTATATTTAATATAATATGATCTGGGATATATTATTGTAGGTATTTTACCTGCTCTAAAAGAAACTCGATGCATCTTCTTCAATGATACGTAAGATAAAAATTTATTTATAAGTTTTTATCAGTAAGAATCTTTGTAAGAATGTAAATAATATACCCTTTTAACAACCACACCAGCAAACAATCCTATAAGTACTTGTCCTCATTCTTTTCGCGAGTCCAATGCCCGTCTTTGGGGTTTCACAAACATCGAAAAAAAAGGAACTCTAACCTTATTTTTCTTCTGTCTGTGACCTCTGTGTGTCTGGCAATCAATACCTACCAATAGAGACCCTAGTCAATACCTTTTTTCTCAGTTAATGCTTGTTGTTGTCAAGTTCTTATTTAATATGAAACTGCACTAACACACACTTTTTCACGGGACAACGGGAAATCGTGGAGAAAATCCGTGAAAATGTGTGTTAGTGCAGTTAACAACCGCAAAAATCTAAGAATGTTCATAATATGAAACTGTAATTAAAAAAAGTATCTCTACGACAAAAAAATGCATTATCAGCTAGGAGCCAATTTATTGAACTAAATTAAAACTTAGCGATAATTCAACTACATTTCGAAAACATTTTTTTAACAAAACTGAAAGACTACTTACTTTAATGTCTCATTTTCAAAAACTTATTTACTGCTCGAGACAGACTCTCACTTGAATACTTTTATTGTTTACACAAATCGATTAACTCGGGTACTTATTGAACCTCGCTTGTATACAATTTTTATCATTTGGATTTGCAAGGTCATAGTTAGATCATTATCAGGAGGGTATTTTAAAATATATTAAAATTTGCAAAACATTGTAGTAGTTAAAATAAAAGACATGTAAGCACTAAGTAGTAAGCATCACAGCGCTCTGAATTATGTTATAAAAGTGAAAGGTTCAAGATTTATAACACAATTAAGTTTATGCAGGAAACACTTGGCATTTTAATTAGTGTTGATTATCTAAGTTTTCTTAAATAAATCAAATACCTATGTTATAGACTTCATCTCAATTACAAGAAAAGAAACTGTTAAATTTAAGATGTAATTTATTTATTGGGTTATGCTATCGTATAACTCTATAATCTTTTCACTTTGTTTTGCCATAATAAAATATTATTTTCTTACTTCATCCGTCTTTTCTTGAACAATCTGCTAATTAATCATTGTCATCAGAAATAATCTTAGGCTTCCGCTGACGGAATACCTGCGGTGCCGCGTTGTTGTGAGGAAATAGTAACTAAAATGAAATTTTATATAACATCTCTATCTTTTGGAAATGTTTAAAAGGGAAGTTATTAATGTAATATCACACCCACGAATGTACATAAATACCGACAGAACTAAATTATAAGATTTATAACCCTCTTATTTTCTTCGCCGTGTCGGGTTATGCCGGTTATGCGTCATCATCATAATGTAAATCGTTCGAGTTAGCGCTATCAGGGGGGCTCTGATCAATTTCCCTTAAAACTTTTCCCAGGGACGAAATAAAATCTTACTTTTCCATCCAAACTGTTTTTTTTTCTTCGTTTCCGAGAAAACATTATTTGGGAAAGTTATTCAAAACCGTTGTCTAAGAATGTCCTTCTAGTATTTTCTAAGCTGTCACTTACTTCCTGTATTTTTGAGTCTCCCAGGCAAATCATACACGTTTGTGCATCCGTGTAGTTCCGAGGGCCGTAAAGATCATAAAATTGATTGAACGTAATGAACTTCTTCCCATAGCGCGCGTGCGCTTGAATTTGAGCGCGGTCTTGAATATATTTCACGTCTGTGTCTGTTTCGCGGTTATTGTTTCTTTTGTTCATTCAGTGTCTATAAAGTTCAAAGTTCAAATGTGTTTATTCGAAGTAAGATTTTACAAATCACTTTTCGACGTCGAGGAGGGTTCACGATTTGGCTGTCTTCTGTGGAGAAGAACTCTCCGGAAGAAACTCCACAGGCGTTGCAGCTTTTCAAAAATATTTTTACATACTTATTATTTATACAATTTGATTAATATAACAAAAAGTGCAAACGAAATATGCAATTAAGGAAGGCAACCAGTCAAAGTCCGAATGTATAGAAGCTAGGACATGCGGTTGGAAATTCGCACTACGAAATGCGCCCCTACCGCTACGGAATACGTTCAAGTTCACTATGTCCAGCCGCATGTGCTGCCTACTGTACTACTACAGGGGAATACATCTTCAGCTGTTCACTCCTGAAGCTTGAAAGAGAGTTGCCATACTATCAAGGTTGAGAGGCGAGGTGGGGGTGGCAGTTGTATTTGGAGCTAGAGCTGTTGAACCTAAACTTAGAATATTTATTGTAGATTCCTCATACGACATATAAATGAAGAGTTGGACTTATCCATTTGTAAGCGATACTCAATAATATGGAAATTATTAACAAGTAAAAAAGCTCTTATCGTAATTAATTTAAGAAAGAAAAATTAAAAAATATTAATTTTAAAAATTAGGTAATTACATAAGCCTTTTGTGGTCTGGATTTAAAAGCTCAACGTCTTATCAATGAAGTTTCTAAGTAAAGTTCACCTGCTGTTCAGTAGCATAAATTTTATATTATACAACAAACATTTTTTAATCTAATTTCCTTAAAACAATTATTACCTTTCTCCATCGACATCACAGTATAGATACTTACCTACCTTTGTATAATGATGTTACTGAGGTTATTTTAAGGTAATTTATAAACGTTTAGAATGAGCTCTATGTAACCGCAAAACATCAAACAACATACTAAATTGCAAATAAGACCTATGTAGTGACTATAAGACCTATGTAGAACTTACGTGATCAAAATAAAATGTATCCTATTAAACGCGGAGGAAAACGCCATATTGCGTGTGTTTGGATTCTTACAATGCCAAGGTTGGCCAAGGTTAGCCAAGGTTCCTAAAACCCCCAAATAACGACTAATTTATTAGTAAAATCCGCTCTCGTAGTAAAACAATGCTTATTAATTACCAACAGGACAACTTAAATAAATAGGTATTATTATTATTAATATGACAAAGTGTGAACTTTAATAAATATCCTTACTAATCTATAAGTATTATTTAGTACTTATAGATCAATAAGGATATTTAACCATATTGAGATACAGCCAAGAACACGCTAAGCGGAACACTTTGGACTTTGCTCCGTTCTTATATCTCGTTGAATGAGGGAGAGAATGGCATTGCGTATGTTTAGCTTACCCTGCACTTGACCGTACTTGCTCAGTGAATCAACAGACAAACAACCTTGCAACTGCAGGTAGAGCCAACAGTGTCGTAAGGGTTAAATATTTTAATGGATAATTTTGCGTGAATTACTACGTAAGTTCTGATGAATCTTAGCTACTTCCATACTTATGATGCTTTTCTATGCGATATGCATTCACAGCCCGGTTTTAATGCAAAATTTTTATTTCTTAAATGTCGGATGCAAAAGCTATGACACCACACCACACCATGTGCACCACAGAACATTTAATTATCGCCATTCTAACATCTTTTAAATGTTCTGTGATGTGCACCAAATACTCAACTTCGATGATAATCATCACGGAGCATCACGGAGCATCATCGAAGTTGTTAGACTCTGCAGTGCCGAACACTGCTCAGTGGATTTTGTGGTACGAAAAGCCATGGCCATTTGGCCTAACTGTTATATCATACCAATTTTATAAAGAGGAAAGATGTGTGTATGTTTGTACTAAATAAACTAAAAAACTACTGAACCGATTTCAAAAATTATTTCACCATTAGAAAGCTGTATTCACTCTGAGTAACCTAGGCTACCTTTTACCGCGAGAAAATGCCTCATTCTCACGGGAATAACTGTTAACGCGGGCGGGGCCGCGGCGGAAAGCTAGTAAGTTAATAGTCGAGTAAGTAGGCGTTTTGTTCGCTGGGATTCGATGTGTTAAACGTGTCACATTCACTCAACATCTCTGACCCTGGGATTTATGAGATCGTCGACTTACAATTACAAAGATCGATATATGCAAAAAATTCAAAGCATCCTACTTATATGATAAACGCGAAAGTTTGTGAGGATTAATGGATATTTGTTGCTTTTGATTTTAATGAAACTGTACATTAAAAAAGCTTATTGTACATCAGAATAACACATAAGCTACATTTTACACTGTTAACGCAATCGGAGCCGCAACAGTAGGCTTACTACGTAAGAAGCAACGAGCTCGAGAAGCTGTCAAACGCGACACCTTGATAGAACTACTATGGCTCTAATGTCACTATGTCGTGTTTGACAGCTCCTCGAGCTTGTCGCTTCTTACGTAGTAAGCCTACAGCTACAGGGTGGAAAGCTTGTCACTGAAGCCCCCTGGCCAGTAGAACTTGTAAAAAATTATCGGGCTAGTTTGGAATTGATTTAAGTACGTTTTATGTTCGGCCATGTTATGCTAGCTAAGTAGTTTTTTGTAAGGTCATAGAGTTCAGTTCACACGACAACGTGGTCTAATCGAACTGGTTTTTTTTTGCTTTGAGCAAATAGCTAATTATTTTTTTCATCGCATGCCAAATAAATGTATATAGCTGAGATTTGAATCAAGTTGATCTTTAAATATTGAGTTTGAAAAAAGTCATCAAAATGCCGCATCATAGTGGTTGAAATTGTAATTATTATGTTAGTTTAGTATTAAAGCAGATTCTGTTTGTTATAAATATTCAATATTTGAGAAAGAATCTAAAAAAGCTGTATAAATCTTTTGGAAAAACTTTTACCAGCATACATAACCAAGGCATCCCAAACGACTATTCGACATTTGGTTTTCGTATAGAATTAATGTCATAGGGGAATTTATTATAAACATTAATAAACCGTTAGGTATGTCTGTTAATGAACTCAGTTCTAAAGATCTATCTAATGTGAAACAGTATAATAGGTACTGTTGCTTAAAAAAGGTCTTTTATGTATATTTTCATGTCATTTGTCAACGCTCTATACCGGTCAATGAACTTCTGTCATTACAATTTCAAAAGCATCTTTGGCGCTTTCTTTGTCAGTTAAATTGTATTTCTTGAAGAGTGTATTATTTTATACCTGTTGCAAACAGAAAGGACGACATCCACTCATTTTGAGTGTATAAATCTTGAGATATTATTTAAGTAAATAAGTCTAACAACGACCACGTATACCAATACCACGTATACCAAGCAAAGAGAGACTTAGATTTTTTCAAAGCCAATTACATGT
The DNA here is from genome assembly GCA_948473455.1 of Teleiodes luculella. NCBI lineage: Eukaryota > Metazoa > Arthropoda > Insecta > Lepidoptera > Gelechiidae > Teleiodes > Teleiodes luculella. The sequence continues at coordinate 8,800,527 of OX419589.1, forward strand.
TATAAATAGAAGAAATAACGTATTTTGATTTGTAACGTGTTAGTTTTGTTTTTTGTTATCAGATTTATAAACATTTCTAAGAAGACATTAAGTATAGTTACTAATGAATGACAAAGAAAAACCCATCGATTGGCGAATAGAATAGAATAGAATAATATTTTATTGCACAACAGTAATAAATAACAAGAAATACAGTCTACCACAATAAACGTGTACAAATAGATGACCTTATTATTTAGGTCGGTAGAAATTTCAACCAGGCAACCCACCCAATGAGAACGATTAAAAATTAATATTGACCCTTTTTTACATATTGCTGGCAGCTAGTTGCCTCAACATATTGGAATGGAAGTACTTAATTTAATATTTTTTGCAGAATGTGTCTGTAATTTGGTAAATTTTATATTCTGGGCTTGTATCAATAAATTATTCTTCTTACAAGAAGAACGGATCGTTTATTGTAGGAAGCGCCTTGAAACGAAGAGGTTGTGACCCGAGAAGGCGGATGACATGTCAAGAATTTCACGTAAGTATTTATTGTAGTTGCGGTGTGTTTGCGCAGGCTTTGAGGTAAAATATTCAGATGTAAATATTAAAAGCGTCGGTGGCCAAATGGAGGACTGTTGACTTCCATTCGGAAGTTCGTGGGTTCAAGCGTCGACATGTACCAATGTGTTTTCGATTCACAAATTAATATGTACAATTGTGAAAGAAAACATCGTGAAATAATCTGCACACATCTGCGAATACATTCAGAGGTTGTGTGTGAAGTTTACCAACCCGTACTGGCCAGCGTGGTTGACTGAGACTTACTCACCCTGATTTCAGGTAGGCTCGTATGAAAAAATTATTATGAGCTATTAACATGATATTAAATAGATTGATAATTTCAAAAATTACGTTTCACCACTAAATTTTAAATTTTCAGTCCATCTTGCAACCAATAGGTACAGACAAATACAAAAACTGCCAAAAATATAAGGTAACTTCAAAGTCTCGAAGGTGATTTAGTAGCTAGTAGTCCTTGAAAATTCATCAAACAAACTTGACTCTTGTTTCACTGACGCTGTCGTATAAATTATCTCTTATTAGCACTTTTTTTTTTCGATTATTTATTGACTTTAGTGATAGATCCCTACTATAAGCAGAATAAGTATTTCAAATTATCAATTATTACATGAAAATCATCTAAACTATTACCTGTGCTATTACGAACATAATTAGAAAAAAATCTAGTCTAGTTCATATAGATACGCTGGACGCATAAATAAACAGTAGCTAGCACATGCAGATGGACATTCGCACTTCAAAATTTGCCTCTAATGCAAAGTAATAACGGTGCTTTTTCTTTTTTCTTTTAGCCAGTCGTGTCCCACTGCAGGGCAAAGTCCTCTAATCTTTCGTCTCTTATTTGCCCCAATCCCGAACTATGCTCTCCCATTTCCCATAATACGCATCCAGCTCGTCTCGCCACCTTTTGAGGGGTCGACCACCGATCTATCAAGGTAAAATTTTCCAGCCGTATGTGCTGGCTACTGTACATAGAAACAGGTCGTGATTACAATTATAGCGCTGATCGTGATTGATAACACTTATGCCGCAAGGCTAAGGTCGCTTGTCAGCTGTTACATAAATACATAGCGAAATTCGTGGAATTATTAGAAAATTGATTTTAAGAAGATTGTAATAGAGGACTTTTTTTCTAGAAGCCCTATTTGCATTTACTTTTACTTTAATAAGTCATTTATATTTAGTCTACTATTTTGTATTAAAAATATACAAGTCAATTCAGACAATAAAATGGAATATCTTTAAGGAAATTCGAAATAATAAAAAATATATTTCATTAAAAAAGAATTGGCTGCGTGACCAATTCTCGTTTTTGGTTTCCAAATATGCTACTTGTTTAGTTTAGTTTCATAGCCTTAAATCAATCTATTTTTTTTGCATACGTCAAAAATTACAGTGTAGGACTATTAATTTACAAATGCAAAATACAGCATACTTAAACGAAAAGACGAACAAAATATGTTTTTCAAAGAAAACTGGTTTTGAAACAAAAACAACGTACGTATTAATACTAATGAATAAATATTTAAACAAAAAAAAATAATAAACTAAACACGTTGAAGCAGAAATTTTGAAAATGACATACGTTTTTCATGTACCTAATACGCCATAGAAACAAGAAAACCTCGAATCGCGGAATGAATATATAAATATTAATTCCAAATCAGCATTACATAGATTAGATCACACAATGGTTTTGCATCATAAATGCTCATGTTAATTATTTACACAATAGGAACAATTTAATACAGTTAAATGTTAAGTAAATGATTAATGCATGAGACATAGGATATTAATAAGCAGAACTGAACGTTTTTAACTACAAAAAACTACGGTTTCTAGTCTTGATTGTTAGTCGTGCTTGGTTTTAACTCCCGACGAAAAAGAGGGGGGTGTATAAGTTTGACGTGTCTGTCTGTCTGTCTATCTGTCTGTGGCATTGTAGCTCCTAAACGGATGCGCCGATTTTTATCTAGTTATTTTAATTTGCAAGGTGTCATAATCGAGTGTTCTTAGCTATGATCCAAGAAAATGTCTTCAGCCATTTAAAGATTATCAGCTCTTTTCTATTTGTTGAAAGGATCTATCTAAGTAACCGTTTTATGGCGGGGTTTTTTAATTTAATGTTAAAGCTTATTTAAATATGTATTTTCAGAAGCACACGAGCATCGGACTGACGATAAGCGAATCTGATGTTGATAATTTTAACCTTTTATACAAAAATATTTACTGTACAGGAAAAAAATTGTACCAAGATTCTAAATAAAAACGCAATATAAATACATAATCACTCGCAGCTAATCATTTTATTCATCGCAAGATGTTACGAAACCGTCAGCTGGATTCTTTCAATACTTGCGTCGATCGAGACATTAATTACTATGCTATGCACGCAGTCCTTCCTTCCCATAAATACAGTTTCTCACCTTGCGATATCACTGTCTCACTTCATAGCTATAAATCGTTTTACGTCGTGTTCCAAGTGGTACATGAGGTATAATTTGCCACAATTTGATTGATTTTAACATTCTGCAAGCGTAAATGGTAAATTTAAGAAGAAAATTACTGCAGTAAGTCAGTCGTAATTTAAACCAGTCACCATGATGTCATCGAACTTAAAATATTGGAAGTTCTTTCTAGTAAAAAAGTAGATACCTAATCAAATGAAAAATTAGCTATTACGTTATTAAAATGAGAGTCATTCTTACATTAAGATTTTTTTTTAATCATAAATTACAAAATGGCTACTTAGCTTCCAAAATATTGAACTTGAAAGTCATTGTGTGTCTGAAGGAATTGATTATCATAATACGTTATTTGCGTTGTTTCAATTATTAAAAATAAATAAAATACAAGGAACTGTTTTGAAACCGATATTTGCATACAAAAGCTAATCATACGGCTGATAAAAATCATGGCAACATCATTAAGTGTTGATTCCAGAACACCATTTATCTGCACGTAGTTGGAGCAACATTTCCGGCAGATTGATGTTGATTTCAGTAAATGAGATGTATTATACTATACGCAGTAGTTGAAAAAAAATATGTTTACTTACATAAACGAAGGTCAATTTAGGTTCGGGGTAAAATTTTGCTTCTTTTTGTAAACTTATTTAGGTACTTTCTTCTCTGGCTTTCTTTAATTTAGTTACCTATATTAAACATCGGAGGAAGATAATTTATCGGAGAGGCAGTTTTCAAACAGCTGACGTTTTAGGCTGAAATGATGACGATGTCGTTAACAATAGAGTTCTAATAACTTTTTATAAGATCTGTAATTGCAAACTTTGAATTAAACGAGCAGTTACAATGCAGTTACGCAGATTGCATTTTACCTGCTATTTTGCAGCTTTATCGCTGTTAAATGAATAGTCTGAAGCTGAGTCTAAAATACAAAATGGTAAAAAATAAATGCGCGTAGGATGTTACGAATGTCTAGACCACAGACAATGTAAGAAATTATGACCAAATCTAAAGCTGCTAAGTGCTAAATATTAAGTGTTTATTACAACACAACGTGTCTTCTTAATACGCTTATTGTTCTTTGTTAGACAACGTTTCCGTGAGAACCCTGATTTCTGTTTTACAATTGTTCAATAAGCCTAATATTTTTGATCAATGTCCTTTTATATTTGTTAGGGAGCACTGAATAACCATAATAGGAATCCATAAAATATACAACTAATTTGAACCCGGGATCAAACCAGCACTTGCCGAGTGGGAAGCCACATCCCTAGCTACTACTCCAACCATGCTTAAAATCTTAAAATATATGCAAACAACCACGTATAGTGTTAAATCTCCAAGCTGTCCTGCAATGCACGGTCTAACTATTATTGTGCGAAACACGTGTAGAGTATTTGATGCACGCGGTGTCATAATTTTTGGTGTATTGTACTAGCGGTACTTCCCATTTGATGTAAGAAAAAGCATCATAAGGCTAAAGAAACTTAAGATTTAGCACGAATAAAGAATAAGAATAATTTAAAGGAAAAATGTAGGTTTCATTCATTCTAAGTACTTAATCATTTAGGTTACCGCAACCTATATTCTGTCGTTATTGCACTTAGTTTACGTAGGAAAATATCAATTCATTGGTGTTGTTGTTCTGAATTGTGTTGTGTAATGCAATATCCTAGAAAACATATTTTTCTATTAAAGATTTTCTCTGACATGATATATTAACAGACTTTCCATTACGCTATAACTACATATTCAAATTTTAATAAACAAGACATACTTAAAATAACACTAAAAATATTTTTAAACAAAAAAATACACACATATCCACTATCTTCTATCTACAATATCCAATCTTTAAGCAAAGAACGAGAAAATATTCTGTCAAAATAGTGTAGGACTACACTGAAAGCAAATTAGATCATTATTTCGTCTAGCGAATGACCTAGACCCAGACAAATTAAAGTGACTCAACACTAAACAAGAGATCCAAAGATCAAGGCTAGACCACGTCTTTCCTGTTTATCCTACTGCGGGAGCCAGGATTTAACGAGGACAAGGAAAAAGGAAGCTTATTGTCACGGAAAAAATGATAGCTTTGCATTCTGATCAGTGATAAGATATGTGCACACATTCCGACATATTATGATGAATAAAAGGGCGCTGGGCGTTTTAAAAACGTGACACTCAGAAAAAAATAAAAATAAATCCCAATTTTATTTTTACGCTTTAAAATATTTTAAAACTATTAGGCTGTAAAAATCAGGTGTGCAATAAAGGTGAGTAATAAAGTGTTCTAATTTTGTTCAAAACTATTTTTAACGATATTATTTCAAGGTTTAACTGCCATTAGACTAACAACAACATTTTTAGGTCAGAACTATTATCTAGTTAGGTACTCGAACTACTAGGTATTACTTTAGAGAAAAATAAACGGAATTAGCAAAAAAAAAACCCGGCGCGGCGATTAAAAAAGAAAACCGACTGATTTCTGAGTCAGGATTCAAAGACTCTATAGTCTACTACGAGTCAAAGATACACGTACATAGAAGAACATGCTCTTTTTCCTAATAGGCTGAGTAGAATTTAAAGAAACTGTAAATTTATTTATTTGTGCACTGACTGACATTGCTCGATTTATTTTCTAAGGTAAGCTTGTAATCACATAAAAATTGTCGCTACGCCTAAAATATACCGATATGTCACCCGAAAATGTACCTATCAGTAGTGAGTTTCAGGGTAGCCACAAAAGACTATAACGTATTAATTAGTATCGGCTATAAAAATTTTACCTTAGCTTAGAATCTTTACCTAGTAAAAATACATAAGTTTATTTGGTTTGTTTTATTAAAAGAATGCCTGGTTTCTTAATTTTTCTGCGACATTGTAGACTGAGAGCCATGGTAAAATGGCACAGTTTAGCTGGAATTTTCCTAAAGCTCGCACTGTCACATGGACGAGTGTTGAGCATAAACAAAGAGAAGAGACGTCTCGTGAGCTGTAAAATAATCCATCACGCGCTACATGTGCTAAGCAAATTCGCAAACTGCGATAAAAATTTACACGATAAATACACGCGATAAACGTTTTTATCACTTACATATTTTCTTCTTCTTAGTATTAAGTATACTTAAAAGAAGAAGAGGCTGATTATTTTATTTATGCTTTATAATGCTTATAAAAATGCTATGATCTGTGGCGTGTTACTGGGCCTCGCTTTAAACTCGTATAATGGACTCGCAAAGAACTAAGATCTCATCTCGGATAGCAGTTCTTTCAGGTAGTTAAGTACCCTAATTTGTTCGTATCAGGTAGCAGCGCTGCGAAGCTGACTACTTTTTCTGTTTTGATAATATTCGTGAATTCAAGAAAAACAAAATATGGTTTTGATGTGATATGATTAACATCAAGTGTACTCATACATAATCATAGTTTAATGTCCCATGTTCAAAGATTTTTTTTGTTATCGCTTCGATTTAAAAATAACATGCTGCTATTTATCAGACTAATAATATAGCACGACGTGGACTTTATTTCAATTTACCAATAGAGCTGGAAGTCAAGTTTCTGTATGATTAGGTGGAAATGATAAATTTTAGCGAAAAAATCAATAAGTATTTATTATCTGCCTTTATGCAAATCTGGAATTTTGCTTATCTGTCCTTCTGGTGCAGAGGGAAGTATTCCATACAGAGAAAAGTAAACATGTAACATAACAACGATTTTTTTCCTCATCCTTCTTGATTTACATATTTTAAACACAAAGCAATTTCATTACCTGGGACAAACCACAAGCAACAATTATGATAAGGAAACTTCAAGTTTCCTGTATTTTATTTAAATTCAATCATTTATCAGTATAACTAGTGCTAAAAATACATGACTTGTAAACTATAAGAACATACAAGCGCAGAATAAAATTGTAAAGGTAAAATTTTAGAGAATAAATATACAAATATATATGTTACGGCTAAAACCCGAAGTGCGGCTACACCTAGTTTTAGCCGGTTAGAACTAGGTGTAGCCACTTACTCTTGGTTAAACCTAGTACGAGCCGATTGTTTTCGGGTAAAACTAGGTCTATCCTTCATCATGCCGGCTACAACTAGGTCCGGCCATTCCCTGTTGGATAAAACTAGCTCTATCCGATATCATTCCGGCTAGACGTCATCTTGTGGGGGGCCTGCCCATGCTACGTCTTCCGGCTCGCAGCCATTCAAGAACCTTTTTGCCCCAACGGCCGTCTGTTAACAAGAAGACTTTTAAAAATAAACACGCAGTACTTAAATTCGAATCCAATATTTAACAAATTATTTAGAATATATACTCTTTATGAAACTACTAGCTTTCCGTCGCGGCTCCGCCCGTGTTAACAGTTTTTTCCGTGGTAGTGAGGCATTTTCCATAGCCATTTGTAGCCATGTTACTCAGGGTGAATGTAGTTTCCTAACGGTGAAAGAATTTTTGAAATCGGTTCAAGAGTTTTTGAGTTTATTCATTACACACAAAAATACAAATCTTTGCTCTTTATAATAATAGTATGATAGTACCAGTATGATATGATAACGAAAAATAACATAATTGTGTTTGGTATGAATCTAATTATCCAAACTTAGATTTTCCTTAAGTTTATAAATAGTTTCTGACGGACAGAAAAAACCTGTAAATAATATTTATGTTTCTACTTACCATCAAATTTAATTGGCAGTTAAAAGAACAGGAAGTCGGGAAATAAAGATGTAAAACTATTTTATAAACGAGGAAAACCCTTTATTTATCTATACATGCGAAAGTAATGTATATTTTTATGTCTGTTCATAAAGCTTTCACGCCTAAATGGCTGGCTAAACTGCGATGAAAAATTGTTACGGTGATTAATGGTATCACAGGGAAGAACAGTCTATTTTACTGTGGGAAATATCTCATTCCCGTGGGAGAAATTATTAACGTGTACGTAACCGTGGAGTGGTCTTTGGCGGCGGTAAAACTAGTCATTATAAAAGTGTCAAAAAAAAAACATGAAATGGAAACTAGATACTACTACATTTTACTGGCCGAAAGGCCTTGTGTGTCGGTCGGACAAGAGCACTCGTTTATACCTCGCTTAAATGTTACTATTTAGAACACAGGATGGCCTCAGTTCACGACACTCGCTACACACTGCTGTCAACTGTATCAAACAACAAATTCATAAAACAGTTTTTTACATTAGTACATAAGTCGTTTTATTTACTTTTGTCTTTTTATTTAGTACATAAGTCGTTTTATTTACTAGTTCCTTTTGTCTTTCGGAAAACGTTTAATATTTTTTACAATTGTATTCATATCGATTCTATTAATTGGTTTTAAACGTTAATAAGTAATATTATTTATTGCTATATATTCATACATAATAATGTTTGGAGCTGACAAAGGAAAGTAAAGCATATCTAAACAAATCGTGATTTTTTTAAGTGTGAATTATTTATTTGGACCAAAATGGCTATTTTACTTACTACATAAATAATGTATATCTTCTTAAACAATTACAGTTAGTTAGGTGTATATATTATTTCTCCTCTTAAGCTTTTAATACAGACAGGATTGACTGAATTTTGCTTGACAAGTAAAATGTACAAAAATATTTTGATGCACCAATTTTAAACCGAGGTGATTCTTTTTTATAATATTGAATCATTTGTTCCCTAAGCGTATGAGCAGTGTGTGTCTGCTTCTGGCCTTGGGAAGGTCAGCGAAATGGCCCATGGGAGAGGCACTGACGCAAAGAATCAAGGCCAATTGTATTACGAACGAACCATCACTTTATACAGCCTTTGGTAGTACTCGCTGGAACTTGTCTGTATGCTTTGAACTTCGGCGACACGCGTATGTAGCGTCCATTGCTACTATTATTTTATATACAAGTACTTTTACCGGTTTTTTATAGAAGGTGTAGTAGAATGAATAATCAATAAGAAAATTTTATTTGCCAATCCAATTAAATTGTTCTTTTTTTGTTTGGTTTTTCATGCCTGAGAATTCACCCTGATTTCAGGGTAGGCTTGGCTTCTCGGTGGGGACATGATGCCTGTGGGTATTGAATAAATCAATGCAAAGGCTAATAAATATTATAATTTTACAAGTTTCCGGTTGTTTTTATAACTATTAAGATTTAAAACGGGATATTATCAAAGGGGATATTACAAATACCACGGTACATATCCCGTTTTAAATCTTAATAGTTATGCTAATAAATATTACCATCTGATAGGATGTCGTTCTCGGCTTGTAATTAGTTCAACTCAACTTTTCCTGCATGTGTCATACAAGGAAAGTTGTTGTTGGTTTACCTGTGCAACCAACAACAACTCTTATTCCCATCCCGCCTGTCAAGCGTGTGAATTAATGAATAACATTAAATTTAAAAATATTAAATCCCTTGCCCCTGAACCGTTATTTGATCCTTTCAACAACTAGAAAAGAGCTAATACATCTTCAAATGGCTGGAGATATTTTAATAATAAATAAGAACACTCTCGATTGTAACACCATGCAAACAAAAAAAATTGATCAAAATCGGAGCATCCGTTTAGGAGCTACCATGCCACAGACAGACAGACAGACACACACGTCAAACTTATAACACCCCACTTTTCAGTCGGGGGTTAAAAAAGAGACAGTAGCAAAAGCACAAAGCTCCAAAGTGATATAACAAGAATGCACCTATCACAGTACCACCAAAAAACCCTTTTTAAATTATAATATGTGACCATGCACATTACAAATTGATAAGCAAACTCGTTAGCGTTATCGTTGATGATGATTGTTACTATTGACGACGAACCGTTACAAGCAAATTTTAAAGATCTGGACAAATTACGGTATTTTATTATTAGTATGCAATAAATACTTGATATGAAGTTTTAGCGAAATGTAACAAAAAGTAAAACAATTTAGACTTCGCCGACAACAGCGTACACAAACAGAAACAGCGATATATTTGGTATGTATACCACAATCTATTGTCACTTTGGGTGTGGAGCGAAATGCTATCAGGGCCAAGTTCAAAACAATAATTCGTTATGATAATGGAGTGGGCTTGCCTTTAACATGAAACCAATGTTTCTTTTCATTAACTTTAGCAAATGGAGACCTGACTCACGATGGGACTTACAACTTCTAGGTAAATAGACAATTGAAACTTTGGAAATCGTCTTGCTTTGTTAAACGAGAATAGTTTTGTTAGTTTATATACAGGAGGCTCAGAAAATACTAATAATTACTTTTAACATTAAAATTAAACCACCAAAAAAACTGAAAAGCAAAATATTTAGTAAACGAACAATCAATTATTATCCCCTATTTACAAATTGAAGCGAAAAATGAAGATCATTAAGCTTGGACAGGTACTTTTTGGGGGTTTCTCAATCAAGCAAGAAAACAGGGGTTTCTTACCCTTGGATTTTTATTTCCAAATTGAGGTATACAAAAAAAGAATTATCAAAATCGGATTACTCTGTAAAAAGCTAAGCGTGGTCAAATATAAAAAAAATATATGCGTCGACTTGAGAACCTCAATACAATGCAATAAATACAAATGTACTAACCTCTGTTTTTAGTCGGTTGAAAGTCTAGCTCAGTCGACGGTTTTGAGTAACTTTATTAAAGACAGTTTTCTTGACATCATCATCATCTCAGCCGAAAGACGTCCACTGCTGGATAAAGGCCTCCTCCAAGGATCTCCACAATGATCGGTCTTGCGCTGTCCGCTGGATGCGATCTTCCAACGGAGAAAGAAATCGTCACTCCCATACATACAAAATTGTAATTTAAAACGGACAGTTTGTTTTTATGGAGAAGTTTTTTTTTTTCGGTAATAGTTTCTGTACAAAGATTGTTATGTACTATTACTGAGCGAGCATGTCTCTTGATTTTTGCTATACCATCACTTGTAAGGGTGTTCTGAGGTTATTTAAAAAAAAATCCGCGATTAGTAACTATAATATTTACCCCTTGGAAATTAGATAATATTGGAAAGACATAGATGTTAAATGAATAAGTCAGAAGTCTTTGAGTGTTCAATAAATTCGTAATTAATATCTCGCTATAACTCACCCAAGAAGTCAAAGTTGTGATTGTCGTTAACAATCCATATAATGACCCCACCAAGGGGCTCGAGCATGTCTAAATATAAATAAGCAAATATAAATAATCAATTTTTAGGGTTCCGTACCTCAAAAGGAAAAAACGGAACCCTTATAGGATCACTTTGTTGTCCGTCTGTCCGTCTGTCAAGACCCTTTTTCTCAGGAACGCGTGGAGGTATGAAGCTGAAATTTATATCAATTACTCAGGTCTACTGTCCCTTGAAGCTGTGAAAAAATCAAACTTCTAAGCCAACGCAATCAAAAGATACAGCCGTTTATGCCGCAAATTTTCGACACTTGCAAGGGAATCAAAACCTACAGGGTGCTTCCCGTGAACTCAGAATCTTGAAATTTGGTACGAAGCAACGTCTTATAGCATAGATAAAGGAAAAATTACGAAATCCATAAATTTTTAGTTACATCACATAATATATATTTTTTTAATAATTTTAACCTTACTACCCATTTCCTCATAAACGCGTAGAGGTATTAAATTGAAATTCATACCAAATACTCAGGTCTATAATACCTTTAAGCTGTAACAAAATCAAACTTCTATGTCAACGCAATCAAAAGAAACAGCAATTTAAGCTGCATATTTTGAAACTCGCAAGTACTCGCAAGGGAATCAAAACCTAAAGGGTACTTCCAGTCGACCTAGAATCTTGAAATTTGGCATGAAGCAACGTTTTATAGCACACATAAAGGAAAAATTCCGAAAACCTTAAATTTTTAGTTACATTACAAAATATATATTTTTTAATAAATATAAACTTATTACTTTTTTCCTCATGAACGCGTAGAGCTATCAAGTTGAAATACTTACTTAGTACTTAGTTACTTAAACGATAAAGAGATCTTTGTCTTAAATTTATGCTCCTCCATCTTTCCCCATTGTAATGTTATGAATTTCATTTTGCAATAAGATTACCATAGTTATGACTCGATTGTCGTAATGAAAGAACTTTGTAAACCTTGCAGGTTTGTACGGAACCCTCGGTGCGCGAGTCCGACTCGCACTTGGCCGGTTTTTTTATTTTTTATTCAATGCTTAGTCATACAATTCACATAGATCTACGGTTTTATAGAGAGAATTTTAATTGCCTATTATATTTAGCGCAAGTACAGAAGCCAGCATTTTTTTTCAAGAAATTCACCCCTGCCACTACGGAATACGTACGCTCTCACTCAAGTTCAATATGTCCAGCCGCATGTGCTGGCAACTGTACATTAAGAACCTTTCACTAGCCGGTTACGTTCTGCCCTCTCAATGGAAAGTGTTTGAAAGTTCAGGTTTAACTATGCCTAGGTGCTGTATTATACAATTTATTTACCATTGACCTAAAATAAGTTATAAAACAGAAACCTTTTAAAATATAAACAAAGTCTTACTTAATCATTAGGTACTGATATTATTGGATAACAATTTCCTCAAGTACAGTTATTAAACTATTATTGCATTATAGTTTTATGACCGATTTGTTGTGGCAATTATCTAGTGGTAGTATAGTAAGTACTATGACATATAATAAAATTATGTACCTATTATGAATTCAATTTCCACCGAAGCTAAATTGGCATTACAGCATACAAGCTCTGAATAATCCAGCGAAATCAAGAACTGACATTTCGGTGGCATTTTAGTCTGTTAATCAATAATGGAAATAGCTGCTTCTAAAATGGCATACATACATATCAATACATATACACAAAAATTTCAATAATACGTCAAGAGTTCATTTTTTAAAATATATTTTAAATCGTATGCATTTCATTAAAAACGATTTTAATCAATACTCCAGGCAGAAAGCAAGTTTTTATTATTTTATGTAATCAAAAATTTTTCGGGTTACATTCATAAAGATTGAAACCCACAAAACTAACAAATTAGAATAGTATAAACACACATGTAATAAAGATTATCATTTCATCTAACTAAACAATTGACAGATTTTTTTATTTCAAAGGTAATTGATCTACGCTGTTGTTGTAAAATCTACGATCAAGCTTCACCGGTCTTGTATACACTGGTGATTATATACAAAGTTTAATTAGCAGTAATATTTTGATGCAAATAAGGAAAACATTTACATAATGTATAAATCAAAATGCAAGCATGAAAATATACTACGTGATTACACAGTTACGCAAAACAAAAGAAAATAAGAGGCTTATCTCATGATTAACATTGGTGTGTGTTTACATAACTATTTTAGCTAACCATCATCAGTCACTTAGACTGACAAGGTCATTGCGCTGATCTTGATTTGTGTCTTTCAAAGTTATTTCTGAAAATAATCCGATATAAAACGTGTTTAACAAATAACGCCAAACCTCTCTGGTGATAATTCAGCTCATGAAACTGAACAACTTTTGTTCTGCAAGTTTTCTGAGATCGCAATTATTCTTTTTTTTACTTTTTATACAAATGTTCAGCTGGCCAAGTCAACTTGTAAGTAAAATAAAAAAATGCGACGAAAATTCTCATACAATTTGCTTGAAAATTACAAAGTTGTTGATAAAGGTTGTTGATAACGTCTCCTTTATTACGGTGCATTTTTCTATCGACGCAATCTCTGCACATTTCACACTTAATAGGTTTTTCACTTTTCTTCATTTATACTAAGCCTAGCAAGGTAGCAAAAGCATAGAGTTTACAAAATTATTGAATGTAAAAAAATATTTCCTGTTCATCAGTATTACGAATGTTTTATTAATAAATCATAGTGCGGCTTTTTGCATCGGCTAATTTGAGTCCAAAAAATGACGATGAGCAAAAGTAGTCCAAGAGCCTCCGCTTACATAATTTGATGGGCTTTTGCCAGGAAACTACTTTGCCTCCTCTTGGACCAAGTTTCATACATTTTTGCCCATTGTCCTCTAATAACAATTTTTTTTTAGATAATGCAGTGTAATAAACCAAACGGACCAATTTTATAAATGATTAATAAATATATGATCGGTAACCGAAACTATTTTTATTTGTGAGATAAAAAAGATCTATATAGAGTAGTAAGAATCATTTGAGATATCAACAGCTGATGATGTTTAATCTATTTATACTAATAATAATATACACAATCCCATTGGACTAAAATAAAATAGTCACTCCATGATTTATTGGAAGGGTCGTTGCAATTCTGTTCGTATGACCATTTTACAGTTATATTAGCAATATCACAGGTTAATATTATATTTATGATATTTTCTGTAAATCTTTACTTACCTGTATCTAATGAGCAGAATATTAAAATGAGGACGACGAGACGACTATAAGGCCATGTCTGTGGGTAATAGAACAAGTTTTGCTTTAAATTCGTTCGCGACTAAAGCAATAAAACATACCTTAAGTCGTGTCTAAAATGGAACGGGAAACTTGCTGTAGTATATACAATTTGTGTTATATACACCGTGAAATTTAACTGGTAGTTTATCCGAATCATAGTAGTAGTGGTAGGTATTTATAAAACTGAATAACTTATATGACATATAACATAGATTTAAATCACGAAAATAATTTTCAACTTTTTATATAAACTTCAGTCACGTGACCGGCTACTTTGTATGAGGAATTGATTTTTCCTATGTGCTCTAGGGAAAGTTGTGCAGTACTTAAACTTCACGGTGTATAAGTATTAAGAAATGTGAATTTTATTATCTTTATGGCTAGATTTTAGGTAATTTTCCAAGTCTATATGTTCATTCGAGTGATCAATTTTACACAAAGAGTATTTTTATTACTATTTATCAATAGATGTTGTCTGTTCTTCTTCAATGTTTGGTATCAGATTTAATATTAGCATAATGATGACGTAAAAAATCGCACCGAGGAGATTGGAAAATCTATGAGACAAAAAATTACATACACGTGTTTTCTTCAACTTTGTACTTTGGTAGATCTTGTACAAAGTACTACACTAGAGATCTGTTTGTGTTCTGAGACTTTGAACTTCGTGCGGGGCATTGGTCCATAGTTTTTTGTGTCTCAATACAGACGTGCACGGGGCAATTACCGGGCAAAGTGCGTCAAGCACAAAAAATGACTGGCGTGTGTTTATTTACCGGTTCTAATATTTGTCATGGATACTTGACAGGTTAGAGGAATAGAGCATCTTAATTAGCTCCGTAGCTTAGTTGGTAGTACGCCTGCCTTCTAATATATCAAATAAAATCAAAATTGACCGTTGAGTCTTTTTCCAAATGAGTCCTTTTAAATATCATACTTCACACAACATTTATCCGGTTTTTCATCATCACATGACAGGACATGATCATGCATTTCGTTTGTAAAATATAATAATAATTATTACTACATACCTTACAATACAACAACCATCTATTAGACTATTACCTACACAGTATTACTCATCAGTCATCATACACGACCAACTCTATAGTTGATATTATCTACCAGTACCTATGTTTTTTTTTTTCAATATCGCTTTTCTTTATATTGCACATTGGTGAATAGCACAGATATTAGATGTAAATACTAATTACTAGAATCAACTCGATCAACTATCATTAGGCCAGCAGAGTCAAGTCTTATTTACGCCCAGGCAACAACTTGCGACAATGTTGCATGCCACATCATTGATTAACAAACACCGAAAGTTGCTTTAGTTACGGAGGCGTCGCCTCGGCATGAAATACATTGCCGCATGCCGCAAATATTTTCTGTTTAGCATATCACACACCAGATTTCACATGCCAAAATTGACGTCAGGAAAATAATAAAATATGTGTGTTATGGCGCGACATATTTTTGTACCGGTACATAAACGCATTAAGGGCGGAAATATAATAATATTTCAATATAGCTACCGCATGTATTGGCAAGCACGTGGCAAGCTATAGTATGTTAGCTGGACATATTCATGCAAATTGTAGTTACGTGTATGTACAGAAGCCAGCACATGCGGTTGGATATTCGCACTACAAAATTCACCCCTACTACCACGGAATACAGGCGCTCTCAAGGTCAATATGTCAAGCCGCATGTACTAGAATAAACCTTACCGATTTCGATCGGGATGACATCTGTTGTCAGCTGGATCTCAACTGACACTTCATACGTGTCGTCCTCCAGTTTTCTGCGCGCGCGCTCCCTTATAACAATGACGTCACGGTTTGAGGCACTTCATTGGTTACGTCACTGTCACTGTTACACAAACTTTTTGCACTGAAACTGTTGAACTATGACTTGGAAACGAGAAACATCCTTTTTCCGGCTTGACCCCGAATCGTTCGTTGGTCGTTTTAAGATTACTTCGGTCGAATCTTAAACGATCTTAATTCAGCTGCCTAAAGAAAAACAACATCGTCATTGTAGTGATAAATTGGCGGAAATCAACTGTTTTAGCTTTTTAAAAAACTAACGTTTTTATCGTATTTTTAATTTTGTATCTACCTAACCATTTCAGTGTCACTTAAACAATTGACTTGTTATTTTAACCTTGAGAAAATATTACTTTCCAAGATTTAGCCAAATCCTTATCAGTTATCACAATCAAATAAACGAGATTCGTCAACTTGAAGTGAATATAAGAAAAATGTGTATGTGTCAACTTACGATAATAATTTTAATACCTAACGGCTTTATATATTAATGGCTTGATATACAAACGGCTTTATATATAATACTAAGTTGACCGGTTTACAGCTATCGGCGTTTTGCACAAACGATCGAAAACTCGCCAAATATAATATTCTGTCTGTTACGTATGTCAGGTCTAAAGGAATTTAATAATAATAATTGCGGAAAAAATTGTAAGGGTCATAGTTGGGGGAGGGGAATATTAAAGCCATATTAACTCCATCTTTAAAATAAAGGTGCAAAGCTGCAGGAAACTTAGCACATAACTTAGCACATAATATACAAGTGTAATGTTTTTTAACGTATCTAGAATTTGACGATGATTATATAACGCATACAGCCTCGTGATTCTTATCTAATATAATGTAGTCGGACATTCAAGCGATGGGTTTAACGTTTAGATAATTGATATTCAATGTGATGAAGGTTAGGTAAGAATGCGTTAATCTAAAAAACATTAAGTGAGTACTATTTTAATAAGTAAGTCACAGCTAATAAAAATCTATAAATAAATAGGTTTTTTACCTTGTCTTGTATTGAAAGTTTTGATATAAATTTGTGACTTATAAATTTGAAATAATAAATATTGCATTTGTTTACATAGGTAAATAAATGTAAAATAATAAATAATATTCGTCAAGTTAACAACCACATCTAGTTCTAGTTCACGGTAAATTTTACTACCTGCTGCGCCGGCGCAGCGATGTTTAACGAGCACGTGACAGCGGAAAATTGCCCTCACGGCCTATCCTTGAAGCGGCAGAAAAAATATAAAACATTTTATATAAATAAAACTTATAAAGTTTTCATTACTCCTTCAAAACTTTTCCAAAATTGGCACAAAACAGCACAAAGTCAAAAGTCTATTAGTTTCACACGGCTTTTGACACGGTACGAACGACATATTGAAGTTGACAGGGTAATTCAATAGTTATTTCCGCCAATTTATCAACTTTGTATACTCAACGAGTAAAAAGCCTTGGCTATCAGCTCACATCTCCATAACAATGAATTTAAAACAATAAATGCAGATTACTACCGAGTGCTCCACAGCCTCTGCAGGGATTTGAATATTCATGAACCAGCGAAACTAATAAGCACTGCTACTGAATTTTAAAATTTTTAAACACTTCTCTAATGGCTCTCCTGAAATCTCAACTCACAGTAACTAATTACGAATTGACGACGCTCGACTTCAACAATGTCAATAGCATCGACAATGAAAGCAACTGATAAGGGGGCTGCTGGCAATTATCACTTTCTGCCCTAGCACATCAAGATAAGTGCATCTCGTTCGAACAATGATGTTGTTTTTTTCTATTGGGGCACTCGATAAGGCACAAAACGTACACGATGGTAAGCGATATAGGTCGGTACCTGTTCAGGTTCGCGCGCGTCAGGCCGGCGCGGAGTTCCACGCACGAATGCCGAATGCCTCGTCGTCGTCTATTGTTTACGATGATAATTACTTTTTCGTTTCGATCGAGTTTGCGACTTGGGCAAAGCGCGAAGGCTTTGTCGCGGAAAATCTGGCCGGTGTCCAGCGATAAACAATTGATATCGAACTAGGGCTGCTAGCTGCTATTAATTGAAATGTAAACGCTTGACATTGTTTTTCACAACGCTTCCTTCCTAATGGTGCATATTAATTTACTGCCTACTTTTCTTAATGTCTTGTAAACGAGGAAGTTTATTTTTGGCAACATTGATAATTTAGATTATCACAATGTATTATTGTTACATAGTAAATTAGTTCTTTACTTTTGTTCTGGCAATAAATTGAGACAATGAAAAATATTTAGAAAATATTTTCACACCTGCAGTAAGTAGGAAGATCAGAAATTAGTCAATTGGTCCGCTATCCATATCCAGCATGAACTAGCATCATTTGATCAACCAGCTAAGTACCTACCTACTTATTCTTAGTCTTGAGGATTGAGTCCTTTGGATCGTTGATAGTAATAGGATTGACGTATCTTTATGACCTGTCAACGTAGTTAATGTAAAACCAAAACCACGACCATGACAATATCTAATTAGTCATTCGACATGATACTCGTGACAATGAAAAGGGTAAAATGTAAAGGAAAACAAAGAGATGATTTTGTGTGAAGTCGAAAATGTTTTTATGTTTTAAATTTAAAATGTTTTTCTCAGATTTTCTTTTGAAGCCAATTGTAAGCGAACACGTCTCTCCGTAGTCATCATTGGCAACACACATTGGTCAAAGACCTTGTTCTATTTTACATTTTAAATCATCTAAATATTTCCAGTCGTATATAACTTGAATACATAGGTAGGTACACTTGTACAGGACTTCCAAATGCCAGTTATTGAGCACTTCCGTATGTGTGCACTCGTGATGAATTGTAATCGTGATATCAGTAACAATATGCACGTGCAGTTCTCATACAAAGCACGGCTATCTTTCTTTCATGTTTAGATAGCTCTAGTTTAGTTATAAACATAGTTCATTTGAAATTATTACGATTTGCATTTTTTATTTTACATCATCCGTATTTTTTGTGTCCTAGAAGAAAAATATATTGTTCAATAATAAAAATATGTTTTTAGTTTATTTATTTTTAATAGGAGATTAAATAAATAATGAAATTAATACTGTACTTTATAAGTCCTAGTATGCATTAAAGCAAGTATAATTCTATTCTATTCTTATCTTTTAACTTAATAATAAAACAATTTCCTGGCACAACCTTGTTGATGATAGGTCGCGGAAAATATTAAAAATAAGTAATAAGGAAATCTTTTCCATTTCTTGAACAATAAAACAGTAAGTACCCTTTTTTTATTTTATTTCTGGAGAGGTCATCGAGCAATGTTGTGATTTAACGATAAGATAAAAACTTATTTTAAATTGATATTAAAAATGGACAATGAAGTATTTACAATTTCTTAGTTTAAAATTTACACAGCTCTCGTACAAGTATGTATAATAGGTATTATCCTTTCTAACACTTGTCGGTCTGTCCATTTGGACGGTCGTCACAGGTATGATTTAAATTGAAAATCAATCATGAATAAAAACAATTTAGTATGCATCTGATTTTTGTGGTAGACTTAAATATTAATTTAGGTAATTACGGTTTTCATGTTGTAAATGTTAAACCAGCTCAAAAATGTTTTAAAATTGTTTTATATTTGAAAACATATTTTATGTCCAAGAGGCATTAACAATAATGTTATTTGTATAGCATAACATTATTATCAACGTTACGCACATATATTTTTAACAAATTAAATACGAAATTCACAACAAGGTTGCACTAGTAATTTTGCAAATTGTTACTTCGTGAAACCCATGCTCGCTTCGCATGTTAGCTAAATGATTTGCAGCCCATGAGAAAAAGTAGCCAAAACGTGACTGAAGCCACGTGTACATGATCGCTGAAACAGGTTTGGACGTTCGAGCCGTTCAGAGACCGGCGAACCGTGAATGGATTAGAAGACTTTATAATCATTATTTATTTATTAATTTTGTACCAGCCTCCGTGGCCGAGTGGTAAAAGGCTCGATTCATAATACGGAGGTTCCGGGTACGAATCCTGGTGGGATACTCATCAAAGAAATATCACTTTGTGAGACTTTCCGCAGTTTGGTTCGGACATTACAGGATTCGTAAAGTAAGATCTGAATGGGATCAGTGAGTCAGGAATCTGAATAGCAAAGGGTTGCCTTGTAGAAATTGTTACCTTAGCTTTATAAATTGTGTTGTACATTTCGTGTGCAATGAAGTGTATTCTATTCTATAATTCCGTGCTCCGGAAGGTACAGATGTATAACTATAATTCTGACACAGGATTTGTGAATTAAGTTGATCTCGAAACCCTCAAGATATGCAAGCATTTCTTTTTGTAGTTAATAAAATATTTTATAATATAATATTATAATTATAATCTAATATTTTATTAGGTATTCAACTAATACAACCCAAGGTGTCACTCACTCACTATTGGTACGTAAATGATAGATGAGACGTATTGTTATTTGACATGAAATGTTATAAAAATGATGGTTACCTCATAAACATGTTTGCTTGTTTTGAACGTCTTATTTGGTTAACCTCAAATTTTCAAAATACTGGTCTGCAATATTAAGTGGCACAATTTTAAAATTGAAAAACTTTTTAAAAATACAAAGATCGAAATGCAAAGGATTCGAAATTACTAATGTAGGTATAGTTTACTAGTTTTATAGAAAAATAATGAGACATTGCTATTAAAAGGTTTTTTATTTTAAATCTTTAACTTCTATATTTAAGCTCTCTTAAACAATACAACAAAAAAGGTATACAAATGATACACAGAAATCATTATGACATTTTAAGTATAAAGTAAGCAGCAATTATTCTATTATAGAAGTTAAATAAAAGAATACACAGAAAGCTGAAGGTGTCTTCCGAATGACCGAAGTACAGTCAAAAGCAACTTGAGCTTAAATCTTTGGACTTCACATCGTTCTTATGTCCGTAGATAAGAAAGAGAATCACGGTACGCGTGTTCAGCTTACCTTGAGGGCCGTCCATTAATCTCGTAAGGCTTGAAAGGGGGGGGAGGGGTTTGACAAAAATCACGAAATATCACAAGGGGTGAGGGGGGGTGTGGTAATATATCACGTGTATTTATTTTTTTCAATCAAAAACAACCTGCAACCTTTCTGTCTAGTCTAAGCATTTTTATCATAGTCCTTAATTTCAGAATAAAATAAGATGATAGGTACTTTATACCTGTATTTAAAGATAATATTCTAACAACTTTATGATTCTTTGCAGGTACTAAAAATACACGTGATGTTGGGTGGGGGGGGGGAGGGGGTAGTCTTAAACCTCACCACGTATCACCAAGGGGGAGGATGGTAAAAAAATTCCAAAAAAAAAGATCACGTGATTAATGGACGGCCCCTTGCATATGACTTTACAACGCAAAAAATGCTTAGAATCATGCAAAGTCGTGACATTAAAATTACTGAGAATGCCGACAGCTATCATTTGTATACGGTAGAGCCTTAACAAAGACGTGTTTAATAAAAGTAAAACCGGTCAAGTGCGTGTTGCACATCTACATTATGAAAAAATATTACTAACTCATGAAAATACACTGTGGTTGTTGCGATTTATTTACGAGTTTAAACGGTCCATATTTCAAAAATACTAATAATTTACTTGAAACTGTTATGTATAATACTAGCTTTCCGCCGCGGCTCCGCCCGCGTTAACAGTTTTTACTGTGGGAATGAGGCATTTTCCCGCGGTAAAAGGTAGCCTTATGTTACTCAGGGTAAAAATAGCTGTTTGATGGTAAAAGAATTTTCGAAATTGGCACAGGAGTTTTTGACTTTATTAACACACACAAAAATACACACACACAAAAACACCGAAATACAAATCTTTCCTCTTTATAATATTAGTATGACATGCATTTTTGTGAGGACGTAACTTGGTCTCTTATTTTCTATAACAATTTCAGGCCTAGACGACTAAAGAACTGATTTAAAGAACTATAAAAAGTTCAAAATGTTTCATCTAACTTTGACTATACAACGAAGGATTTTCGAGCCCCCTATTAAAAAAAAAACTTGCTTCCTGCGTAGGCAAGCGAGCACGATATGCTGCTTTTATTTTATTCCCAGAAATAGTCAAACACAATCTCCTAGATAGTACTTTCGAATGCAAGATAGGGTTAACACGATAGATAGTCACCCTTATTCAATGGACTTAATATTATTAAGACGCGCTTTTTTGTAATGGAGTGAGCCCAAACTAAGACCACCCAAGCCAAAGGTTTGTGTTAAGATTTGGTACGCATTTATCTATAATCGATAGAACATATTCTATCTATCTGAAAGATAATGCTAATGCTGAGTCAGGGGAATGTAAGAAGCGAAACAGAACAAACTCAGTTTTTACGGGTTAATCTCCGAAACTGCTTGACCGACTTGAATGAAATTTTGCATGGTGGTGCCTTATTTCCTTTTACCACGGGATAATATCTATTCCTACGGGAAACTGTGCACGGAAAAGTCAAAAATCAACGCGGGCGGACTGCTTGTTTAAAATTAAACACACCGATTTTATCCCTTATTCGGCTTCTATGACACCCAATGGAAAGACATAGAATGATCCTATGCCGGAACCACGCACTGCATGCAGTTAAAGCAGCCAAAGAAATTAGATTACACCTAACAGAATGCCCTTCTGGTAGCGAATACCCTTCAGGTAACAATGCCTGTAGCCGACGAAGGGGGCGAGTCCAAAATCAAAATCGAACTAGTAATTAAAGACGGAGCCCACCAGGTGACGCCTCCTTTACGACATTTTTCCGTATCATCGCGCTAGGCCGTGGGCCGAGCCGCCCCTAGACACATTGGTAGATAGGGTAGACCCTTTCGCTTCCCAGTCCGGTAAAGCTTGATTGGTCGTACCTTTTCGACACAAGCGTAGTTCAATTTAAAAAAAATCACTAAACAACGGTTTAAAGTCGAAAGTGTTCAACTTAACGTGCTCGTGATTGTACCCGCTGCTCTAATATGTGCCTTCTTCTGTTCCGCATCGCTACTCTACCTAAGCTACTCTATCCTGCCTCAGGACCATTATAAATCAAATTGGTACCTGCGTGATGCCGTCAGCAGTCGCTTTATCACAGTTGTTTAAGATAATTATAATAATTGTATTCCCACGAGAATATATGTTGAAATCGCGATTTGTGGCGAAAATTTTATTTCTGGTTTAGTCATTGCATACGTGAGCAATCATTTATATATAGCACGATTACCTTAAACGTAATAGAATACCCAATAATAAATGTGTGTATCAGAATCTATATGTAATCGATGAGCTGAAATTATGTACTGAGACCGACCGACACACCTGAGAGTTTTTGAAAAAATAAACGCGATATAATATCGAGATCATTATCCTTTTAAGTAGAGAATTTTTTAAATATGTTTTTTTTTACTCTTTTAATATGTATAATATACCTACATGAATAAACGGAATAGGAAGAAAGGACCAATTGGACTCAATTCCAAATGGAGTCGCTAAACCACTTCGCTATTCTACGCGAACTGTCAAATTCAACTGACATTGCTCATTCTAATCTGACGTTCTTTATTTTAGACGATCAACTCAACTTAGCTAAGCTTTAGCTGGCTATTTTTATGCGTAAAATTGCTGACTGACTGAAATATAAATTTCAAAAATAGTTTCGATTAAACGTCAGTCAATCATAAACTCTTATAGAAATATAAATGATATAAGCCAAAATATAACTGATAATATACGTACATATAGAAAACAGTTCATAGGCAACTCCACTTTAATATCCTTAACAGAAGGCTAAGTTTTACGATCGATTTATTATTATATAATCATTTAAAGTTTATAGACCAGTGTCCATTTTTTTTTTAATTATTGGCTCTGGCCTATTATGGTTATAGAAAATTACGACTTTGGTATCTTAAAAAATACAACTTTAAAACTAGGTTTATATTTTTTATTTTTTATTATTAACAAGCTTGGAGAATAAATTATATGTATATTGTTAAATATCTTTCCAGGTATTCTAGGTATATCTATTAATATTATAAATGCCCAAGTAAATTTGTCTGTCTGTCTGTTTGTTACGCTTTCACGCCATGATCACTGAACCAATTTTGGTGAAACTTGGTTCAGCACAGTACAGTTAAGTCTTCAACTGGGGAAGGACATAGGCTACCTTTTGCTGCGGGAAAATATCTCATTCCCACGGCAAAAAGCGGAGCCGTAGAGCGGAGAGCTAGTAGTAAATAAATTGTTGACGAAAAACTAAAAAAAAATTTATCAGAGTTGAATTACTAATGCGCATAGTCATATTTTTCTACAACACTACGAACACCAGAACAATGAGGAAGCGAAGTCTGTGAAAATTACAGAAGTGTTTTGCTCTGTGAATCAGCCAGGCGTTTAGAAAATGCTCGAACGCCATACCGGAGGAATGAATAAATGAAATATTGTATAGTACACACAAACACAAAAAATATACACTTTTGCACATAGAGAAAAACTTCCAAAAATTTATCAGTCCAGAAAAACTTGATGGCTTGCTTTTTGTTCATTCATCATAAATTGAATTGCTTTTGTATAATATACGAGTAGCATTAGGTTGTAATTTTTTTTAACGCTTACGTTATTCATAAAAATAACTGGGACCTATATTTAATCAAAAACTGGGACATATTCGTTTCATCAAATCAAAATAAGCACAAAGTAGCTTATTTAATTCTTAACTGAGTAATAGTTACTTACGCGCAGTAAGAATTACATTATGTAGGTACCTGTAACAAATAAAATGTTTATATAAATATATTTTTATACAAATATGGTTCACTATCAAAACAATACAATTAACATAGTATATCAAATAAGAACATCAGGATAACAACTTTTAGATGCAAATAACATTCCCCTTTAGTTTGCCCACTTATGTTTATTTTGCAAATTATCATCACATTTAGTGCAAAAACGTGTTGCACGATATTCTGTTTATTGTAAAAATTATTTCTACTGAAAGTCAACAAAATATCATGATATAGTTGTTTTGATCACATATACAGAAATTATTAGTACCAAGTACTTACTTTTAACATAAAATCGCTAAACGCGTGCAAGGAAAGATTTGATTATTAGTTGCATTAAATAGGCTCCGAAATTATTTAAATTATTTTTATGAAACTTAGTTTAAAAGATAAAACATACCTTGGAGAATAACATATTTAAATTATTTTTATGAAACTTAGTTTAAAGATAAAACATACCTTGGAGAATAACATAGGCTACCTTATACCGCGGGAAAATTCCTCATTGGCACGGAAAAACTGTTAACGCGGGCGGAGTCGCGGTTATAAAAAAACACTAGGTTTTTATAGCGAAAGTTTTACGTCACGTTTAAGTAAGGCATAGAAGATTTTATGAATGGTTTCAGTTTGCATGTATGATGTATTTTTTATTAGTTTAAAGACTTAGAGATTGTAAATAATTATACAAAAAAAAATTATTAATTATTATTTGGCTTATGGCTTCCCATACATAGCACAGGATTTCCTAGTTTGGGGGCCAGGAACATAGTAGGTATGTTATGTTATTAATATTTAGGAAAATCAATTACTTTTTGTTTGTTTGTTTAAATAATTATACAAATAATTCTAAAAGTACATAGAAAAATCTTAAATTTATATTTTGTTTTAAAATTCTTACAAAATTAATAAACTAAGTGCAGGTTAGTTAGGTTATAAGTATTTAAAAAAGTGGAAATAACCATTCCGCAAATCAATTAAAACATTCTAAGATTTTTATTGCATTAGGAATTGATTTTAAATTATCCATCAATACTATTGAAATGTGAGTAAAAACTAATTTAATAAGTATTTCACGTATAAATAAAAATAAAAATAAATACTTTTTAAACAGAATTTTAAAATAATTACTACTAGTAAGAATATATTAATATTACTAATACATAATCAATTCTCTATTAAAAATTTTTCTAAGAATTTCGATATTTTAAAAAAAATATTCTAAACGATAGTAAAAGCACGAAACAAAACTACTACGGCAGTACTTATAAGATCCTTGAACATTTATTAATATTCAAGGATCAGAAATTTGCTCATTAAACAGTACTGTACCGTCATTCGAAGCCTAATAAAACATGAGAGTAGCGTTTCTTTTCTGTCTGTGCTCATGACGTACTTCCGGTCCATCCCTCTGCTGCCCCCTTCCTGTCCGTCCTCGACAACTTCATTCTACTGCGTTACTAGCGCCACCAAAGGCAGTCGAGTTTTCGAACTCGATATTTTCGTCATTGGCGTTTCGTTTCCCGCCGGAGGCGGTCAGTCTTAGCCACTTACGTGCTGTACGGCCGTCTCACTAAACTGTGCTAAGTGTGTACTTGGAAATAATTTAATACTAATTGTGTATTTGAAAAACAGTTCAGTGTT
The DNA here is from genome assembly GCA_948473455.1 of Teleiodes luculella. Classification (NCBI taxonomy): domain Eukaryota; kingdom Metazoa; phylum Arthropoda; class Insecta; order Lepidoptera; family Gelechiidae; genus Teleiodes; species Teleiodes luculella. Next base: position 8,827,271 of record OX419589.1, read on the forward strand.
GAATATTTGTTTCGGAAAAATCTGGTAATTATTTTATCGCAGAAAACTGTAAGTACTCTGTTTTATAAAGTGATACTTTAGTTTTGGACAGTGTATTTCGTTTCCACATAGTGGATAACGACTTCATTTTGAAATTTATATGATTTTTATATTTATTAACGGTGTTACCGTTCGATTATCTAAAATTTTTTTTTCTGATTATAATTTTTTGTATAACAGTTTATTCCAAATACGAAAATAGTGTGGGTATTTTGTAATTTAGTGAATTTGAGTTCATATCTATCGTATTTTCGTAGTTAAAATGGAGGACGGTCCATCCACGAGTAAACAACGCGAGGAGTGTACGGAAGCCACGGAACCTGCGAAGCCTGAGGAAAAGAAAAAGAAACGTAAAAAGCCGAGAAGCCACTCAACTTCGTCGAGTTCCTCGAGTGCATCCAGCTCATCGGCCAGTTCTAGTTCTTCTTCGGATTATAAGCGTAAACGTGAGCGAAAAAAGAAAAACAAGGCTAAACGGAAGAGACCGGAATCACACTACAACCGTAAGTTAAATGAACTTATTAAATCAGTGAATAAACTACAAAATCAGTTTAAGACTAAAGTGTCCCAGAAACGTAGGGTCATTGACGAAAGGGAGTCAGACTCGCATGATGATTGTGACGACGACCGTATAGATTTAAATGCGAGCGGGGAGCTTTATGACGAGTCTTTTATCAACGATGACGCCGCTTCATCGTCAATGCATGAAACTAATCCTGAGTTTGAACCACAGCAGTTGAACTTAACGCTGGGAACTAAAATTAAAGAACCTGCAATTGCTCATACTCCTGATGAAATGCTTAAACTATTGATCGAGCTACAACACTTCGATCAAGAAGATTGGAACAGTGTCCGCTACGCGGAAGTACAAAAGTCATATTTACATGCTCCTGGTTTCACCTCTCTTGATCCTAATGAAGAAGTAAAGCGTTATGACAACTCTAAATTTTCTGGTAATATGGAGAAAGCTTTTGCTAGCATATCCTATGGCTTGTTGAAGCAGCGGGAGGTTTTACAAAATGAAATGCAAAATTTCTTGATATGGGCCCAAACGGCTGAATCACTAAATTTTACCGATATCTATACAAAAATTAATGATATTTTTTCACAAAGCGATTATTGTAAAACCACCTGCGATGTTCTTCAATTGGTCTGCGGACACCGTGCTGAACTTATACAACACCGCCGTGAAAGTATTTTGGCAAGTGTCAGGGATCCTTACCATAAAAATGCTTTACGCAAAATACCTCCATCTAGCTCAACGCTATTTAACGCTGAAAAATTTAGCTCTGTATTAGAAAAGGCTGGTGGAATGAATAAAACTTTCTGGCCAAAGAACAAAGATCGCAAATCTGCGACGCAGAACGATCCTCAACAGGCATTTCAAAATAAAACTGTTTTTCCAAGAACAAATTTGAAGAATAACAATTATCGAGTAACACAGAAAAATACTCATAACAACGTATCCTTTCGTGGAAGACAAGGTAAACGACAGACTGATCAAGAATACCCGGCTAAAAAGCGGAACAACGCATACTCTCCCTCATCCCGCCGGGATAGGAGAGATAATCCTAAGAAAAGGTCCTGACTCGCCGAGTCATCCTTTCCGTGCAGGGCAACTTCATTTGTACCTCGATCGTTGGGAGTATCTAGGGGCGCCGCCTCACATACTCAAAATGTTAAAAGGATATCGAATCCCATTCAAACGAAAGCCTCCACTGCACATACCAAATTTTCAACATCAAACACCTCTATCGCCAGAAATGTCCAAAATGATAAAAAAGCTTATCAATCAAGGGGTATTAGAACAAGCTCGGGTGTCGCCCAGTTTCATCTCCTCGGTATTCCTGCGACCAAAGACCGATGGCACATCAAGACCAATCTTCAACCTGAAAAATCTAAATAAGTTTGTTCACGCTGGAAAGTTTCGACTAATAAATGTCCAAAAAGTGCCAGATTTTGTACAAGATGGCGACTGGATGGCAAAAATCGACCTGCGACAGGCTTATTTTCATTTACCCGTAGCCAAAACTCACAGACGTTTTCTCCGTCTTATTTATGCCAACAAGTTATGGGAAATGACATGCTTGCCCTTCGGGCTAAGTTCTGCTCCAAAGGCATTTGCGTGCCTGACAAACTGGATAGCCCAGACCCTACGGAATCGAGGAGTGCGAATATTGGTATACCTCGACGACTTCTGCTTGGTAAATCAAGACCCAGCCAAGCTACGCGACCACGTTGCAATCACCATGGAGCTACTGCAGTCTATGGGCTGGGAAATAAACACAGAGAAGTCTATTCTTATACCGCAAAAGACTTTAGAATTCCTTGGTTTAATCTGGGATCCTTGGCAAAATCTAAAATACCTTCCAAAGAGATTGGTGTCCAAGATCGAATCTCTCATCAATGCCCTGCTAACAAAGAAAAAAGCAACCTTGCTAGACCTACAAAGAATAATAGGGTCGATGAATTTTGCAAGTTTTGTCATAACGAGAGGTCGTCTTCATTACCGTGCACTACAAGCACTGTGCAACAAATTTTTGAAAGTACGGCCCAGAAAGACTTTTCAATTGCCCCCTCAAGCTCTGTCAGAGCTGACTTGGTGGAAGCAAAAATGCCGGACTCGATCACAGTTACACGCTCTCCCTCCAAGTCATTACCTGGTGACAGACGCAAGCGACCTAGGCTGGGGAGCTATGCTAGACAACCTAAAATTACAAGGATCATGGACTGTCGCTCAACAGAAGCTACACAGCAACCAGAAGGAGATGCTAGCGATTCTGAACGTTCTCAAACTTCATGGACAACTTCTAGCTTCGAAGGGAATAGTAATACAATCGGACAACAGATCCGTCATAGCATACCTTCGCAAAGAAGGGGGAACAAAATCGACTGCTTTAATGGATCTCACCAAAAAAGTCTATCAAATATTGGACCAATACCAAATCCAGATAACGATCTATCACATCCCGGGGTGCTACAATTGTCACGCGGACCGTTTGTCACGACAGAGGAATCCCCCGGAATGGCACCTTCTCCCATCTGCAACACAGATGGTGTTCAGGAAATGGGGGATACCGATAGTCGACCTTTTTGCGTCGCAGCGAGCACACGTGGTGTCGATATACTGCTCTCTAGATCGGATGGACAAACAAGCGACTTACCACGACGCTCTGAGTCTGGCATGGAATTTTCGTCTAGCATGGCTATTTCCACCACCACACTGCATCCCGAGAGTCCTATCACACCTAAACAAAGCACGGGGGACTTACCTGATAGTCACACCACGCTGGAAGGGAGCTTATTGGAGACCGGACTTGAAGAGCCGTGCTCAGGACGCACCGTTTACAATCAGGAACCTGTCGCAGGTTCTAGTAGACGTATCAACGGGCCTGCCCCCTCCGATGGTATCGGATATGACTTTGGAAGTATGGAAATGTGGGGGTGGAAACAACATCTAAGCGATTGGACTAACGAACAAAGGTCTTTGCTATCTTCAAGCTGGCGTAAGTCTACCCTCAGAACATATAAACCAGCATGGTCCAGATGGTTATCTTGGTCAAAGAAAAAAGGTGTTAATATTTATAATCCTACCGGATCTGATCTAGCCCGCT